>ML782732.1:1079209-1145194 GCA_009831015.1 Picea engelmannii
AACAGACCCACCTTCTGACATCTTCATATTAAATAATCTCTTCATTAGAAATACCTTATTCGACGACGAGGGTTTTTCATACAATTTGGCCAACGCGTCCATCAAACCCTTCGTTGTCTTTTCTTTCGAGATATTGAAAGCCACTGATGCTGCCATGCTCAGCCGTATCGTTCCTAGAGCCTTTCTGTCAAGAATCTCCCATTCTTCGTCCTTCATGGCCGTCGGCTTCTTTGCTACTTCGCTCAATGGTAGGAATAGATCCTTCTGATATAAATAGTCTTCCATCTGCATATTCCATAACTGGTAGTTTTGGCCGTTAAATTTCTCGACCCTAAACTTTCCATCTTCCGACATTGCTCCCACTCGAACCAGGAACCCTCTTTTCCTACGAGTTACCTTACGCTCTGATACCAGTTGTTAGAAAAACAGGACCGTGGAGCAAAAAAATAAAACAAATGCGGAAATGAAACACAGAAGATACACAATACAAGAGAGACACAGATTTACGTGGTTCACCCAGTGTGGGCTATGTCCACCAGAGAAATTTCCAGGTCCTTTCTTTATTATTATCCAGCAAAATGAAGGGATACAACCTACAACAAAACCTGTTGTAACTTCCTCTTCTTTCTCTCACAGTCTCCTCTCTTAGAATACAATACTTGCCACCATCCATAGCCACGATACATTTCCCTCATAAAAGAGGGTTGCCTTCTAGGGAAAAAAACCCTAACATAATCTCTACCATTAGACCTGCAACCTTATAATGAACGGTCCAGATTTACAATGAAATTACAATATACTTTTACAAGGCAATTTTTGCCTCGGGGGCTTCGCCCCCGAACCCCCGCTTGCCCCCAGACCCTGCAGAAGGGGTACCCCCCCTCTGCACTGCCCCGTGTGGAAGAGTGTACATACTTCTGGGGTGTAAATACTTCATGGGGTATAAACACGGCTGAAAGCAAGGACCTCTAAATCAAGAAGATAATCAGGCTCCACAACCAACACGGGCCCTTTAACTATTTTTATCAGTAAGAACGCATGTGTGTTCTTAGTATTGTGCACGCGTTATTAAGACTACGCATGTGTTCTTAAGACCACGCATGTGTTCTTAAGACCACACATGTGTTCTTAAGAATGTGCACACATTTTTTCCACTAAACCTACATCGAAATCCATGTGGAGGTTCAGCCACATCCAAACCTATAGGTATAGGAACGCATGCGTGTTCCTAAGAACATGCACACATTCCTATGAGTGTGCATTTTTAATCATGCCCTTGCCACTTTTTCAACCACGAACTTCTAGCACTCACCCTCCCATAATTCAATCGGATTTTTCATGGGTTCCAGGAAATGGGGGTTCAATAGATATTTGACATGCTAATATAATGAAGAATAATCCCTTGGTATATATACAAGAGTTAGCTCCTTTGAAGTTTTTTGTGTATTCCCTTGGAATTAGAACTCTTGTTGATTTATCTACTTGGAATACCGACGGGTGGTGGCAAGGTTGGAATTTTGGAGAAGTTCCTTTTAGACTAACACCTCTAGTCCAGAAAATGGAATTCCCTTTAAGTGAATGAGTACCAAAAATTAGATCCAATATTTATCAACAAGGTTGGGGATCATCCATATATACAATAAAGAAGGGATATGAGTTGCAATTGGCTAAGGAAACTCTTCCTCATAAATTCACAATATGGGAAAAAAATTGGCAAACTAATGGGATCCCTAAAATAAACACATTTTGTTGGGATTTATCTCATAATATAATCCTAACAGAAGAAAACATGGCTAAAACAAGGATCTAGTGACCTTCAAGATGTATTATGTTCTTGGAAAATGCAAAAACTACACCACATTTATTTTGGGATTGTAGTTACATTGCAACTATTTGGAAAAAGGCTTTGAAGGGGCTTGAGAATAAATATTTCAAGTCAACAACGTGGAAATGTGTTTTTGGGAAGTGGGGTTTCATATACAAGGGGCCCTTATGAAACAAAGAATAGTTTTAAAAAGTATGGATAACACTTCCAAAGTATATATGCTAGAAGATTTGGCTAGCTAGAAATAGAGCAATATTTAGGAAAGAAAGATTGGCCCCATAAGTTGTAGTCAATAGAGCAATAATCCTCCTAGTTGAGCATTTTAATGCTAGAAAATCTAATCACCCACCCAGGAAACAATTGGAAAGATCAAAGGAGGAATGGTTATCCCATTTTAAAATCCAAGGAAAACCTGCCCATAATGAAGCAAAAGTCACCCCTTAGCAGTTAGGATGGAAATTGTGTATGTTGAAAGGGGAGTTCCTTAGCTAGAGAATAGTACATATGGTCCATACTCTCTTCTTTGATGGACCTTCAAAGAGGAATCCATGGGTGGTAGGTGCAAGGGGGTGATTATGACCCAAGAGGAACAATTCTAGTAACGTATTCATGGGGATTGGGATGTTGTCTAACAATATGGTATAAGGTTATGGAATCTATCAATGACTTAAGATTTCCCTATCCAATAGAGTGCAGAAGCTTGTTATTTTTGGAGACTCACTTATCCTCATAAGCCACTTTATCAAATGCTCAGTTTCTATAGATGCAAGGCTAGCCTTAGTTTTGTATCAAATTCATCAACTAGCTTCCAAATTCTTGTAGTTGAATTATTACCATATGTTAAGAGAAAATAATGAGGGTGTAAAACAAATAGAAAATCAAGAAACAAATAAGATTTTGGAGCTTTGGTTATCAACAATGAGGTTCAATGGGAGACTCTGCTATAGGATACGAAATGGATTCTAAGAAAGAAGCGAGACAAAAGACTAGATTCTATAACAGAGAAGAAAAAAAATACAAATATACAAAGAAGGAAACTGGGAGTCCTTATAGATGTAAAGGAAAAGGTATTTAGGAAATGTATTTTAGATTTGTAAAACTCCTCAAAGTATTTCGTAAGTACTACACCTATAAATATCATATTTTTTTAATCTATGTTAAGATCCCATTGGATCTAGATGATGAATTAAGTAGGATAAACTATAGTTTTGTATTGGACTTAGCGGTGAATGATCTTGTACTCTCCACTACCATTTTTCAATAGTCTCTTAATATAATATCTCCCAAATTCTGTTAAAAAAATTAAGAATCTAGAACACATGTTGCTAGCGGGAAAATCCCCCCTTTAACTATACCAGGGTTTAAGATATAGACAGAGCGAATGACCATCTAAAAATCAATCTAGTTTCTACTCTACCCCAAACATACCAAAACAAATTAAAAGAAATAAATAGGAGAGAATATCGGTAAATGTACATTTTATCCCACGTCTGGTGATGATCTCCTTAATCTCTGTAGTTCCAAAGACTGCAAGTCTCCTCCCAAGGATGACCTGCATCCAAAACTAAGAAAACAAGGACCACAAGTATGTTATTTCTATTCATGATTTAGGGTTAGATATCAAATGCTATGTATAAATCAAATAAAATACACAAAACATCATCGTTTGGGACAAAGAAAAGAGATTCTTGTATTCATCAAACAAAGACTGAAACTTACAATCTGTGTCGGGCGTTATTCCGTAAACCTAGTCTGGGATCCTCTTTACAATGCTCCAAGTGCACCTTCAATGGGCCTCTTCTCTCAATCTTCTGATTACGTCAAGGGAAGGGAATGGATTGAATGGAAGAAGAAGGGGCCAAAGAGGGAATGTTGAGGCAATATCTCATAAAAGGTAAAAAAATGCTTGGGAAAGGAAGGGAAGTGAAATTGTGCAGAGTTTCACTGTTCTTATTCTTAGATGTGAAATGATACCCCAACACCTCCTTTTATATGAAAACAGGAGGGTTATTCGGTTGGGTGACATGCTATAGTAGGTGAATTGGTTGGGAAACCTCCAATAGCCCATGAATTTCAACGAATTACTTACAACTTTTAAATTTTTTCAACTTTTACAAGCATACGCGGGTTTTTTAGTGTGCAACAAGTGTATGTACGCAAGTTGTCTAGAATGTGAGATGAACAAAGTTCGTTCACACAAGAATTATCCAAAATACTTGGAATATAACAAAGTAATCCATGTAGGACTGTAAATAATATATGAATAGATAATATAATATGAGATGAGATACAATTGAGAATGAGGGCTTGTTTATATACCCATGCAGGAGTGCTCTTAACCAATAGTCATGTCCTTTGAGACATGTCCTTTCATTATTAATAGTTATTATTTATTAATTAATTATTATGTTATGAATATCTATTTTATATGTATATTTATGTTCATAACATTGCCTTCCCCTTAAAAATACTTTGTCCTCAAAGCATACTTTATGGAAGACTTATCTCTTGGTCTAGCTTGTAATTATTGTCTCATGCTTCTTCATTATTGAGTTAGTAATCGTTGAGGACCTGAGACAATGGGATCTTCTAAGTATTGAGCAGAACTATCGAATTGTAAAGGATTTTGCCCATCCTAATTCGATCTTCTGCGGATTTTGGTTTTTATAGGCTTCTTGGAAAGAACTTGATACATTTCTACTCCTATGATAGCTTCTATTTTGACCCACACTTGTAGTGAAAGTAATATTCTTCGACATAGCGGTTATTCATTTCTGTTGATACATTGATTGGTTGAAGTCTCGACTTTTGTGATTAGGATGTCGATAAGGCATCCTCGTAACTTGATCTTTACTTTGTATACTTGTAGATTTTTCTTGATTAACTTTTGGAATTGAGTTTTCTTCATATCTCTGGCTTGTTTGTACCTCGACATTTGAAAACTTCTTTACATCAACTGGATTTTCCTCCTTTTGAGTTGTAAGTTTGATTGGGTCTGTCATTGTTTCCTTATCGACTAATGATGTTTTGCGATATAGCTTTTCTTGTAAATTATTCTTATCATGCTTCAACTTTTTAATTTGTGTAAGTAAATTTTGATTATGAACCCTTAGGCGTGACATTTATTCTTCATCTTCTGATTTGCCGACTTTATTTATAATATTTCGATTCTCTGGCTTTTCATCTTTCATCTTTTTAATTTGTTCAAGCAATTTTTTATCAAGGTTTTTCAAACGAGAAGCTTCTTCATCATTTCCTGCTAATTTCTTCCTGATATCTTGATTCTCTTTCTCCAACTCCTGGACACATTGTTTTGTATCCCTTGACTTCTTAATTTGAGTAAAGTTTTTCACTATGATTTTTTAAGCGAGATATTTTTTGTTTTTTATTAGCAATAACTTCATCATATTCTTTTTGAATCTTTGATATTGAGTTCTGATTATCTGGAAGGATCACCTTCGACATATCTTTAAAGTCTTTTGATGAAGGTGTTATCGATTTTTACCTCATAGTAATGTATTGAAGAGTCATCATCTTCTTTTTATAGGGAAAGGTCACAAACGTTTTTTCTATGTTTAAAATGAAGTTACCTAGACTTTTAAACCAGGGTAGCCCGATAATGATGTCGATTTCTTCTCTATACATAGTTGTGACATTGAATTGAGATATATATTCATAATCATCGATTGTTACTTGCAAGTCTTTAATTTCATATTGTCTCTTGCAAAAAATATTTGTTTTCACTTATTTTATGCTCTGAAATAAATAATTGATTCGCCAAATTAATTTTAATAGAATTCTCATCCTGGGTCATGCTGATAACGATGTTAACCTCTCTTCCTTGAATTATCCCCCTTAATGTAAATAACTCGTAAGTTGAAATGCAACATCCTTCATAAGAAAATCTTTCATTAGTCATTTTAGACTCCATTTTGTTTTTTCGTTACAAATTTACGGTAATAATACTTGTGTAACCCCTTTTATAACCTTGATTAGACTTGGATTTTTTTTTATTTCTTTTTTATCAATAAAGATTAAAAATATCTTCTTCTCTTTTTCTTTATGATTGTTTTTTTTCACCTTTTTAATAACTTTTGATAGTAGTGATGTCTTTTCACTTCTACCTTTCTTTTTTCCTCTTTATATTTTATATTTTATTATTATTATTATTATTTTCACCAATCACTTCTTCTTTTTCTTTTTTCTTTGTATTTTTAACTTTATTTATTTATTTATTTTCACCAATCACTTTTTGTTTTTTTTTAATAATATTATCAAAGTCCCTTTGGTCTTTGGTGTATATATCTTCAATTAAAAAACTTTAACTTTTTTCTCCTTACTCAATACTCACTTTATTTTTCCATCTTTCTTTATTTTTTTATCATATAATATAATAAGCTTTGAATATTTAACTCTTTTATATCTCTTTTGATAATAGTTTAGGGTATCAATATAATATTTGAAATGTACCCTTTTTCTTTTAAAGTATCTCCTTTTTTAAATGTATCTCTTTTTTTATTTTATATACTTTATAAAATATAATATTTGAAATGTACCCTTTTTCTTTTAAAGTATCTCCTCTTTTGTTTTTTAAATGTATTTCCTTTTTTATTTTATATACTTTATAAAAGGTAGGTGATATTTACTTAGTCACCATTTTCTTATATCGTTTATATTATAACTCCTTACAATTGGAAAAAACCATCGATTTCTTTTTTATAACATATAACCACTTAAAATTTTATTATCCTTTGACCTTAAAAACTATTTTTGTATTTCAAAACTTCCTTATACCTTTATTAAATAAGTCTTTTTTATAACATATAACCACTTAAAATTTTATTATCCTTTAACCTTAAAAACTCCTTTTGTATTTCAAAACTTCCTTGTAACTTTATTAAATAATCATTTTTTGTTTTGAATTTGCCCTTTTATAAACCTTCCACTTCACTTTTCTACACACACACACACACACACACACACACACACACACATATATATATATATATATATATATATATATATATATATATTCCTTTTGTCGGGTATTTAGAAACTTCCACTAATTTATAATAAATCTTCCATGGTCATTAATTTAGAATAAATAAAACTTCTTTTAAACTTCCAAACCACACGACTGTACAGATGGTGCAGCTCAACCATTAATTTCGAATGAAAATTTGATTTGTACGATGCGTGGATAATCTGTACGAAAATTGATAGATAAATTGTAAGGATACGTATGCTAATTGTTGATAGTGGTACGGCGGTTGAATTGTGGTAGTAGCACGGATGACACAAAATTTGTAACGAGTTAATTTTTGTAAGGATTTTGAATTTTTTAAACCTGCGGCTGTACGGAAGGACAAGTACTGGATTCACAATGAGTAATTGAAGTGATTGAGTGTACGGATGACTAAAATTATTAATTTCAGAAAATACGGACACTAAAATTGGCAGCGGAATGTTTTGGTTCTAAGTCTTCTGATTTTTTCAATTAATTCAAGTATGTACAGACTGCTAGTAAATGTACGGATGGAAGAGAATTCTCTATATTTTTAATGTTCTAGCAGTGGAATGAAAAACCTAATCTGGTTTAGATGTTCCTTTGAATGTGCAATAGACTGACTTTTTCTTCAACTAAATTTATGGGCTTTAAAAATTTCAGCGAACTACTTTTTCCTTCAACGGGATCTGAATGTGACTTGATAATATAGTGTTTTAAGCAGCAGATTGTTTTTCAATTTTCTGATTTCTGGCTTTCTTGGGTTTTGCAGAAGAACTTCTTCAACTTTTTACTTGGAAGTGGAGTACTCTTCCTCACGAATCTGTGTTGTTCTCTTTGAATTTGTAGCAAATTGATATAAATTCAAAAATGTAAGTGGCCAAGGACCTGATTTGTGGTCAAAGACTAGATATGTGGCTAAAAGCCTGATTTGATCAAAGATCAAGAACAATCAAAGGAACTCTGAATGAAGTATGGTTGGCCAAAAACCGATTCAGACAAGGTCTGATAAAGAGACTAGACAAAGGCCAGGATCAGAAAAACGAAGCTCCAATACCAAATGAGATGAACAAAGTTTGCTCACACAAGAATTATCCAAAATACTTGGAATATAACAAAGTAATCCATGTAGGACTGCAAATATACCCATGCAGGGGTGCCCTTAACCAATAGTCATGTCCTTTGAGACATGTCCTTTCATTATTAATAGTTATTATTTATTAATTAATTATTATGTTATGAATATCTATTTTATATGTATATTTATGTTCATAACAGCATGCAACAAGCATATGTACGTGGGTTGTAGTGGTGCAAGGCGCATACATGCTCTAAAAAATGGTTTTTTAAGTAGATATTCTCGGCAATGATTTGGAAAAGTATGCAAGAAAGAGGGACAATGCCATGTATGCATGAGTAGGGAATTTTAGGGCTATAACAAATGCCCCCTAATGTGTGAGGTCAAAAGAGAAACTGATGGCCGAAATACATTACAACATCTTAACCAATGTACGAAATCGAGTGAGCCCGGGACTAGAGTTCAGGATGTTCCATCTGGAAAAAAAAAATTGTCTCTCTAAGGCGGGCATATCCATGCTTGGGATGAACTGAATCATGGCTTCCAATAAAATACACTGAGGATCCATGTCATATAACTATATAAAGTGTAGCTGTGAGAAATACATAGTGGATCTACATCTGAAAATCAGTCGAAGATATACAAGTAGAGTATGTATCTTCAAGAAGCTAATGACGTCTGCGGCTCGAGATGAGGTCTTCATAGCTCAAGAAACGACTTCAATATCTTCAAAAATTGGGTAGGAGTACAATGGGAGTGTATAACTTACTACCCTGAGGTCTTCAAAAGCTCGTCAGAAAAATACATGAGGATCTCGATGATAAGGCAGAGAACTTCATCAATTTTGAATTTGAACTTGGCTGGACTCTCGGGATGGCCGACTCATGAAGGTCAAGAGACAAACTACATAAAGGAAAACTCAGGTTGATTGAAACTTCCTTCGAACAAAATCATGAAAGATGATCAGACTCAGTGAACATGACATTGACATAAGTTTTTGATGCAGGAGGAAACACAAACTCTCCATGTGTTTGGAAGAGTAACCAAACGGAGGAGGACACATATCTATGTAGCGAGGACAGCTTCCTAAGTTCATACTAGATCCCAATGCTTGACGAACAAACGAAAGGATGTGATTTTTCCAAGAGTGACTCTCTTTGCTACCGAAAAAAGAATGAATATTTCTCGTCCCCTCTTTTTGGAACATTTTATTTTTTTTGTCTTTTTCAATTTTTTAAGAGCTTGAAAAAGAATAAAAGAATGCTATGTTACAAAGTATGAACGAATTTCGCAAGTAAGCATACTAGTTCCAAACGCAAGGAACATACTAATTCTCAGAGCAAGGAGACATGTGCAAGAAAAGGACACTCAAGGAAAATTCCTCCATGGGTCAAGGTGTCAGGTCACAGAGGCAAGAAGTGCTACCAGGATTGCATAGAAGGAATGCTTCAAAGGTTTAGTTGAGAGAAACATGGAGCTAGCATTAGGCTAAAGACGCAAAGATGAGACTCGCAAATGTGATTAAGCACGACACAATGAGACCCCTTCTATGTAATTTTTACGATCCCAGAGAAGGTAATATCGGTAGTTTTTTCACATTTAGATAGTCTGAAAAAATGCAAAAGAAGACTCCAGGGAGTACCTTTTTCGGAGATAGTCTAGTTGGTTCGAAAAAGGGTTAAACTTTCACTGAAAAGACGTCTATTCAAAACCATTTTAACGAGTGTGACAAATACAATATCACTCAGCAATCTTTTCAATTTTAAGGAATCTTAAAAGAGCTTAACTATGGACTCACAACCTTTTTCTGAGTTTAGTCTCCTTAGCCCGAAAAAGTATAAAAGTAACTAAGGAGAACTCTCTCGGTGAGACGAATCTCCCGAGGCGTACCTTTTTTCGTTATAATCTACAGGCTGGAAAAAGGGTTAAAATCATGCCAGTAGATGTTCTTCTGGACCAATTTAATGACTGTGAAGGAACGAGGTCACTCGACGATATTTTCAATTTTAATGAGTCTAAAAAGAGATTAAATATGGACTCCGAGGGGGTTCCTTTTTCATAAGTAATCTCCAAGGCCCGAAAAAGGTGATAAACCAAAACCAAGGAGAATGTTCCTTTTTCGAAGATTTAGTCCCTCAAACCCAAAATTAAAAAATGATGTCGGGTTTCCATGTCAAATCATGAGATCTATGATCCTTGGCCTTCCATATACTGGAAACATTCCAACTCGACCCTTCAGTTCCACTTAAAGGATACAACTGGGCCAAATCCGAGCTATGGAAAAGAGGATAAGAATTCAACTTTGAGAGCAAAGTTACTATGGAGAAATTATTCACTTCACATTGAGTCTGCATCCCTTTGTCCTTTAAGTCTGAACACATTGTTCAACCCCCAAGCTCTTCCCTTATTGATTGAGAACCTCATTGTCTCTCTTATATGAGATTTCCTTTGGTGGAGGATTAAAGTGGTGGAGGCCCAGCTGGATGGAACTTAGTTTCTTGGTTTTGAACTTTGCCGACAAGGAAGTTTGTAACTCATTCACTTCTGTTGATTACATTTTAATAGAAATACTCTTTTCTCATCCAATTAATATCTTGTGAATATTTGAATTGTTATTCCATGGGAGTATTTTCTATGAATATTGATGGATTATGATATCGGATGTGCTAACATTATATGTTATCACCATATGCTTGTGTTTCTTGGTTGTTGAGGAATAGTTGCAGGTGTATCGCTTTGGTTCAAGTGCTCAATGATGGACTTCAACGAACGTATGGATGAGGTAGGCCTTTTATCTTGTCTTGCTAGCATATTTTTTTACATAACATACTTGATATTAGAGTTGATTTCTGCAGTCATTTCCATCTGTTGTGGTTTACCCCTAGCCATAGAGAGATTTCCTCGTAACAAAATTGGAAACCATATTGGGGATAGATTCTTCTTTTTCAGGTTTTGGAGTGTTTTTATCCTTAGATTTCTCTCATTTATATCGATTTTCTTGTCCTATGATTGCTTGACAGCCTATGTTCACACTGAGTCTGAATTTCTTAGCATTATCCTTAGCCTGGTTATGTTTTGACACATATACGTGGGTTTTCTCCTGACAGTCATGTACATACGTGTGTTGTCCTTCTGCAAGTTGCATACATACACGCTTTTCCCTTGAACAGTCGCGTACATCACCCTTTGTTGCTTGGTTTTTGGGTTTGATGGTTTTTGGGTAGGTTTTGATGATTGATGAGTCTTCTTGGGTCTCTTTTGTGACTGTTAAGTGTATGTGGAATGACAGGAAACCTTTCTTTGGTTGAATTTTTGGGTGGTGCCTTTATCATCATCTTTTTCATTTGATTGTCCTTGCATCTTGGGCTGGGTGTTTTTCTCCTTGATATCCTACTTGGTGTGTCTCTGTTTACATACAGTAGAGTTTTTATTTCAAGCCGTTGTTTAGTCCTTGATTTTCATTCTCTTATATTAAAAATAAAAAAATTATTAGGAATTTTACATTGAATGGCATTTTGATCTTTTGAGTCTTTATCATTAATCTTAGTGCATGTAAAGAAAGGTTGTGTTTTTATTTAGAATTGCATAACTAAACTGAGAATTTCATTTTGAAAAGCATATCATTTATTGGAAATTGAAGTTAGGACTTTGTATTGTATTCATATTCATTTATTTTACTTTTTGAGTCATAACATCACTAGTTTCATGACAACACATTTTGAGTAAGCAAGGCCATTAAAAGTAATGCTATAATTTAAAATTGATTAGTAACGATTTTATCTTTCTAGGGTGCACAAACTAGCTTAGGATTTAGAGCCTTGGAATAGGATTTTGTGAGTAAACTTCTCCAAGGCTATTAAATAAACATATGTGTTTGACTAAGGGAGTAGAGAAATCCATTGTATAATCAATAATATCAGGAGGCTCCACTTACACCATAGTTAAGCAAAAGGTCTCATGAGGTTGGTTGAAGGGATATCCCCCTGATACCTTCTTAGCGTCATATATATTTCCGGGGATCTATTTGTATATGGGGATCTGGCTAGCTCTTTTACCTCTATGAGAGGCGGTGCTTTCATGGTTTTGGGCATTGTTACCCTGCCCATACAGTGGACCTGACTTAGGAATATTCTCTTGTGAATTATTTATACCATGCTTGCTTAGTTTCTTGAATTAGGTACCACATAGGTTACTTACAGGGGCTATTTTGTAGGTACCTTGGGTCAAATAAGGGTCGGACAACACACAACCTTTATGGAGGCTTACCTCTCCAGAGGGATCGGACCGTCTGGTTGTTAATCCCATGAATGCCGTTATAACTAATTCTATTACCTCCTATATTTAGCAGAGGAGTATCAGGCCCCTCTTGGGTGAGGCATACCTACTTTAGAGAGGAATGTCCCTTTCATCCACTTATCCTATTTGTGTGCATATTGGTCATTTGATTATTTTTGGTATGCTCTTTGATCTTTAGTGGACCTTGGGATTTTATACCATGCCTTGATTCGTCATTATCATGGATAGTGGAGTTCTCATGGCTTCCTCCTTTACCATTCCCCCCCCCACCCATGATGTTCACTCATTTCATGGGGACGAATCTGACCGCTTTTCATAATGATGCAGAATTATGACACTCAATCAATGCCTTGGGTCTCTAATCATTTTTCTCATGGTATGTCAGACATGTCTTCGCACTTTCATCCCTCTTTCTTTCCTCCTTGTTATCCCTCTCTGTTTGGTGTGAGTCATATCCCTCAAACAACTCTTACGGTAGGAGGTTGGAATCTTCCTTCATACGAATCCACTTTTCTAGGAGAAAGTGCTCAAATGGGAAGTCATTCTACTTGTTACACTTTGTCCACCTATCCTTCTTCCGCTATGCCGGTTCCTATGAACTATTTTCCCATGGAATACCTTCATCTTTCCTCAGGTGTTTCATCCAAGGGGAGGTATTTTTATAGTATGGGAAACCCCCTTCACTAAGTTCCCTCATCTGGGGGAAACATATATCCTCACATCAGTAACCCTTGTCATGTCACTTTCTCTTCGCAAGAGGATTCCTTGGTGTCAATTCCCTTACACCCCTTTATGAATCAGTATGGAGAAGGATACTCTCTTTCCATACAGGGCCACAGTTTATACCAAAACCCTTCTTGGCCTGCAATTTCCCAAAGCCAGTCTTTCCCATAACCTTGGTCTCAAATGCCACAACCCACCATCGTAACAAGTCCAGTCACTGTAGGTCATATTGGCATTATATCACCAACCTTTGCTAGTCATGTTGGATATTAGTCAACAACCTCTGCAATTCATGTTGAGGACCAGCAACCAGCCGCTGCAAGGCATGTTGGGGACACAATTCTAGTCATTGCTAGTAAAACTGCACATTCATCACCAACCTCTGCTAGTTATGTTCGAGATTTTCTACTAGCCTCTGCAATTCATGCTGGGAGAATTTCACCAGCCACTGCAATTCATGATGGAGGCATTCATATGATTGAGAATCCTAGACGTGTAATATGTAATCCCAAGTTCTTTTGTAGGATTTGCAAAGGAGATCACCTTAATCGTTTATGCCCTGCTACTGTTGTGGTACGAGAAGTGTCGTCCTTTACTGGGGGCCCTTCAGGTTTTGAGTCATATTTGGATTGCCATCCTTATTTGGTTGATACAACGGTCATACCAATGCAATCTTTGGCTGACACCCCTTTTCCTTTAGGGGATAATGCATTTCTTGACCCTGTTGTCTCGCATCCTGTTCAACCAGTGGTCGTTTCGATGCAATATTTGATCGACACCACTCCTATTCTTTGGGGTGATGCGTCTCTTGACCTTGTTGTCTTGCATGCTATTCAAAAAATGGTTGAATAAGTGATCACGCCGATGTAATTTTCAGTCGATCACGCTCTTCTAGTTCTAGTTCTATACCTTCTATTCCATGTCCTTAGCATTTCCAATTCTATACCTTCTACACAAGGGAGCATTTCACTCTCTTAGAGTACACTCCCTCCAAGTCATAGGATGGTTTCCTTTGATTGGAATGATCTTGTAGAGCCTCGACTTACTTATTCTACACCCTTCTAAATAAGGGGCATTCTTCGGTATATTGTAGATAAGGTAACCTATATAAGTATTCCATCCTCCTCGACTTGGAAAGATTTGGGTTTTCCTAAGATTGTCTCATCTACCTATGAGATTCTCATCTTTCACAAAAATCCTGCACGGGAGCCTTGGCCTCCCCCATGACATGCCACCTAGAGACCCCTCAATGGGTCTGATTTAATATCTTTTCCAACTCATCTTAAAAAAAGTGAAAATATTGTTGAGTGAATTTGTCCCTTTCACACTAGTTAATTGGACTTGAAAGGTCGTGAGTCTTGGTTAAGCTCTTTTCTGACTCGCTTTCAAAAAGAGAAAATATTTCCAAGTGAACTTGTCTCTTCACACTCATAAATTGGATTTGAAATGGCATATATTTGGTGCAAGTTTATCCCTTTTTCAAACCAAGTAGACTAAGATTACGAAAAAGGACATTTTTTGGCGTTAAGTTGTGATTGCATCGCATACCCTTGCTTGCAGTATAGAACCTATTTTCGGTTCTCTCTTTGTGTTATAAACAATTTACCTCAGAAGTTTTTCATCCTCAACCAAGAAGAGTCATTTTTAGATCCTTTGCAGCTTGACACCCTATACCCAGGAGGGAACATTCCCCTGAGTGTCCATCTCCCGCATGCACTTCCTTGCATTGAGAATAGGTATGTTCCACTGGTGGAACTATTTTTGCTTGCTTGTGACACTCATTTCCTCCTCTGCATCATAGCATTCATTTGACTATGAAAAAACAAAAAAAGACAAGAGGGAAGGGAGTATTATCTTCTATTGGTAGCAGTCATGTCGCCTTTGAACAGAGCACAAAATTTTTGAGTCCACTTGTCATCATAATTTTGGGTTTATCATGACCTTAGGAATCTGAGATCATTACATAGAGTTTACTCCTTTGACTGGTTACTCTTCTAGTCCCTATGGAGAGTTTGATTGATGCCTCTTGCATCTCAAGGTTTCATCATTGAGTCTATGCAGCCAGAGTCTTCCATACGTCTCATGCTCTTTTTCAAAGGATGTCTATCAAACCTATGTCGGTCGTTCCTTAGAACTCTTGACTTTGCATGTCGGCCATACCCTTAGTCTGTCTTAGAATTATGTGAATTTGTAGTCCTATTTCACACCCTAGTCCTACTTTCCTCATTGGTAGGTAACCTTGAACCCAACAGTCGACATTTCATCATTTCCCTTATGTTTGATGGCAATAAATCTATTTACACAATGGTATTCATGCAGTGTCTTGGATGCAATTAACCATATTGGTGGTTTCCTCACCTTTGTTAGCATTTTTCCTCATTGACTGCTATTTAGAGGGTCTTTTTCATGTACTGCTTGCGCCTGGCACACACGAAATATGCATAATATCATTGGTTCTTAAACATGTTCTTCATCTGGTTTCCTCCAAATCATAAAGCTCCTGATTTGTACCTCATGTTGAATGATGAGAGATGCCTTAATGCTCTCCTTTCAATGGGTCTCCTTCCATCAAATTTATCTCATTTATTTTGGAGATGATACCTAGAGTCCTATGAGTACCTATAGTGGAAATTTATCTCACCATCGACAGTTGGGAATACATCAATGTCTAATGATCGATGGATTTTTCAAGTGTTCGACCCCGACTCCTTTATTCACACTTGTAAGAATGTACTTGGTGCCTTGATACATACTTTAATCATCGATAGGTTGTCTCGTCTTTGTTAATGGTATACCTCAATGATCGGTAATCAAACGAAGTCTCATTGTGTTTGACCTAAACTCCTTTATTTACATGATGTAGACTTGCACCTTTGGTGGATTGTGTAGAAGACTTGAAGAAATCAGTTTATAGTCGCAACTTTCCTAAGTTGTTGCTACCTTTCATTGGACCAGTACCTATGTGACTTCAGTAATCATGGGAGATTAGATTGTACTCCATTGTATATATATATATCTTCATATTTATTTTGAGACTGGTTTTACTGGGCTTAATTCATGACTATGACATCCTTTGGCATGTAGCCACCTTTGTATTTCCTATTCATGGCCATGGACAACTATTTGGTATATTTTCACATGGATCTGCAGTGTAATTCAAATTGGCAACCATGTATGCAAATTCAGTATAGATGTAATGAGAAACTAGTTCTTCTAGTTGGGTCCCCATTACTCCACTTCTGGGTCTTGTAATGTATTTTGTCCATCGCAAATACTCCTCTAACCTCACACATTAGGGGGCATCTGTTATAGAAAGATTTGCCTCACCCTAGGGAAACTTAAATAGAGGGACTTTTTCCATTTCCCTATGTAGACTTGAAGTCCCTATTTGCAAATCTCGTAGCTAAAAACATTATTTTTCCACATATACATGCCCTACCTATATTACAGCATGCGTATACACAGGTTGCACCACTAAAGCCCGTGTACATCGGGATTTGTGCCCAAAATTAAAAAATGGTTTCGGGTTTCCATTTCACGTCATGAGATCTATGATCCTTAGCCTTCCATATACTGGAAATGTTCAGACTCGACCCTTCAGTTCCACTTGAAGGCTACAAATGGGCCAAATCCGAGCTATGGAAAAGAGGAGAAGAATTAAACTTTGAGAGAAAACTTACTCTGGATAAATTATTCACCTCACATTGAGTCTGCATCCCTTTGTCCTTTAAGTCTAAACACATTGTTCAACCCCCAAGATCTTCCCTTATTGATTGAGAGCCTCATTTTCTCTCTTATATGAGCTTGTCTTTGGTGGAGGATTGAAGTGGTGGAGGCCCAGCTGGAAAAAACTTAGTTTCTCGGTTCTGAACTGTTCCGACACGAAAGTTTGTAACTCATTCACTTCTGTTGATTACATTTTAATAGAAATACTCTTTTCTCATCCAATTAATATCTTGTGAGTATTTGAACTGTTATTCATGGGCATATTTGTTATGAATATTGATGGATTATGTTATCGAATGTGCTAACATTATATATTATCACCATATGCTTTTGTTTCTTGGTTGTTAAGGACTAGTTGCAAGTGTATCGCTTTGGGTCAAGTGCTCAACAGTGGACTTCATCGAACGTCTGGACTAGGTAGGACTTTTATCTTGTCTTGCTAGCATATTTGTTTATATATCATACTTGAGATTAGAGTTTATTTCTGCATTCATTTCCATCTGTTGTAGTTTACCCCTAGCCATAGAGATATTTTTCTTGTAACTGGCCAAAAAAGTCTATAAATAGAATTTGACAGCTCATTTTTACCATTGTAATTTGAAAATCGACCAAAAGGTGAAAATACCCTTTTTCTAAAAGAGTAGATTCCAGGAGCTTCAGTGGAAGAAATGACCTTCTGCTTGGACTAAGGAAGTACAAATCACTCCATTTTGCAATTCAATTCATCTTTTATGCTTTAATTTCATGTTTTGAGGGGGCACGCTCTTGTAAAAAGAGTGGCCCTGCATGTACACAGGTTGTCCAAGGACAGCCCATGTATCTACTTGGGCAGGAAACCACCAGCCCACGTACATATGCGACTATGTACAAAACATCCCGCGTACACCTTGGAATACTTTGAAAAAATAAAATGCAAGTACTGACTATCCTCCGTTTTTCAATGAAACATGATGTATGTTCACTGGAGGGAGAGGGAGAATGAGGATATTGATATTTCGGTTGAAGAGGACCCTATAGCCATCATCGCACTAAAACAGTGTGGGCTATAGAATTTCTTCCAGTGTTCGTTCATGAGGGCACAACCTAGGCTGCTCAATTCTCTTCTGGAGTATTGGCATCCTAATGTAGAGGCCTCTATGTTAGAGGTTCAATCATTGGCCCCAACCACAGAGGACATATACTTCTTTACTGGCCTCTCGAGGAGAGGGGAACTAGTTAACTTGAAGATGCTTCCTCTAAGGCCCTTTAACATAGAGGATTACATTCAGATGTACTGTGAGGTCAGAACTGAGAAGGTAGGTTCTCAGCTGCCAATCCACAAGATAACCAACCTATCTCTGTGGGTGATTTTACTCTTGATCGGGAAGATTACTGGATCCACAACCCTTCATCAAGCCTCCCAGGCACACATGCATTGTGTCATTCAATGTTTGGAGGCCAACATTTTTTACTGGAGTACGACCATCCTGATATGCATGAAGAGGCAGCTTACAGAGTGTCAGCACCGTAAAAACAAGAAATTCAGGTTCAGTACCATTTTGTTCTCCTTCTTATTTGAGAGGGTGCCCAGTCTTAGTCCTAGAGAGATGGTACGGGGGCATGTAGCCTCCTTCCTAGCAATGGCCAAGTGGGCAACGTTGTTGCCTCGACAAGGTGGAGGGAGGACCATAGAGGCCTTTGATGTCAAATTATTTGACTAGTGGGCATGACAGATCCTGACGATCAAGGATTACCCATATGTCAAGATCAGGCACACATGCATTGTGTCATTCAGTGTTTGGAGGCCAACATTTTTTACTGGAGTACAACCATCCTGATATGCATGAAGAGGCAGCTTACAGAGTGTCGGCACCGTAAAAACAAGAAATTCAGGTTCAGTACCATTTTGTTCTCCTTCTTATTTGAGAGGGTGCCCAGTCTTAGTCCTAGAGAGATGGTACGGGGGCATGTAGCCTCCTTCCTAGCAATGGCCAAGTGGGCAACGTTGTTGCCTCGACAAGGTGGAGGGAGGACCATAGAGGCCTTTGATGTCAAATTATTTGACTAGTGGGCATGACAGATCCTGACGATCAAGGATTACCCATATGTCAAGATCAACTTCACCAAAGACTCGGACATGCTTGTACCTCCCAGTGAGGAGCGAGGAGAGATAGGTAACATACTTTTTAAAGGTTATTTAATTTTTAAATTTTGTATATATCATTTTTATGTGTGTATAGAGTAYTGACTCGTGTATCTGTTATGTACACATGTGGAGCCTGTGCAACCAGGGGGCTTCGCTAGGACTCGGCGACATCCTTGACCTGAGGCAGAACCAACAGCGGGGGGAGGACCAACAGTTACAACARGACCCCCAACCGGAGAGGTTGACAGAGTTTTGCGATGAGTGGAGCACAACCTCACTACGCTCACTCGTTTTGTACMTATGGTCGATATCGGGGATCTCCCACCTTCTATGAAACCTCATGTAGTAGGGTTGCCTTAGACTTGGGTCCAGTTATTCTGGTGTTTGGCCAACGTCATTGTACACTATAGCAAGGCCAATAGGCCTTGTACTTAGTTAGAATAGACCATTGATGTGCCGACAGAACTTTTTGTATATGTATTTTTTGAGGGCATAAGCCCAACGATGTATACTAAACACTTTTGAGGCTTTCATGCCCACCTATGTACTCATGACACTATTTTTGGAGATATATATATATATATATATATATATTTACTTCTTTTATGTCTTATGGATGAAATTTTACAAATGTATTTACTTGTGTATGTGTGTGCTTTTATTTTATGTGTGTGCAACATGCCAATCTAAAATTTGATTAGCTAGAGTATATGTTAGATGATTAAATCTCCTAGGAACATGGATATACGTAATGTAATCGAAATATTGTTCTAAGAGACGTACCCTAAGGAATCATCGGTGAAAAGTGAGATCAAAAATGCGGTAAACCCCATTTAATTGGGACACAACTAGCTGAGCATCTAGGTATACCCAGAGGTGAGAAATTCCATGTGACAAAGCGTCACGAAGCAATTCTATCACTACACTGTATTCGACAACATTGTTTGTAGCGTCGCCTAGAAAAATACCTCTAGAAGATAGCAACTGGCCTCCAGGTGTGAAAATACCTCAAGCTGAGGAAGCAAACCTCTGAGTGTGTCGACTAGCGTCATCTATGAACCCAAAATACACCTCCAATTCACTTGACATCTCCCACAGTGAAAAAGAATACATAAATAACTACACGTCCACAAAACAAAAACAAAAAAAAATGTATAAGAAGTTATACAAATATACAAGAAGTCACCCAAGTGACCAACCTAAGAGTAGTACTTCTTAAGGTAGAGCCCATTTCTAGGCTCCGCCAAGGCATTTCCCTCAAAATCAATTAGACAGTAAGTGCCCTTCTTCAAGACCTCTTTCACAATGAATGGTCTGAACCACATGGGTTAGAACTTGCCTGCCCCTATGGGATCTTTGTCTTGATCATAGATGAGGAAAAGATTGCCTTCGGAGAAAATCCAAGGATGAACGGACCAATTGTACTAACACTTGAATCGTTTCTTATGAGCCTCATTGTCTAAGGCTACATAATGACATTGCTCATCGATCTGCTCAAGATATAGTAGGTGTTCCTCAAGCAGTGAATTTTCTGGCAGTAATTCCACTGCCAACTCTAAAGAAGGAATTTGACACTCAATAGGTAAGACTTCTTCCAGCCCATATACGAGTTGAAAAGGTAAAAACCCAGTGACAGTCTTCACAGATGTTTGGTAGGCCCACAAGGTTGAATGTAACATCAAATGACAATTCGACTTGGCAAAATTGATCGTCCTCTAAAGAATAGTCTTGAGAGACTTATTCATAGCTTCAACCTGACCATTCTCTTGCAGGTAATAAGGTGAATAATGTTCTTGTTTGAACCCGAGCATTGACGTTAACTCAGTCATCATTTTTTTTTGGAAGTGACTACCATGGTCAGTGACAATATCCTTTGGGATACCATACCTAGCTACTATCTGATTGAATATGAAAAGAGTCACAGTTTCCCCATCATTACTAAATGTTTGCATAGCTTCGACCCACTTTGTGAAGTAGTCTACTACTATGATGATATAATGATGCCCCCTGGCTGAGGCCGGGTGAGATTTAGTAAATTCAATCCCTCACTTGGTGAAAGGACCAACATCAATGACTGGAAACATAGGAGCAGGATGTTCCCGCATCTTCTGACGAAAGATCTGGCACGGGTGGGACTTCTTTACCACCTCAACACAATCCTTGATTAACGAGGGCCAGAATTAACCTGCACGTAGAATATTTTGGATTGTTTCCAACCCAGAAAAATGACCACCACATCCTCCAGTGTGACAGTCGTTCAAAATGAGCTCTCCTTATTCATAGATAAGGCATCATCAATGAGTGCAATCCACACCTTGATGATACAAAGTGTCATCGAGTATAAGATAGTTTCATGCCTGATGTCGAATTTGTCAATGTACATCGCGGGAAGCAGAAGTAGGGAACTTCAAAGTTTGGATATACATAAGTATATATCCATACCAGGGGTCCGAATATGTAATTAGAAAAATATCTCCATTAATAGTTGATTCTTCAGGCATGATATCACTAGACTCAACCGGAAGTTCTGAAATGCATTCGGCAAATACCAGTGACTTTTTGGATTTCACAGAAACAAAATCCAATTCAAACTCCTGTAAGATGACAATCCATCTACTAATATTTCTGCCAATGACCCATCATGTTAAGACATATTGGAAAGGGTTTACGACGGCAATGACAGTGGTCTTGCGAAGCAAAATGCAGTGACAGAACCATTGGACAACATGAACAGCTGCCAAAGAAAGTTTCTCAATGTGAGAATAGTTGATTTATGGTCTAACCAGGCCTCGACTAAGGTAATATATAACGTGCTCTTCTAGCAGATCATCTTCTTGAACCAAGACTGTGTCGATGGTCAACTCTGCATTAGCCAAATACAACAAGAAATATCTGTTATAATCAAGAGGTCGAAGTAGAGGGGAATATGTCATGGTGCATTTCAATGCTTCAAAGGAGCGTTGAGAATATTCATCCCAATATAATGGGACCCATTTTTTCAAGAGATGCATAAACCCTTTAGTGATCTCGACTTAATTCGCGACAAAATGCCGAAGAAAATTTGCGTTCCCCTATAAGCTCTGAAGTTGGGGTATCGTGCATGTGGGAGGTGTTAGCGATTATTTTTTTCATTAGGCGCAAAAGCACCCAGGCCTGTAGATTTCACACGAAATGCCCAAGCACATCACGGGAGAATCCCTGTTTTTCCAAGTAGCAGGTCAAGCGAGTGGGCAAAATGTCGTCGGCAGCATCCAGGATCTATTTGCAAAGAAGATCGATGGTCACCGGGTTTTCAGAGCTACCGAACTGCCCAAGGTTTAACGCAAAGGACAACTCTCGTATTGCACAGTGGGTTCGGGTCGTTCGATCTAACTGGGACAGGTGGCAGCCTGTCATCATATCGCGGATCGGGGTTTCGGGGAACAGGGAGCCCTCAGCTCATTTCACTTGAAAGTACCGATCAGCAAACCCCGATAGCGCCTTTGGCACTGAGCCCATGGTCTCAGCCCTGGGTCATATCAAGTGAGCCTGCAAACGAAGGCGGCTCCCCAGTAAATATCGAATGCCCCCTCATCCGTTCATCCTAAGGACGTCTGTCGCAAGATCTGGCCGCGTCGGTGTTTCGACGGTCGAGAATTCGTGGGGTGAGAATTTCATGTTGCTCAACATCGCGAAACCTTGAACCTCGATAGCGCCGAAAGCGTAAACAGTGGGGCCCGCGGTATCACGGAGTACTTTCATCCGTCCATTCGGAAGGGACACCTGGAAGCAAATGGAGCCATCTCGGCATATCGCTCATCGCAATTTCAATCGGCAAAGGTTAGCCCTTTCATATTCGTGAACACTGAAAGCATATGGTCACAGCCCATGGTCACTTGGGGAGAGGAAAAAGTTGCATAAATAAGGCCAAAGGCACCGAGTTCAGTTGCAGAGGGGATCATCACGATCTCTAGGTGCCATCGGACCCGATCTTAATACTGTTTCTAGTATTGAAGTAAATGAAGGCAAGAGAAGGTGGTTGAAACCTCCTTTCGTTTATTAAATTAGGGGAATGGAGGGTCTAGCGAGCCGCCTGCTCACGGAGGTCTTGTATATCGATTCTCTCAACGAAACCGTGCCAAAGTCCTCAACTCGACAGAGAATTCTGTGCACCCTAGCCGAGCACTTCATGGCTCAGCTACCCTCCTTACAAGAGCCATGCGTAGTTAAGGTGGCATTTAAAGGAAGATATCAGTACGAGTTTGACTGAGGGGACACCAAGCCTTGAGTGACTGGACACGCCTCTGAGAGATGAATTTTCCTAAGTATATAGACTCAGTTTTTGTATTTTGTAAGAATCAATGGTAGAGCGCAGCTCCCGTTTGTAAAGTTTTAATAGACTCTAGTTCTCTGGTTATGTTTTGGTATGTAAGATTTCTTGTTTAATGACAGACAGTCTTCTCACTTCATCTGGTTTTCATCTCATACTGAGAGAGTTCGTGATCGACTGATTCGTGCGAATGGTTACAATTATGTTATGATAAAGGATGTATTGTTGCATTGTTGTATTCTCTAGTTTTTTGCATTTGAATGTAAGAAGATCTTGCGTTTAGATGTTATCCTCTACAGTCTGTTAGGAACCTGATGTTTACGACAGACCTTTGCATCTTTTTGATACAATTCTTCCCCCTACTCACCCTTACCACGACTCACTGTCTGAAGTTATCTAAGACCTCACTTGCCCATGCATGTCTGGCCTAGTTTCGAAGTTAGAACTACATCGTTCGAGTTAACCTCCATCCAATCACTCCATTAAACAAATCGTGATGTAAACTGATGGGCGTCGGGCTCTGCTCCTGCTGCAATCCAGGAGTGACTTCTGATGCTAACATTTCTGGCACCGTTGTCGGGGAACGAAGTTGAATATTTTCCCCTGGATTGAACAACAACGATTAACTAATTCTAAAGGTGCATCAGATATCAGAATTATCAAGGTTGTTTCTGTGCACCTAGCGACTCCATTGTGACGACTCCGCTGGGGAGAACCTTCTCTATTAATTATGGCTTTCAGAGGCAGACACGCGCGGTCTCATCCACAGCTGCCCCTAGCTACACCTGAAACTGATCCAGAGGTGGTTCTCAGAAAAGGAAAGGCCCCTGAAGAAGAAGCTTCCACCGTCAAAACAGGTAATCCTCCATCCCCTTCTGTAAGAACTCCATTTTCTCCTCCTCAGTTTCTTAATAGACCTGTTTCTTAAGTTTCCCGTTTCCTAAATTTCGGGAGTGTTCCTGTTGATTTTTCCTCTCCTGGTCTAAGATCAGAGGGACGAGATCTTGTCACTCCCCTCTCCCCTGAAACTGTACCTTGGCGTAGACTCGGAACCACATAATATTTCCCCACTCCTATCTTTACCACTACTGCACAAATAAAAACACCTACTGACTTGATCTCAATAGCCTTCTCCTTAAATCCAGAGCCTGGATGGTGAGGTGAGGAAGTGGTTTAGAGGATTGGCTCCAAGGTCTATTGTAGGGATTGAAGCTCTAGATAGTGCTTTCTTGAGGCAGTGGGGAGATAGAAAGGATTTCATGTATTACATGACTGAGTTCGGATATTTGAAAAAAAGGGAAGGAGAGTCTGTCTCTGACTTCTCCAAAAGATTTAATAAGATGTATAACAAAATCCCTGCCGAGATAAAGCCTTCATAAGCCTTAGCTAAGATTTTGTATGCTAGCACGTTCGGCCCCGATTTCTGCCTTTTGTTGAGAGAAAGAAGAGCCACCTCCTTAGCTCAGATGCAATATGCGGCCATAGAGGTGGAATCCAATGTGTTAGCAACTGATAGACTGAGGAACAAGGCCGACGCAGACAGGAGAAAAGGAAGGTCGGAAGCCTCGACTTCTGACCCATTCGTGCCCCACCCTCAAGTGGATGAACTGACCAGGATGGTGAAATCTTTGTCTGCAGAGATGGAGAGAATGAGGGTGGAAGTGAGGCAAGCATACAAGGGCCCTCTGAATGCCGAAAACAAGGGAGGTTTCAGGAAGCTAAACAATTTTACTCCCACGAATGTGCAAAGAGAGAAGGGAAGAGACAGAGAAGACCATAAGATTCAAGCCCCTTTTCAAAACAATTTTGTGGTTGAGGGGGAAGAAGGGGAAACAGATGAGTTGGATCCTAAAATCCATTGCTTCGGAGACACTCCTCCTTTTCCTCATCTCACTCAATCAGCGTATGAGGAATCTCTCATGGATAGCCAGCTAAATGAGCTGAGAAAGGAAAACAAGACTAGTAGCCACCAAGGCAGGTATGACCTGAGGTCCCAGAAGAAGGCAGTAGCACCTGATGCCCCTGAGCAACTCACTAGAACAGAGAATCCTGCTAATGAATCAGCAGATAGTCACAAGGGTAGAAAACACCAACCCCTTTCTCCCATAGTCCAAGGTCATGTTCCCGAAATAAGAGAAATCCCCAAGCTTACATCTTCTTTTAATTTTGAGCATGAGATTCAAAAGATTAGAATCCCAGTGCCCCTGACCGAGCTGATTAAACATGAAGAATTCAAAAAACGCTTCTCTAAGCTATTACAGTCTGAAGCCTCATGCCTTCCCACAGACTCCATAAATTTGCAAGATGAAAAGCCTGCAGTTATTTTAGGTCCTATGGTAGAAGACAAGAATGACTCATCCCCTCCTTTCTACACTTCCCTGAACATACATGACAAGGTATTACACAATTGCCTGATGGATTCGGGGGCTTCTCACAACATCATGCCCAAAACTATCATGGAAGAATTAGGGATAGAAGTCACCCGAGCCTATCATGACCTCTATTCTTTTGACTCCAGGAAGGTGCAATGTCTCGAGGTTATCAAAGACCTGGTCGTGACCTTGTTTCAGTTGCCCATGAAAAGTGTGGTCATGGATATTGTAGTGGTTGACGTCCCCCCCAAGTTCGGTATGTTGTTATCAAGATCTTGGATAAAGAGACTGGCCGGAACTTTGAATATGGACCTCACATACGCTACTATCCCAGTGTTTGGAGGAGAGCATAGAAGGTTGTATAGAGAAGCCCATCTAGCATATATAATTAGTGATGAGGCCAACCCTACCAATCATCCCATCTTTTCCTTGGACACTGATCTAGGCTCCAGTTTACTACAACTCACCCATGCCCCCGAGCCTCCTATCAAACTCAGAAAGCAACCCACTTCTCCTCGTGAACTTCCTCCTTCCATCACCCCCATTTGGAAAATGTTTTTTGATGGAGCCTGTTCCTGGGAAGGTGTTGGTGTTGGGGTGTTTTTTGTGTCACCTGCCCAGGAAACCGTATCTCTGTCATACAAATTAGAATTTGAAACCACCAACAATGTGGCGGAGTATGAAGCCCTTGTTCTAGGATTAAGAGCTGCAAGGGAAATGAGAATTCAGGAGATAGCAGTGTTCGGAGATGCAGAGTTGGTGGTCCAACAGGTCAGAAGCACTTATCAAGCTAAGCACCCTCGACTCAGAAATTACAGGAATGAACATGGGACCTAATTGACAATTTCTTCTCAGCTTTCAATATCTCTTTTATTCCAAGGGAGGATAATGTTGTGGCCGATTCTTTAGCTGTCTCAGCCAGTTTTCTAAAATCTTCTCTACCGTCCATAGTCAACTCTGATGTTGAAATAAAATATAGACCCTCTGTACCGGACAATGTCAAGCATTGGAAGGTATTCGAAGATGATCAGGAAATCGAAAGATTTCTCCGATCCGTTGATGAATTTTCTGCGGTGCACATCGATCAGGATCCAAACACAGAAGATGACCCTCACCCTGAGGTGTTTTTAAATAAAATTGCTAACCACCAGATTATTCAGTTACCTAGCAATCACATTCCGAGGGGACTAGTCCCGTTGGAGAGATTGCTCGATGGGAATAATGTGGCAGTAAAGGGTAGAGTGGAAGATGAAGATGTTGATACAGCTGAGTGCAACATCGACGCACCAGAGGAGCCCAAGTTTGTCAAGCTGTCAAGCAGTCTGACCACAAAGCAGAGGGTCGAATATACTGAGTTGCTGAAAGAATTTGTGGACGTGTTTGCTTGGACATACGAAGACCTCAAAACATATGATACATTCATCATTGAACACAAGATCCCACTAAAGGAAGAGGCTAAGCCATTCAGGAAGAAGCTAAGATAGATAAACCCTATGTTGTTGCCCATCATGGGAAAAGAAGTAAAAAAATTGTTAGATGCACAAATCATTGTTCCCTCTAGATATTCCGAGTGGGTGGCCAATTTGGTCCCAGTAAGGAAGAAAAGTGGAGAAATTAGACTCTGTGTCGATTTCAAGAATCTGAACAGAAGCTCAAAGAAAGACAATTAGCCCCTACCTAAGATGGAATACATACTGCAGAGGGTAACTGGTGCATCCAGGATATCCATGATTGATGGGTTTTCGGGCTATAATCAGATATCGGTCATGCCTAAGGACAGGGGGAAGACAGCCTTCACCACTCCTTGGGGCACATTCATGTATGCCAAGATGCCATTTGGACTAATGAATGCAGGAGCAACATTTCAGTGAGCCATGGATATAGCCTTCATCAGGGAGAAGGACCGGTTTATGGTGATCTATCTCGATGACATCACGGTCTTCTCAAGCTCAGACAAGGAACACCACCGCCACTTGAGGAAAGTTTTCATGAAATGTCGGAGGTTCGGTCTGTCCCTAAACCCCAAGAAATCTGTGTTCACTATGTAAGAAGGGAAGTTGTTGGGCCATATAGTATCAGCAGAGGGAGTGAGAATTTATCCCAGCAGGGTGGACGCAATTCAAACCTTATCACTTCCCAGGTCTAAAAAGGAGGTTCAGGCCTTTTTGGGAAAAATTAATTTTCTAAGGAGGTTTGTCTCAAATTTTTCCGAGCTAGTGAAACACATCACGACCATGCTCAGGAAGGGAAATGAGGTGAAATGGACCGCTGAGCCTAGGGAAACTTTTGACCAAATAAAAAGGGCATTGACTGAGACACCTGTGCTGATCAGTCCTGACTATTCCAAAGAATTCCTAATTTTCTCCTTTGCTTCTTTTGATACAATAGCAGCGGTCTTGTTACAGAAAAATGAGAAGGGGCATGAGAAACCCATCGCTTTCTTCAGCAAGGCATTAAGAGATGCGGAGACTAGGTATGAGATCATGGAGAAGCAGGCCTATGCCTTAGTAAAAGCCCTCAAATCTTTCAGGATCTACGTCTTGCATTTGAAGGTGACAGCATACGTTCCTTCAGCTTCGGTAAAGGACATTCTTGTATAGCCAGACATAGATGGGAGAAGAGGAAAATGGATAGCAAAAATTATGGAATTTGACTTTGAAATAAATCCCACCAAGTTGGTCAAGGGGCAAGGTCTAGCCAAGATACTGTCCGAATCCAATTGTGAAGCCTTGGGAGTTAGTTTCCTCAACACTCGCTCAGGAACTCAGCACGCTGAGCTGCCCATCCAATGCTCTCAAGATGGCTTATCACTGGCAGATTGTGCATGGTATCGTGACATTATGTACTTTCTGCGGGAATTGAAACCTCCGGATGGAATGGGTAAAAGCAGGGCGAGAGATTTAAAGCTCAAGGTGGTCAGGTATTGTCTCATTGAGCAAGTTTTGTACTGGAGAGATCCTTTGGGGATGTTGCTGAGATGTTTGAACCCACCAGAAGCCCAGAGAGTTATGTTTGATTTCCATGAAGGCCTTTGTGGGGGGCATCATTTATGGAAGACCACAGCTCATAAGATCCTCAGGGCTGGATATTACTGGCCTACTTTATTCGTTGATGTTTGCAGAGGAATCAGAGCTTGCATCAAATGTCAAAAGTTCTCAGGAAAGCAGCAGCTCAAATCGCTGCCATTGAAGCCTATAATATATCCAACACCTTTTCAGTAGTGGGGGCTGGACTTCATTGGAGAAATTCATCCTCCCTCAAGCTGTCAACACAGATGGATCCTAACAGCAATAGATTATTTCACCAAGTGGATAGAAGCGGTCCCCACCAGAAGTGCATATCACAAAGTAATTATCATCTTCCTGGAGGATATCATAGCCAGATTTGGCTGTCCCAGCAGGATCGTCACCAATAATGCTACTTCTTTCAAGTATGAGCCTCTAATTAGGTTCTGTGAGCAGTTCCAGATCTCACTAATTCACTCCACCCCCTACTATCCCCAGGGCAATGGTTTAGCAGAGTCCTCCAACAAAATCCTAATAAGGATCATCAAAAGGCTGTTGGAAGACAACAAGAGGGCCTAGGATTCAAATTTGAATTTTTCTCTGTGGGCTGATCGTGTGACAACGAAGAAATCTCTGGGCACTTCACCTTTTCAGCTAGTCTACGGAGCAGAGGCGATTTTTCCTACTCAGCTCGCCTTACCTGTGGCAAAATTCTTTCAAGACTATGAGGGAGAAACAGATCATATGATCAGGAGGATTCATCAGATAGTAGAATGCAACAGGTCAGAGAGCAGGTGAGGACTGCAGCTCATAGTCACCAAGAAAAGATCAAGAAGGCTTTCGACAAGAAGGTCAGGAAGAAAGAGTTCAAGATCGTGGATTTGGTACTCAAGTGGGACGCGCCAAGGCAGGACAAAGGCAAACACAGTAAGTTTGACGCCCTCTGGATTGGCCCCTTTAAGATCTTTGAGGTTTTATCCAACAACAAGTATGGGTTGCAAGATCTTGAAGGTGAAGAGGTTTTCAGCAGCCCAGTGAATGGGCATTTTCTGAAGAAATGTTTTATTTGAGCCTCAGTTGGCTCCCTTGTTTGTAAATATGGTCCTTTAGTTCTTTGTTTAGTTTCTTTTTGTGTGTTTTCGGCCTAATAGGTGACTCCATAGACCAACAGCAAGGCACTGAAGCTGCGGAAGGAGTTCTTAGAGCATCGCAGGGACGACTCTATCCCCCATGGAGCCTAATGTTAGCGATTATTTTTGTCATTAGGCGCAGAAGAACCCAGGCCTGTAGATTGCACACGAAATGCCCAAGCGCAGCATGGGAGAATCTCTGTTTTTCCAAGTAGCAGGTCAAGCGAGTGGGCAAAATGTCATCAGTAGCATCCAGGATCTATTTGCAAAGAAGATCGACGGTCACCGGGTTTTCGGAGCTACCGAACTGCCCAAGGTTTAACGCAAAAGACAACTCTCGTATTGCGCAGCGGGTTCGGGTCGTCCGATCTAACTGGGACAGGTGGCAGCCTGTCAGCATATCGCAGATCAGGGTTTCGGGGAACAGGGAGCCCTCAGCTCATTGCACTTGAAAGTACCGATCAGCGAACCCCGATAGTGCCTTTGGCACTGAGCCCACGGTCTCAGCCCTGGGTCATATTAAGAGAGCATGCAAGTGAAGGTGGCTCCCCAGTAAATATCGAATGCCCCCTCGTCCATTCATGCTAAGGATGCATGTCGCAAGATCTGGCCGTGTCGGTGTTTCGGCGGTCGGGAATTCGTGGGGTGAGAATTTCATGTTGCTCAACATCGCGAAACCCCGAACCCCGATAGCGTCGAAAGCGTAAACAGTGGGGCCCGCGGTATCACGGATTACTTTCAGCCGTCCATTCGAGAGGGACACCTAGCAGCAAATGGAGGCATCTCGACATATCACTCATCGTGATTTCAATCGGCAAAGGTTAGCCCTTTCATATTCATGAATGCTGAAAGCGTATGGTCAGAGCCCATGGTCACTTGGGGAGAGGAAGGAGCTGCATAAAGAAGGCCAAAGGTGCCGAGTTCAGTTGTAGAGGGGATCATCACGATCTCCAGGCGCCATCAGACCCGATCTTAATATTGTTTCTAGTATTGAAGTAAATGAAGGCAAGAGCAGGTGGTTGAAACCTCCTTTCGTTTATTAAATGAGGGGAATGGAGGGTCTGGCGAGCCGCCTGCTCACGGAGGTACTGTATATCAATTCTCTCAATGAAGTCGTGCCAAAGTCCTCGACTCGACAGAGAAGTCTGTGCACACTAGCCGAGCACTTCATGGCTCAGCTACCCTCCTTACAGGATCCATGCGTAGTTAAGGTGGCATTTAAAGGAAGATATCAGTACGAGTTTGACTGAGGGGACACCAAGCCTTGAGTGACTAGACACGCCTCTGAGAGATGAATTTTCCTGAGTATATAGACTCAGTTTTTGTATTTTGTAAGCATCAATGGTAGAGCGCAGCTCCCGTTTGTAAAGTTTTAATAGACTCTAGTTCTCTGGTTATGTTTTGGTATGTAAGATTTCTTGTTTAATGACAGACAGTCTTCTCACTCCATTTGGTTTTCATCTCATACTGAGAGAGTTCATGATCCACTGATTCGTGCGAATGGCTGCAATTATGTTATGATAAAGGATTTATTGTTGCATTGTTGTATTCTCCAGTTTTCTGCATTTGAATGTAAGAAGATCTTGCGTTTAGATGTTATCCTCTACAGTCTGTTAGGAACCTGATGTTTACGACAAACCTTTGCATCTTTCTGATACAAGTCTTCCCCCTACTCACCCTTACCATGACTCACTGTCTGAAGTTATCTAAGACCTCACTTGCCCGTGCATGTCTGGCCTAGTTTCGAAGTTAGAACTACATCGTTCGAGTTAACCTCCATCCGATCACCCCATTAAACAAATCGTGACGTAAACTAATGGGCGTCGGGCTCTGCTCCTGCTGCAATCCAGGAGTGACTTCTGACGCTCACAGGAGGCAATTGAAATATCGCCTCAACTTTGAGAGGATCAACCATAATCCCTGTTGTCGATATAAAAAAACCTAAGAGACAACCTGATGTCACGTAGAAACTACACGTATTAGGATTCAAGCGAATTTGATAGTAGTGGCATCGCTTAAAGATTAGTCGAAGATGGGTTGGATGATCAGATATCTTATGAGAGTGTGATGCTATATCATCAAGGTACTCCTCAACTATGTGTCTAATATAATGAAAATCAAACGATATGGCCAATTGAAAGGTATCTCCAACATTCTTCAAGAAAAAAGGCATTTTACGATACGCGAATGTTCCCCAAGGACAAATAAAAGTTGTTTTATGGTGGTCCTTGGGTTTGATTTGAATCTGATTGTATCCCGAGAAACCATCCATGAACGAAAAGACCTCACAGCCTACACACTCATCGACAATCTGATCAACTAACAGGGTAGGAAAATTGTCTTTCGGACAGGCCTTATTCAAATCACAGAAGTCCATACACATGTGAATCGTGCCCTATTTCTTATTAACCGGAACTAGGTTTTACACACATTCCGTCAACTGCACAGGGTAGATAAAACAGGATTTGAGCGGTTTTTCTACTTCTACCTTGATTGTTGTCTCTTTTCAAGGATTTACTGGATGAATCTTCTAACAGACCGATTTGGCATTAGGATAAGTCATAATTTCATGATTGACAATTTGTGGGTCAATTCTTGGCATTTCCTCATAAGACCAAGCAAAAATGTCACAAAATTATTTGAATAACTCGGTGTAAGTTTGAATCTCTTTGGGGGAGCAATCCGCTTCAACAAAAACATTCTCCACAATGCCAAGGGTTTTGGATATATCAATTGGAATCATTGTAGCAATTCTTTCCATGTTACCCTTGACATAAAATCCATGTGTAGCCAAAGTATTGATAGGAAAAGGATTATCTCCATTCATAGTCAAAATGAATTCTCATGCCTCTATTCTCTTTAACTTGGGAAGGAAGTAAGATCTATGATGTAGATCATCCCAAGGTCTATCGGGACCATTCATTGCCTCGAGAATCACCTCGTCAGAGGGGAAGACCAAGTCTAAAGGATATTGACTGGAAAGATAATCTTGAGCCCAGGTAGCCTCGAGAACTAGATATAACTCTTGTGTGGGAGTCGGATCAGGGTTCGTCGAAGTATGTTGCATAATTTTGTATACAACCTTAGTCACAGACAAGGGCATGGCCATGCTAGGATGCCATGTTTCCTCCATCGAGGCCGATGGGGAAGGTAAATTCCATCGATTTTTAAAGTAGTTCAATTGAAACAACGATACTTGTAAAATTGCAGCCCTCGGTTGGTCAGGAACAATCGATATAAGCCTTACATCACTAGAAGGCGGAGGGTAATCAAAATTTCCTATCAATGATGGAAACAAACCATCACCCAAGTTGACAGTTCCAGGCTACAAATTATCAATCATCAGGACCATGGAAGCCCCCGATGAAGGGTCAGGACGAGAGAAAGACAACTGGTCAATGGTCACAATCCGTCCCTCATGTAGAAAACACATGACCCAAAAAACCATAGCAACCACTGCATGCATCGCATAAGTCCAACTCCTTCCTAACAACAAGTTGTAGTTGGAAGGTGCATTGACCACTTCAACTTTGACACACACAGTTTTACCTCCCAACTGCAATGGGAAGGAAGGAATAATTATGTGTGGTCTAAACAACTAACCGTCAAACGCCGTAAGAAAAGTAGGAGATGCAGACAACTTAGGTTGGCCAATGGCCTTCCAACATGCCAATGACATCACTCAAGTCGAGGCACTCTCATCCACCATTGTACAGAAAATGTTCCGCGTAAAAGATTTTGTGGTGTAAGCCACTACTATCTGAAAGAAAATGTGGTGAGGAAGACAAGGTTTTAAGTCGGTTGGATCGAAAATGATTTCTCATGGGTTACAAGTCTTTATCGCTCCCAAGGTGGACAACAGAGCTTTTCTCTGTGAGGGGCAACTCTGGAGGACCTCGAAAGCAGACATTGCACAAGGGGTCTATGCTAAATCTTCTACAACAGATTAGTTCTAGGCGGCCCTCACGTTTGGATTATGAGAATCCTTCTTAAACACGCCTTTAGGGATAAGAGTCATCATTTCACCCACCGCATTCTCAATTTGGAGAGGATTTAGTGGGTTAGTGGCTTCCTTTCCCTTCTCGACAGATTTCGACATTTCGTAGTCTCGGGCCCTGTTCATTAAATGAGCCTCGACATTCATCATGTAAATATTTACAACAGAGATATTATTGGTAGGTGCGGGGGGGTCCCTGACTGCCCTCTGCCGCGCTCGTGGATGTTGAAGCCTGAGCCATGTTTTTCCCTTGTGGAAAAGGGTTCATTAGCACAGCAGGTTATTGTTGCACTAATATCTTCTGAGCTTCTAAAATATGAGGGCACAAATGATTTGGGTGGTCTTCCGTGCAGAGATTACACGGATACTTCGAATTTTTCTTCTCTATTTTTTCCCCGCCAGCATTATTGGTAGCCCTTTTATCCAGTTTACCCTTCTTATTTCATTGTTTCTTCTTTCCCTTGGGTTGCTGATTGGACTTGGGATTCATCAACTGTACAGTGTATACATCCAATGTCTAGGTAGGGGGAACAACCAAACTCAAAGTCTGGTTGGCCACAGTCTATTGTATCGACAATTGTTGCAACTAATTCAACAATAGGTTTGTGGAATTTCTTTGTGCTGAGTCTAAAATACCATCGGCATGGGGTCCATACTATTTATTGTCCTTATCGAGAGTATACTACAGCGCATCTGGAAAGATCTCATAGAGCATGCCAGACTGAGAATAGATCAATTCAAGTTGTTGGGCTCTCATAATCGTATCCTCTTCCGAAAACACTCTGGAAGTCACTACGTCCTTGGATATGCATGGCACCAAATACTTCAAGAACCACTCAAACAAGAAAGCAGGAGCCACTCTCAGATATGATTAGAGATGTGGTCGGCCTTGAATTGCTCAAAGTTGGCCAGCAACGCGGTGTTGACATCGTATCTCACAGGTAACTGGAAATGGTTCAAGAAGACCATTGCCAAGTCGTTGAAGTAAGAGTACCTCGAGTGATCAAGCTCAATATACCATTTTGCAGCACCCCCTATAAGAGTGCATTGAAAAAGGTGCAACTGGAAAGATTCGTCCTTAAGCGAGTTTGACGAGCACCATAAATGAAAATTCGTCGCATGATCACCTGGATCTTCGCCAAGATTTCCCTCAAATTTCAAAATATATGAAGGAAACTTAGTCAGCATAGGGGGGCCAATGCAGATTGTGACAAATCGGGTCATTCAATAATCTCGACAAGTCTGGCAGATGTAGTGCTTCTAGAAAAGGTAGTTTCAGTTGTGAACTATTTACAGGAAAAGAGGGTCCTAGAGTTTGACTTCCACCAGGTTTCCAGGAAAAGTTGGACTATTGACCAGGGTTCTAGTAGAAACTGTGGCCTTGAATAGCATAGGGTAACTGCATCTGTTGGGGTATCATTGGCTAACTCCTGAAATTGGGTGACATATCTTGTGTAGGGATTGCTACCTTCATTGTGTTCCAAGGACCTTAGAAGGGTATGCCCCCAGTCGATCTGAAGGGAATGGGTATGAATCCCTACTCGAGTTTCCATTGAGTATGGAAGGGGTTTCCTCCAACCGACATCCCTTGCAACGGAACTGATCCCTGCCAAGGATTCCAAAGACCTTGTGTGGAGAAAACTCCATTCATCGCTCCCTGTGAAGGAATAGTACCTTGCATCGGGTTTTGTTGACCAAAATTGGGGTTTCCCCCAGCCGAAGAAAAAGAATTTTTCCCAAATGCACTGAACAAAGAGAACGGCATAGATCCCACCATCGTTATATAAGACGAAGGTCCTAAACTGCCTCCACCAAACAAGCTATAATTAGCATTTGCCTCGATTGGTTGTTGAAAAGCACCATCAGTCGAAGGGGATAGAGGAGGTATATGAACCCCACCATAAGGGATAGCATTAAAAGGGATAGAAGTGCCCCTGGTTGACCCTTGCACGGGAGCGCTCGAGCTCCCGGCCCCCAAACCCATGGTCTGTAAGGTAGAATAAGTAAGAATCGAGTTTGTATCAAAGTCGATCATCACATATGAGAAGGGAGGGCACGTCGCACTCTGAGTAAATGGAACAGTGGTCAAAGCCGATAAAGGTATCAGACTGCTGCCCGAAGTTGAGGGAGTTGAGACCATTGTGGTCCTAACTGGAAAAGGTGAGAGAGGAGGTAGGATGTCCCCTGAAGTAGTAGCTATAACGGGAGTATGAGAACTCTTAGACGAAGTAGCAACATCTTCTTCCATTGTCACTTGTAGAACTAGCTAGCGCTCAGAATATGTCACCTCGAGAGGGACAATCTAAATCAAGATCGGTGCTGACAAGTCGGTAATCGAAGGATTAGATGGCCTAATAACTTCTTCCTTAAGGTCATAAATGGTGGGTTCCTCAAGAGTCGGGAAGTATCCTAGCATAGCAGACTCAAGCACATTTTCCTGTGGCCTGGTCGCTTCGAACGACCCTTCTTGATCAAGTCTTCGCCTCAATGGTGGCAAAGGTGGATCCAAATTAACCTGCGACAGGCCCTGAAGCCTTCACGACTAAAGGAGTTGTTGATCTTCCACTTTGTGAAATGATCAAAAGACACAGTAAGGATTGACTAGCGTAGAACACAAAGCACACACTAAAAAGTCTCCTAAAGATAAATCAAGCAGTCGATTATCTAGTAGGAAGGACAGTAACGTCAATCAACACTAGAGAAACTAACTCGTGCAAGTAAAACTCAAACACGGAAGCACCCTCCGGGTATACTCTATGAATTGCAATCCGACATCCATCCTAGGTATCGCGGTATACCCCCGTAGTCACTTGTCTAAGTCTGTAAAATATGGGCAACTAGGTTTCCATCTCACAATCAGTTACCAGGCGGGTACAGTCAACAGTTGGGAAGATCGTAATGAGAAGTATAACAAGTCTGAAGCCCTTCAATAGGCCTCTTCTCTCAATCTTTTGATCACCTCAAGGGAAGGGAATGGATTGAATGGAAGAAGAAGGGGTTGAAGAGGGAATGCTAAGGCAATATCTCACAAAAGATAGCAAAATCTTGGGCAAGGAAGGGAAGTGAAATTGGACAGAGTTTCATTGTTCTTATTCTTAGATGTGAAATGAGACCCCAAAACCTCCTTTTATATGACAAAAGGATGGTGATTCGGTTGGGTGACGGGCTATAGCAGGTGAATTGGTTGGGAAACCTCCAAGCCCATGAATTTCAATGAATTTCTTACAACTTTTTAATTTTTGCAACTTTTGCAAGCATACGCAGGTTATTTAGTGTGTAGCAAGTGTATGTACATGGTTTGTATAGCATGCAGCAAGTGTATGTACGTGGGTTGTAGTGGTGCAGGGCGCGTACATACTCTAATAAATGGTTTTTTAAGTAGATCTTCTAAGCAATGATTTGGAAAATTATGTAAGTAAGAGGGCCAATGCCATGTATGCATGAGTAGGGGATTTTAGGGCTATAACACATGTGCATTCCTTCTATTCAATTTATTTTGGTAAAGAGTGACACTTTAACATAAATGTTTGTTGATTTAGTTTCATTGGACTTAGGTTTGGATTGACAAACCTGGTGGTTTGGACTACAAATACATGTCAAAACCTCCATTTTTTAATGGCTCTCAATATCTCTATTTTTCACGTTATTTTTGTATAGGTTACACAAATCCATCGCCAGTGAAACTACACACACATATAGAGTTCACTATGTAGATTCCAAATATATAATTTTAAAATAAATTAATATTTTTTACTATTTTTAATATATTTTTTTCTTGACATATATTGAATCTTAAAATACATACAACTTTTATTTCTGCTATAACTTTTTGTTGGACACACCTACCACACTTAGAGGGGGGGTGAATGAGTGTGGGGATCTTTTTCCCAAAAATTCCCTCTTACACAAAGACTCCTTAGTTAACATTCAACATTTGCTCATTACTCATTGTTCTCATTTATAATCAATTAGATGTGAATACATGTCAACAACATATATCAGCAACATATCATCAACAGATCATCTCCACAAGGAACACAAAGAACACAAGATGTATGTACAATTTTTCTTTTTATTATGGACTTCAATCCAGGGGTTTTTCAGCAACAACTGAATAGAGTACAACTCTACAAGAGCACCAGATATATATGCAAGACTCAGCTTACATTCTCATCACCAACTGAGATGAGGCAACAATCCTCAACAGATATCAATCTATCAACATAAACAAGTGCATCAACCATGCACCAACCTGTGCCAAACAACCTGTAATCAACATGTACCATAAACAAGTGCATCCGACCATGTACCAAGTATATATCAATCATGTTTCAAATTCTCATCAACAATGACTCATCAATATGTACCAACATCATCAACTATACACCTCATGTATGTGCCAACTCATCAACTGCTTGTCTCAACCATAGTCAACAACCCCAACTTGAAATAATCATAAATTTGTACCTGTAATGAATAATGATCTAAAACTGATACACAATGTTCTTCTTTTTTTTTTAATGCAATTCCTCCAGGTGGCACTACTTGGAACCTCTCATAAAAGGTGTTATAGAAAAAATGGCATACCTTGTTGAATTTTGTCTTATTCTAGAGAGTGACCTTGTAGAGCGTGGACCGCACAAAATATTCATTGAATTTATCTAAAACTGATACACAACATACTAAATTTTGTACCCTAACCAACACATTTGGTCTCACTAAATTTGGATATGTTATGAAGAAGTTATGACGTTTTTACCCAAAACACTTGTTTTTGACTAGTTTCAGGACTAGCCACAAACCCTATTTTCCACAGAGTGTAAATCCCAAAATACAATGAACCACAAGATGATTTTTTTACCAAAGATACTTGGGTATGTTTTCTCAATGGAATATAAATTTCACGGTCTGCATCATTATAGAAAAAAAGTTATAGCGAAAATGGTGAGATGACCTGTAAATAACATACCTTAGAAAGCATCATCAAAAACACTTATCCTCCCTTCAATTATGGCCCTCTTTTCTTCCCCTTCCTTTTGAAATTCGGCTTATATATCCTTGGTTACCTCAGTCACCTATAGATATTCAATATGCTCAAGTGTTCCACACCAAAAATGCTCAAGAAGCTCTCCATCAATACTCCAAAAGATATTCTCCCAAGAAGCTCTCCATTGATCCACAAAAAGGATGATCTACAAGAGAGCATTGCTATCTTATTTATACTTTCATCCTCTAGGTCACTTAACCTATTTTTAGGTCACTTAACCCATTTCTAGGTCACTTAACCTATTTTCCTTATTTTAGGGTTAACCACTTTCCATAAATAGAAATTTCTTCAATATTTTATCATTTAAATATTCCTTCTTGATTTTCTCATCTTACTTTCTCATTTCTTGATTTTTTTTTCACTTCTCTGTATTATTTAAATAATCCACCATGACTTTGTCACCTTACTTTATCATTTAAATAAATATTTCTTCTTTTAGGTCACTTAACCGATTTCTAGGTCACTTAACTTATTTTCCTTATTTTTAGGGTTAACCACTTTCCATAAATAGAAGGTTCTCCAATACTTTATCATTTAAATATTCCTTCTTGATTTTGTCACCTTACTTTATCATTTCTTGATCTTGTCACTTCTCTTTATTATTTAAATACTCCACCTTGACTTTGTCACTTTACTTTATCATTTAAATAATGATTTCTTATTTTAGGTCACTTTGACTTCTTTGACCTTGGGGGCTTCAAGCCTTCATGTGAGGGTCATTCATCTTCGTAAGGCCATAACTCTCAAACCATGAGGAGTTATGTGACATTCCACATACCACCGAAAATGGCATGACAATCACTATCCATCTAGGATAGTTTCACCAACAATTTCCTTGATCTTCATCTCATTATTCCACATACAAGCATGGGTCCTCCAACCATTCTTCTAGGATAACTCAATCCGCGAAGCATTTTCCCGTGAGGGCTTTCACCATAAGGAGACCACTTTGGAGTTCATTCATTTGTGCACCTTATCAATCATGATAAGACAATAATGAGAGCATGGGTCCTCCAACCAATCTTTTAGGATAACTCAATCCGCAAAGTGTCTTCCCGTGAGGGATTTCACCATAAGGGGACCACTTTGGAGTTCATCCATTTGTGCACCTTATCAATCATGATAAGACAATAATGAGTCATCTATACTTTTTTCCAACAATGCATCATATACCAATGAAACCACATCGATCCATCTTCATCATATCAATGAAAACTCATTGATCCATCTTCATCATATCAATGACAACTCATTGATCCATCTTCATCTATGCATTCTCATCAAGGACAATACATATTATATTACATCAATCATCAATCAATCAAACCATTGGCATCAATGACAACATGATCCAACATTTTTTTATCATCTTAACCATTTTTAGAATAAGTTATACACTGCACTAGTATATACCAAGATCTACAATCTAAAATAAACATTGTTTGATTATGTTAAGACCCTCATACCCTACACTAATGCAAGGCCTTTCAAAAATTTCAAAAATATAAAATTAACATGATAAATTTTGAAAAACTATCCTTGCACAAGAACAATATGTTCTCTACAATTCTATAAATAAATTAATGAACTTCCATGATTTAGCTACTCAACACCTACACTAACAAGAACATATGCATTCTACTTTTCATAAAAAATAACATACCACTATTAGAAAAACTTGAATTTTATAGTCATACCAAATTCTATAAATAAAAATTATATATTCGGAAATCTAATTCAATTTCCTACATTTCAACCTTTTACACCATATTTAAATTCATTATGAAAGTACCTCGAATTATTTCTCCAAGTTAACGGATTATTGTTTTTCCATGTTTTCAATTTCCTCTAACGTGTCATGGGAGACCATCATTATCTTGCACCCATATTTTTGTTGTAGGGTTTGTTATAAACATATATTTCAAAGTATCACCTAGTGATTAGAATTTCCTTCTCTAGTCATATTTCATTGTAAATAATATTTTATTCTACAAATGATTTACAAAAACAAAACGAAAAAGAAAAAGAAAAGGATAAAAATAGAAAAAATGAAAAGAGGGTATAAAAATAATAAAAGAAAAGAAAAAAGGAGAAAATATAAAACCCCATGAAAAACAAATCCAGTTTGAATTATACTGTATAATCATGATCAAACATTTTGAATTTATGTTGATAGGTTAGTGAATAAGTTTGCTCAAATAGTTTAATCTTGCCCAAATTAGATAGGTTAGAGTAATAATTAATCCAAAAGTCTAAGTTGGATTAATATGTTAGTTGACTAGGTTATGAGTTAGGTTAGTAGTGTTTATTTCAATAAAAGTTGAAAAGAGATTGTTAAAATACCCTTTGTTTGAGTAAATTTGGATATTTTTTCCTTGGGAAATAAGACCATCGTGTAAAAGTAGGAAAGAGTAAGCTTAGCGCTACCCATTGTAAGTTTTTATCCTAAGTTTCTAATGGATAAGACTTTTTTCGCATGGCGATTAAATTTTGCACAAGTCTCAGTGGCGACATCCAGCAGTGCCTAGAGAAACAGTCCTCAGAGCATTTCAAACCACCCCAACCTTTCTTCCTTTAACGGTGGGGGGAGGTTCCGGAAAAGCGGTTTCCCCTACACTGGCCCCATCTTTCATGTCACTCTCTCAGTGTTTCAGACCCCCCCCCCACTCAAATCCACATACCAACTACGCCCCCCCTCCAGAAACCTTCCAAACCACTATCCAATACCACTCACCTCACTCTGCCATTGTACCCCACTACCACCTGTCGTATGCCACATCCCACATACCCGTTAGCCAATCAATTCCCTCCACGTGAGCGTTAATCACCTCTTCATCACCCCGCACCATAAAAGAGACCTCCATTTCACTATAAAAGCTCGTTTCTTCACCCTGTAACACTATTTTCTAATGCAGACACTGTGGACATCGTGCCAAAGAAAGATTTCAAGCCAATTGCCACAACTGCTCACCGTCAACAAGCACCATTTCTCTCGGGTAATTACAGTTCGCCATCACTCTACCTTATAAGTCTGTTAATCATGGATCCCAAACCCAAATCCGTTGAAACGTCTAAAAACTTGATTCTTCCCCTTCCTGTCAACCCAGATCATATTCCCTTGGCAGATAAGGATTACAAGATCACAGAGACGAAGTGTGAATTCGACTTCTTCGAATTGCACTCTTGGATAAAAGATATCTTCCTAGATCAGAGCAACGAAATTGGACTCTGGGAGTCCAATTTACCTCTATATATGTTCCCTCAGACCTTCCACTTCCCCGACTTCACCTTGAAATACCTAGCTAATTATCTGCCCAGCCAAAGGGCCACCGCTTCCTTTTCTGGAGAAACCCTGTTCATTATTACCCCCGAATCCATTAACCACATGCTACAAATCCAAAGAAGCGACCCTGCAATCACATTTTCCATCAAGGCTCTGAACGACATGTACCAAAATCTCACCTTCCCCAAAAGAGCCCAAATTTTTGAGATTTTTCTACCAGAAAACAATCAATTACCCAACAAAAATTCCCTCTATCCATCCTCCATCTTCTCTGTTAGGGCCAACCAGATCATTTCCATTATTTTTTACCTGTTAGGATACTTCTTAGATGAATGGGTAGATGAGCCTATCTTAGGTTTTTTATCTGTTTTTTCCATAGAATAAAGAGCCACAGTTCAATTTGATTTCAGACAGTTTCTAGCTGATAACATAAATGATCATCTTTTCAAGTTTTCAACAGAAGGAATGTTCAGATATTCCTTAGTCCTAGTATATTTTTTCTTATTTTTTTAGTCATACATGTTTCTATGTGTCCTTCAGAAGTTAAACCAGGAAGGAAACCCACATTCAGTAACTTCATGGACCTCACTAGTGAGGGAAAATTCAACTTAATTCAGCTTCAAGGACTTCATAAACCAGTTCTATCATCCAGTTATTTGCATGTTGAACAACAGTATAGAACCAAGAATCAATGAGGAAATTCATAGAATCCTTTACCTCTCTGATCTAGCCAAAACAGGGGATTGGTATTTATACCAAAACCACACTGAGATAAGAGTGTATGGATGTGAAATTCCACCATACAGATTTCCAAAATATCTCCCTGTAAGGATTTTTGCATTGGAATACATAAGGGAGATGGTGAACTCTGATGATATCCATTTTGTTGAAGTAAAGAAGAAACAACAACTCATAATCAAGACCCAAATTGGCCCTTTTATATGCAACAACAGAGTTGCAGGAGAATAGGCAGACAACCTCTTCAAACGGATGAGTTTCACTCAGAGTTTCACATGGAATTATGACCCATTTGGTTTCATCTTAGAACTCAGAGTCAAACAAAGGAGAACTCCTTATGCTCACATACAGAATCTAGATGTGGAAACTTATATGAACCAGACAGAATGGAAAGAAAACAAATTATTGGAAACAAAAGAACAGCCTCCCCCGGTCACTGCTTCACATACCATCACACCTCAAATGAAAATAGAAAAGAGAGTAAGAAAGGAAGTTTCCCCTTCATTCACAGAGGTATCAGCTAATGACTTCCAATTTTACAGAAAAAGGGCCAAAACCAGTCACACACAAAACCTGCTCAAAGAAGGAGAAATGCAGTCCACCATAGTCATGGAGGGACCACATTTCTCAACCTTTTGAGACAGTCAGTTCATAGTGTCCACATATTCATCTAAAAATCAAACAAACACTACTATGTCATTTTAATCATCTCATAAGCAAATAGAGTCAAATACCTTTGACAAGTATAAGGAGATCAAACTAAGGAATGAACTCCTCAACAGAAACACATATGCTTAGTTCTGGAAGCAGACCTCCACTTCTCAACACAGACTATTCTCAGCATTTGACACAAAGAAAGGAAGAATGCAAAAGGCATTCCTACAAGCACAAGTTTCTCATCCCAAGACCCCTGCTGACTACAAGAAGACTTCCTTTGAGTTTGATGTGAAGGATGTCCATCCAGTGGACCAAATGGACATGCACAGTAAAATAGGGCAGATGATATTCTCCACCTTAACAAACACCTCATTGACTGCTTCAAAATTGTAGGTGTCCCTGAATAGCATTCAGTCCCAATTGAATTTGGAGAAAATATCTTCTTTGGCCAAAGACAACAAGATCAAATCACTATAAGAATTGGTATTGAAGATTGGGTATGACCCAACAAATCTCAAGGCAGCAGAGGAGTTATTTAAGAAAAAGAATGATGATATAGCATCTTTGAGAAAGCAACTGAAGCTTCCAGCTACAAAATATTCACAAGCCAAAGAGGTGGCTGAGACTGAAGGCCACAAATAAGAAATTCTTAAGATTATCATGGAGCAGAATGCACAGATAAGAGAAATGGAAGTAGAAATGGATAAACGGATAAAGGAGAAGGAACGGAATGTGAAGATGGCCATGATCCCACTAGAGGCAGTCCCTCTAACAATAATTAGAACAACAGAAGCAGCTACATCAGCAGAGATTCCATCAGCAATCCGAGTACAAGTTTCATATGCATCTGAGAAACTTGTGAAGTCTCTGGAATACATGTCCCTCCAAGGGGAAGAGATCAAAAATATACAAGAGGTCAAAACCTCTAAGATATGAATTCAATGTTCCAAGCCAGTCTCCAAGTAGAGAGTCATAAGTATCAAAGGCTTAATCAACAACTACAGCAACTACAGAAAGAGATTTTCATGGAAAAGACCTTATCCCAAGATAAGGAAAACATTTCGGTGGATATCAACAAGTCTATGGCATAAATCTGGCCATCCATATAGATCATCTTTGAATAGCATGAATTGGTATAGAAGGCCAGAGAAGCAATTGATAAAATCAAAGAAGAGTTAGGAGAAATACCTACAAGGGCCACTGAACTCATTAGATTCCTAAACTCCAAAAACAAGTAGGCGTTAGAAGAACTGGAAATTGAAGATAGGGCATAGACCATCCTTGAGATCAAGAAGGTCCTGACCAAGAAAGGATTGATGTTGCAGCTAGAAGAGAAGGCTCAACTGATGGACATTGGAGTGTAGATATTTTTTAGTAAGATTGAAGTACTACATAAGAAAGGTATCCCTGGACTATTAGTACTCAATGACAAGCTAATCACTCTATCAAATTACAAACAAAAGATCAGTGCAGTGGAAAAGGACAGTTCCAATTTTGCAGGGATACATGGAAGCATTACTGGTAAATCTTTCCTAGAGATATTATAGTTGGACCTAAGTATTCAGCATGAGATAAAACATATCTTCATCACCAAGCCTACTTTTGCTAATATACCGAAATGGATGAGATATATAGAAAGTTACTCAATGTTTCCATTCTAGGTAAAAAGAGATGGTAAGATCTATGCTCTTTACTTAAGTAAAGACAATTTTGAGGTTCGAGTCAACATGGAGTAGCTAGCCAAAGTCAAATATATGAGTCACCAACTACTTCCACAAACCCAACACCAAGGATCCAAACAAATCAACAGGATTCCTATATTTTGAAATTTAAGATCTAATTAGTTAGATATTTCCTCCATAATATCCTAGTCATTTATGACATGATCTGATGTAGATAGTTTTATAAATACTTCTTCCTTCGAAGTATTGAGGGTTGATTTTTTTACCCAGGAGCTATTGTGTGATTTTTTTCAAAGGATCAACCAGTAATAAAAAAGGCTTGTTCACAAGATTATTGTGTCATATTGTTGGTGATGTATTTTTATCTTTGTTAAATGTTTTCTCTGTAATCATTTCATGTATTTCAAATTCTAATCATTAAAAGAAAGTCAATATAACCGAATTTATCTTGTTTACTCTGTCTCTGATTTTTTAATGATCTGTATGTTTTCATTTAAAATTGAGTAAAGGAATTCTTAACTGCTCCTTTTCTTAGTGGACTTTCCCCTCTTGTTCTCTCTGATTCACCTCATTTAATATGAATATATCCAACAGTTTGACTACCATGCCCTGTGAAGAAAACCTTATAAAATTTGAATATGATCTTCACCTTTAAATACACACCCCATAGCCCAATGGAAAATTAAGCATTCATTCAGCCAATTATTACAAACAAACAAACAAATATAAACTGTCATAACTAGCCTAACATTTAAAATTTAAACATATCTAAATCATACAGAGAGATCCCTCTCTGAAGCTGGCAAGGCTAGATCCTAGCTTCAAAAGTGGTTTTGGTAGTTACCTCTGTCAATTTCTTCTACCCTTATACAACCTCTGGAAATTACAAAGTGATAACATAATGACGACCATACTGGGGAATTGAACAAATTTTCCAACTTTATGAATTGTCTTCCCTAAGTAAGAAAACTTTATTTCTGAACAATCAGAGATCTAAAATTCAAGAGATAAATGTGCAGAGGTTGCTAAAATTTGTAAATAAATAATGAGGTTTCTAAAAGTTTAAGTTTTGGCTCCAAAAAGAATTCATACCAGATCTTACACTGATCGAGAACCTATAAAAGTAGTAGATAATCCAGAAATATTAATTAGAAAAATAAGTACAGTAGAAAGTCAAGGGAGTAGTAGTCCTCTTCCTAGGGCCACCTCTCTTCCAGAGAAGTTTGTCACAATCCAAGATATCCACTTTCAATGTACCTTTTGAGCATAGCCTTTTCAGAACCAAATCTGATAGCTTTTTGGATGAAACAGTTTTAGATCAAGCTATCCTCCAACCTAGAACCCCTGAAAGACACTCTCCTAGAGTAGATCTTGATCAACAAATCCTTCAATATTTTTAGAAATTACAAGATCTAGCATCATACTTTGATCAAGCTTTGCATAAATCCTATATTCAACAATCTGCTGAAATTTATGCCCTTTCCATCTCTGCATCTTCTATTAATCCTCAAGTAACTCATCCTATATCTTCCATCCCTACCTCTTCCACATCTTCCACCACTTCTCCAACAATTGTATGGGTTACCATCCAGCCTGCTACATGAGTTCCTGCTATCCAACCTCCTCCACCAATTACGGCAGCAAGATATACTCCCCTTGTTTTGGTTGCTCCATACATAATATTCCCTAGGATTATCAGACTAGGATTCCTCAGTTTGATGGCACTATAAGTATGACTACACAACATCATTTTTACAAAATGAATGACTTCTTTGATTTGCAATAAGTATATGAGGAAAATGTCAAAATGAGGTTGTTTTCCCAAAGTTTAACTAGTGAGGTTAGGAAATGGTTCAAAGCCTTACCAGCTACTAGCCTTAATGATATTACTGCTTTTCACCAGTCTTTCCTCAATAGAGAGGAAGTAAAGAAAAATCCAATCAAATATTATCTGAATATGAAAGTATAAAAAGAAACCAAGGGAAAATTGTACAGGATTATTGCACTCGCTTCAACAATATTTATAATGCAATTCCAACTAACATTAAACCTCCTCAAGGCTTAGCTTTGATTAAGTTCCCTAATTGTTTTGATGCTGACATGTCCTACCAATTGAGAGAGAGAAACCCTGCAACCTTGGAAGAAATGAAAACATGTGTTGTGACTTTAGAGGCAAATTTGTTGGTTAAGAGTGCTAGACAAAGAACAAAAAGGAGAGTAACTATCAAGGAAGAACCATCCACTTCCATTGTTGATGCTAAAATAGAATACTTAGTCAGAACTATGGAAAGAATGATGGAAAGATTAGAAATAATCTATAGGAACCCACCAAGAGAAAATCAACCTGGTCCTCAAATCAGAAATCCTAATTTTAGGAGAAATCCTCCCCAAATCAGACAAAGAGAACCTAGAGAACAAAGAGAACAAAGAGGCCCTAATCACCAGATTAGGACACCTTTTCAAGAAAACTGTGTTGATGAGGGGGAAGAAACAATTGAGTGACTTGATGATATTCACATTAATCTTATGGGAATAAATGATAATGATTCTATTTTTCTTACCCAAGAAGAACAAGATCTTTTCCTTCTTTCACAGACTGAAGTTGAGGAGGAAGAATCATAACAACAAGCTTTTGAAAATGAAATAATGGAAGTTCATAGGAAGTACAACTTGAGAGGTAAGAATTCCAATGATAATCCAACCAAGAAAGCTTCTGGCTTTAAGAAGAAATCAGATACACCTACCAAGAAAGTTTCTGAAAAGAAAAACTCAGAGGTCCCAACAAAAAGAACATTTGAATCTATACCAAAGACAGCTCAAATTGATCTTCCCTCCACCATCCAGCCCAAAGATACTACACAAAATAATGTTGTTGAGAAATCATATCTTCCTAATCAAAATAAAACTCCAACCTCATTTAGTCTGGAAAGTGAATTGGCTAAACTCAAAATACATATTCCTTTGACAGAATTAATGAACAAGAATGCTTACAAATCACAAGTGATCAAAGCTTTGAACATAGATACAGGAATGGGTACAGACACAGTAAACATTGTTGATGATCAATCAGAGTTATTGTTTGGGCCTGAAGTTGATGGAAAAATTGTTTTGCTCCTCCTCAATTGTGTTGTTCTTCCTTTTTACATCAGCTTAAATATTCATGATAAGACTTTGCACAATGCCATGCTAGATTATGGTGCTTCTCAAAACCTTATGTCTAAGGATGTTATGGAGAAATTAGGACTTGATATCACCAGACCTTACAAGGATTTATACTTTTTTGCTTCAAGAAAAGTAAAATGCATAGGCCTTATCAAAAACTTGTGTATTACTTTGGCACAAATCCCAGCCAAAAGCATAGTAATGGACATTTTTGTTGCAGACATACCTCCAAAGTATGTCATGTTTTTGTCTCACTCATGGGGAGCCAAATTACAGGGCACCCTACAACTGGACATCTCTTATGCCACCATCCTATTATTTGGTCAACAGAGAATATTATACAGGGAGACACTAATGAAATACATGGTCAATAATCAAGAGAAACCACATAACTACCCCTTATAATGATTTCATTATGATCTTGACTCTTTTATTTTATATAATGATTGAGACATGGAAAGACAAATTGAAAAATTGGAGGATGATGTTTATAACATGGAGGAAAACAAAATAGTCCCTGAAGAAGATAAAACGGTGATGGTACAATCTGATGAACTAACTGAACCTCTGTGGATTTTAGACTTTGATGGTGTTGTCGGCAAGGAAAGATCAGGAGTTGGAGTGTGGGTTTCAAATTCAAAAGAAATATATACAAAAAGTCATTCCTACAAATTGAATTTTCAGTGTACCAAAAATATAGCCGAGTATGAAGCATTAATGCTAGGTTTGAAATTGTTAAAAAATCTTGGTGCTAAGAGAATTTCAATAAGAGGTGATTCTGAACTCATAATAAAATAGTTCAAAGGTGAATACTCTACTAAACACCCAAGACTAAGACCCTACATAAATGTTGTTCTAGATTTCTTGCAGTGCTTTACTGAATATGATTTGCGGGTGATTCCCAGAGGCCAAAACATACTTGTTTATGGTTTGGCTACCTCAGCAGCCACTTGTAAAATACCATTTCATCCTAATCGCCAGTATACAGTTGAGGTAAAATGAAGACATGTTGTCCCAGACAATATCAGGTATTGGCAAGTTTTTGGTAATGATGAACATAATGATGATTTTCTGCAATCAAAAAATGAGTTTGAATGTGCAAATATTGATGTATATAGTGATGATGAAAAATGAAGTGTAAATAAGATATATTTAGAAGAAATAAATGAAAAACAAGAAAACCTAATTTTTTTGCGATTAAAGCATAATATTTTTCCTAGAGGATTAGTTCCATTGGAAGAATTGTTTGATTTTGATGATGTAGCTAAAAAACCAAAAATTAAACCTTCTGGAAAAGAAGTTGAGGACTGTAACATAGGAACTGAAAAGGAACCAAAATGATTAAATTGTCCAAATATTTACCTCCTTCTCAAAAAAATAAATATATAGAATTGTTCAAATAATTCATAAATGTTTTTTCATGGAGCTATGAAGATCTAAAATCCTATGATACTAGCATTATACAACACAAAATTCCCATAAAAGAAGATCAGAACCCTTTCAAGAAAAAGCTTAGGAGAATTAACCCAAAGTTGATGTCTCTACTTAAAAAGGAAATAAAGAAGATGTATGATGCTAAAATCATTGTCCCATTAAGGTTTTCTAAATGGGTATCCAATTTAGTTCCTACCAGAAAGAAGAGTGGAGAAATCAGACTGTGTATTGATTTCAGAAATCTCAATAAAGTCTCTCTTAGGGAAAATTATCCCTTGCCCAAATTGGGCCAAATTTTGCAGAAGGTAATTGGATCCAGTAAAATTTCTTTGTTAGATGGTTTTTCTGGTTACAACCAAGTGTTAGTCCACCCTGATGATCAAGAGAAAATAGTGTTTACTACACCTTCGGGCACTTTCATGTATGTGAAAAATACTTTTGGTTTAATGAATGTTAGCGCCACATTTAAGAGAGAAATGGATATTTCTTTTGTGGATGAACTTGGAATATTCATTGTTGTATACCTGGATGACATAACTATTTTTTCAAAAACAGATGAAGAGCACTTACTCGACCTTAGAAAAGTTTTTGAAAAATGTAGGAGATTTGGAATCTCACTAAATCCAAAGAAAACTTTGTTTGTTCTAGAGGAAGGTAAAATGTTAGGATACATAATATATAAGGATGGAATCAAAATAGATCCTAGCAGAATTGAAGCCATTCAAAAAATAGATCATCCCAAAAATCTAAAAGAGTTGTAGTCTTTCATAGGCAAAATAAACTTTCTGAGAATATTTGTCCCTAACTTGGCAGAGCTTCTCAAAAACATAACAAATATGTTGAAAAAAGATGCAAAAATAAAATGGATCATAGAACAAAAACATTCCTTTGATCAGGTGAAACGGGCCTTGACACAAGCCCTTGTACTTATCATTCTAGATTATACAATAGATTTCCTCCTATTCTCTTTTTCCTCTAAGCATACCATTACAACGGTTCTTTGCAGAAGAACAGTGAAGGCCATGAACAACCTATTTCTTTCTTCAGTAAATCCTTGAGAGATGTTGCATTGAATTATAACATCATGGAAAAGAAAGATTTTTGTTTGGTGAAAGCAATTAAATATTTCAGAGTATATATTCTCCACTCACATATTATTGCTCATGTCCCTAATGTTGTGGTGAAAGATATTCTAACTCAATAAAATCCAGATGGAAGAAGGGGTAAATGGATTGTTGTGATCCTTGAATATGATATTGAGATCAAACCAACCAAGCTTATCAAGGGTCAAGGATTAGCCAAACTAATGGATGAGTCCAACTTTCATGCTTTGGATATTAATTTTCTAGCTGTAGTTGATGAACAAGAAGAGCAGGCGACTCCCCAAGTTAAAGAGGTTTTCTCAAACTCTCCCTGGTATGCAGACCTTATTTTTGTTTTACATCATCTACAAGCTCCTCTTGTTATAACTAAAACTCAAGCTAGATTTTTGAAACTTAAAGCTATGAAGTATTGTATTTTAAATGGCAATTTCTATTAGAAAGATGTTGGAGGGATTCTACTAAATTGTTTGTTGAAAGATGAAGTTGATAAAGATTTGTAGGAATTCCATGAAGAAGACTATGGTGGACATCTGAATTGGAAGACCACTACCAATAAAATTATTAGAGTTGGTTTCTACTAGCCAACTTTATTTGCAGATGTCCACAAGAAAGTGACCTCCTATCATAAATGTCATAGCTTTGAAGGAAAAAGGAAAAGTATGCCTTTACCCTTGAAGCCAATTTTAGTTGAAGCTCCATTTCAACAATGGGGTTTGGATTTCATTGGAGAAATTCACCCACCTCCTTCAGGCCAGCACAAGTGGATTCTCACAGCCACTGATTATTTCACCAAGTGGATTGAAGTTGTACCCACCAGGCAAGCCATTGATGTTGTGATCATCAAATTTTTGGAAACTAACATTCTTCCTAGATTTGGATGCCCCGAGAAAATCATCACTGACAACGTAGCATCATTCAAATAAAAAATATGATACAGTTTTGTAGAAAATATCAGATCACCTTAGGACACTCTATATCCAATTACCCTCATGGAAATGGATTAGAAGAGTCTTCAAATAATATTATGGTCAACATCATCAAGAAGTTGTTGTAGGAAAACAAAAAATCATGGCACAATAAGTTGGCACATGCACTATGGGTAGACAGACTTACTACAAAGAGGTCAATTGGTATGTCTTCATACTAGTTGGTTTATGGAATGGATGTTGTATTTCCTACTTCTTTAGGTGTTCCTGTCATTAAATTATTTAAGGAAGTACAGGTAGAACCAAATGACATCCAAAGAAGAATTAATCAAACTATATAACTGCAATAGTCCAAAGAAGAGGTCTACAACCAAACTCAGGTGATTTAGGAAAATATCAAAAAAATCTATGATAGAAGGACTAAGGTTGATGACTTCCAGTTAGGAGACAAAGTACTCAACTAGGACTCAAGGAATGAACAAAAGGGAAAGCATGGAAAATTTGAGAATCTATGGAAAGGACCATTCAGAATACATGCCTACAGAGGAAGTAATGCATTTTTTATCAAGGATATGGATGGAGCAGACCTGATAGGAGGACCTGACAGTGGAAAAATGCTCAAGCACTATGTTTCACAGGAATAAACGTTTTTCTCACTCATGTCATTGTAAATACCATTTTACTTTTTATGTCAGTTGTGGGTGACTTTTATCAATGGTTGAAGCCAGAAGAGAAGGCCCTAAGACCCTTATCAGTGTCACCAGATTTACATTTATAATAAAGTTAATCAGGATGTAGAAAAGTACTAAAGAAGAGAATTCAAGGAAACAAGTAGTTGGTTCTTGGCACCTTACAAGGAAAGCTCCATCCCCAAGTGGAGCCACTGTTATAGCCCTATATTTCATAGTATCACCTGGTGATTAGAATTTCTTCCTCTAGTCATATTTCATTGTAAATAATATTTTATTCTCCAAATGATTTACAAAAACGAAAAGAAAAAGAAAGAGATAAAAATAGAAAAAATGAAAAGAGGGTATAAAAATAATAAAATACAAACAAAAAAAAAGAGAAAATATAAAACCCCATGAAAAATAAATTTGGTTTGAATCATACTATATAATCATGATCAAACTTTTTGAATTTTTGTTGATAGGTTAGTGAATAAGTTTGGTCAAATAGTTTAATCTTGGCCAAATTAGCTAGGTAGAGTAATAATTAATCCAACAGTCTAAGTTGTATTAATATTTTAGTTGACTAGGTTAGGAGTTAGGTTAGTGGTGTTTATTTCAATAAAAGTTGAAAAGAGATTGTTAAAATACCCTTTGTTTGAGTAAACTTGGATATTTTTTCCTTAGGAAATAAGACCATGGTGTAAAAGTGGGAAAGGGTAAGCTTAGTGCTACTCATTGTATGTTTTTATCCTAAGTTTTTAATGGATAAGAATTTTTTTTTCATAGCGACTAAATGCTATACAAGTCTCAGCGGCGGCATCTAGTAGTAGCACCTAGACCAACGGTCCTCAGAGCATTTCGGACCCCCTTGAACTTTCTGCCTTCAATGGTGGGGGGTTCCAGAAAAGAGATTTCCCCCACGTTTGCCCAACCTTACATGTCACTCTCTTAGCATTTCAGACCACCCCCCCCAGTCAATTCCACTTACCACCTACCCACCCCCCCTCTGAAATCCTGCCAAACCACTATCCAATACCACTCACCTCACTCTGCCATTGTACCCCACTACCACCTGTCGAATGTCACATCCCACATACCTGTTAGCCAATCAATTCCCTCCTCGTGATTGTTAATCTCCCCGTCATCACCCTGCACCATAACGGACACCTCCATTGCACTGTAAAACCTCGTTTCTTCACCCTGTAACACTATTTTCCAATGAAGACACTGTGGACACTGCGCCAAAGAAATATTTCAATCCAATTGCCACAACTTCTCACCGTCAACAAGCTTCATTTCTCCTGGGTAATTACAGTCCGCCATCACTCTACCTTATAACTTTTTAATCATGGCTCCCAAAGAAAAATCCATTGAAACGTCTCAAAACCCGATCCTTCCCCATCCTATCGACCTAGATCATATTCCCTTGGAAGATAAGGATTACAAGATAACAGAGCCGAAATGTGAATTTGACTTCTTTGAATTTCACTCTTGGATAAAATATATCTTCTTAGATCAGAGCAATGAAGTTGGACTCTAGGAGTCCATTTTGTCTCTGTATATGTTCCGTCAGACCTTCCACTTCCCCGAATTCACCTTGAAATTCCTAGCTCATTATCTGCCCAACCAAAGGGCCATCGCTTCCTCTTCTGGCGAAATATTGTTCACTATTACCCCCGAATCCATTGACCAGATGCTCCAAATCCAAAGAACCGACCCTGCAATCATGTTTTCCATCGAGGCCCTGAACGACCTGTACTAGAAGCTCACCTTCCCCTAAAGAGCCCAAATTTTCAAGATGTTTCTACTAGAAGACGCTCAATTGTCCAAGAAAAATCCCCTCTATCCATCCTCCATCTTCTCTGTCAGGGCCAACCAGATCATTTCCACTCGTTGTGTTGGAAAACTAAGAGGGGGGTTGAATCAATTGTTACTATGCTTAAACAATTATTCCCATTTTAAAACGCTTTATAGAACAGTCAATGACAATCACAATAATGCAAGGAAGTAATCTATAGAGTATTTAACATCAATCACACACACATGAAATATACATAGGAAAATATTTCCTGAGGAAACCCATAAAGGGAAAAAACTCTTCTTCTTGATATGATAAGTGATATTTTATTTTTTGTACATTATCATTCTTATGAGCACCGACTCATTGTGAGGCTACCACCTCTATTTTACCAGCTGCAACTTGCTGAGAGCACCAACTCTTTGGTTTCTCTAGCACCCACTAGAAGGAAGCACCAACTCCCTAGTTTCTCTAGCACCCACTAGAAGGAAGCACCAACTCCTTGGTTTCTCTAGCACCCACTAGAAGAAAGCACCAACTCCCTGAGTATTCCAGCACCAACTGGATGGAAGCACCAACTTCCAATTACACATGCACCAACCTGTATAACAAAGAACAATAGTTCTCCCTTACACCACCCTACCACCCTAGTTTTTTTGGCTGCAACCAGATGGAATATACAACTCCCTATGTCCAAGCACCCACTTGAAACTCTGAGGACAATTTTCCTCCCTAGCACCTCCCTACCACCTTGAATATAAAAAATTTGTTCCTGAAACTTTATACAGTGATACAGTGTTTGTCAAAAGGCTTTCCAGTCTCATCATTGCTCTACTCTGCTCTGCCTGCATCAGTGTCTTCTTGCTCACATCTCCTTGATCTTTCTGTTCTTTTGCTCTGACTTTGAATGTGTACCTCAACTTTCTCTTCCTCTCTCAGATAATCATTTATTCTCTCTCAGATAAGCATTTATGCTCTATCTATTTCTTCTGCGATTTATGCTCTGTGTATTATTTCCATTCAATGCGCTACGCCTCTTCTATGCATTTTACCTCTTGCACACGGCATGATTCTACCCGCATGAATAAATCTCAACAGAAGCAACCATATATTCTCTTTTTTGTGCATATTGATCATGCCAAGTCCTCTGCCAAGGCATACACTCAACTCTTCGTCCTCTCTAGCAATCATCTTGAGTCTGTTCTTCATCAGTGGTCGTTATCTTGAGATTCTTTGGCTTCTTTAGCAGTTACATTATTTGACACATTTCCATCTGTCAATTGTATAAATGATGAATCTTCACTTCACTAGAATTTACCTCGAGACTCTTTAGCTCCTTTGGCAATCACACTCAAGCTCGTCGAATTCTTTGGCAGATACAATCACTCTGTTTCTGGCAGTTACAATCAGTCCTTTCTAACAGTTACAGAGAGAACTTATGCGTGCTCGTTCCTTTGGTGCGTTTTCCCTTCCTGAGAAAAAATTTGCATCAGGTGCTAGATTTTCTTGCTAAGCCCCTTCCTTTCACGTGACCATCGATGGTGACCAAACGCCTATTCAAAAGGTGCTTCGCATACTTGTTCTAGCGAGCCCTAGCTCCCTATTTCATGATATGACCTCGGACTATGAACTTCACCTGACCATGCAATTGCGGGTGCGTCCATAGGCAGTTTGAGGGAAACCCGCTTTTCTCCCCACAATTCACTACGAGCCTCCACGTGTCCTTTCTCCAAAATCGTGGTTTTGATTGTGGCCCGCCTACGAAAAATTAAGACCCGAGCATGTTCTTGCCCCGCAATGTGATGGGACCGTCGATCTCATGATCTTGATGGTGCTCCTTTATCAAAGGCTCTAATCTGTTGACTCATCCTGCCTTCTTTCCTCCGTCCATGCGCGATCCTTAGTCTCAACAACCAAGTGACATGTGGCCCTCCAAACCAACGAACGAGATCAATTTCACCTTTCGGGCTTCAGGAGTCTCGATTCTCAAACTTCGCTTTCTCCCAGAGAATTTCACTGAGATTCCAGGATCTAATGATGCATGGTATTCTCGAATCAACGGTCACAATCCCTTCAGGTATTCGAAGTTCGGAAATATCAACTTTCCAACCTTTCAACCTTCCTTTGCTTTTTCCCGGAGCTGACAATCCATCGACGTGTGTCCCTTTCGGATCAATGGTCACGATCCTTTCGCGTCTCTGGACTTCGAATATTTCAACTTACGCTATCCTTCCACTGGAGTATATCGACGGATGAGAATGCTCCCGAAGTGATCTTTCAAATCGGACGTCTCGTATCCACTTCGGGACTTCAGCATTCGAGACTTCGGAGCTTTTGTCATTTGCTAGTGGTAAAGCTCCCGAAGTAAAACTCTTGCAGTGACGTCACTTACTTACGTCACTTGATGACGTGTCATGATCCTAGTAGCTACCATGTGTCACTCATATTTTTGATTTGCACGTACCTGAAATGCCAACTCAACTTGACACTTGTCATTGTGTGATTGTGCAACGTGTCCTTGTTGACGTAGTCTTTCTCACATGGTCTGCCACATGTCCTTGTAGACATGGTCTGTTGCATGTCCTTGCTGACGTGGTATGCTGACCAACAACCCTGATCCAACAGTCATCGTATGTCCTCCAAATCCGATGGTCCTTATTCATTTTGTATTTTTGGGTTTTGGGTATTTCAAATCTCAAACTTTCCAAAGCGTAACCTCCTCGCATCTTTATATCCGAAGTGAATGTCGTTCGTCGATCATGATCCTAGATCGATGTCTCTATCTGTCTGCGATGCAGATCTTCTAGCTTATCCTGTCCTTCCACTTAGAATGATCCAACGGCTGACGAAAATTCACACTTCAGGAATTTCAAATCAATCTTTCCAAAGTGTAACCTCCTCGCATCTTTAGATCCAAAGTGAATCCTATCAGTTGACCAGGATCTTAGATCGACAACTCAATATTTCTGCGATGCATCTCTTCTGGCTTATCTTGTCCTTCCACTTCAAATTGATCTGACGGTTTTCGTTTACTCCGGCTCTCCATCTCTCCGAACTTCGGGTTTTTCAAGTCTCAAACTAAAAAAAAAAAATCCTCGAAGTGATTTTCTCTGGAGTTGAGGATCGTGTGCCACATGCTAGTGTTGATGATGGATGGTCCCTGGTTACTTCGGGACTTTGGGACTTTGACAAGTCCTCTCTCCTACGCTCATCCAAAGGCTTAACCTTCATGCATTTATTTATGGATCCAACAACTGTTGATCCTCGGTGCTTAGATCCAACGGATCAGATCTGTACTTCCCCTTTGCGCTTCCTCTGGTCATTGGGCATTGATCTAACGATCATCGGGTATTCGGGATTGGTGATCCAATGGCCATTATCGCTCGTCTTCCTGAGCTTTATTATCTCTATGACTTAGAAGGTTTTCTAAGTGTTCAAAGGTATCGACCTTTGCTCCTCCTGCGAGTCCTTCTCTTGGACCTCGACTGCACTTCTAGAAAGTGCAAAGCATTATCTCTTCTGAGATTTGATCTCTGCATACTGTCCACTCCCCCTCCTGAGCTTACGCTTTCCTTGTTTTCCATCATTACTGCTTTCCTCATTGATGATTTTCTTGCCTGTAAATATACCATCATTGTTGTTGTTCTTTCCATCAATGAAAAGCACACTCTGCATGTAAACATTCCAACAATCTCCCCCTTTGGAATTGATGGCAACCGTGAAGGACTGCATTGTTCTACATGGACCTCCAACTATAGCATCCAGACCACACCTTTTCTCCCCCTTTGACATCAATGTCAAAGAAAACATGCTCCCCGTGATCTGTTACAGTACTTTTCGGAGGTATCATATATTTAACCAACACAAACTCCCCCTGACAGGATGGACTCTCTTAGGTGAGAGAAGAGATGACACCTAGCTTCTGACAGAGATATTCAAATGGTGTCTTGGCTAGGGGTTTAGTAAAGATGTATGCAATTTGTTTTGTGGTTGGAATGTAATGAACCTGAACAATCTTATTGGTGACCTACTCTCTCATAAAATGGTATTTATGGGGATGTGCTTGGTCTTGGAATGAAATAATGGATTCTTGGACCTATTCATCTTCAGCTTTAGCTGTGTCCTTTGTAGTATACTCAATATTTATTATCTCTTTTATTGGGACTCCTTCATCAACCTTTTCTTGTCATAACTAAATGAATCCCCCTTTGTTTCTAAAGGTTATGTCTTTTTGACAAGGTCTCTCCTCTTGTTATCTCTACAGGATGTCATGTGTATCATTATGTACATCAGAATGTTGTTGTTGTGGATGTTGTTGTCCTATTGGAACACTGCGCAATTGTAGCTCATATTTTTCAAACAACCCTTGCATCTTCCCATTGATCGTCATCGATCACTAACCAGATGTATCTGTCTTTATCCAACATGTTTATTTACTGTACATTGCTCTAAAGTCGTCTAAGGAATTTTATACTATGCTTGTCACATGACTGCAATTTTGTTTGCAACAATTAAATTCACTTGTACAGTCTTTGCTATCCACATCTGTGAGTGTCCTAGTTTCTTGAACTTTGTTCTTTGATCTTCTATAACAACAACTACATTTTTCTTCTATGATGCCTACAATCCAAGGATTTTATGACCATATTCATCACAAGGAAAATAATAATTGTTACAAATTCTCTCATACCTCCTTTGATTCATCCATGAAGGTGTCTCTCTTCTAAACTTACTTTTAGGTGTATGAGTATATTATGGGTGTCTTTCTTGGTCTGATCTTCTAAATATTGTAGTATTATTTTCATTCTTTGAACATGAAGAACTTGAGTCATACTTTTTCTCCCTTTTTACAAATGAAGGACCTGTGTCAGACTTGTCTTCACCCTTTACAAATGAAGGACTTGCATCAGGTTTCCTAGGAGTATTGATTTCTTCCTTGTTCTATCTAAGACCAGATTTTTCATTTGGTGATCTATGACTATCCAAGATCTCATCCAGGATCATGGAACTGTTCAAGAACTTGATTTGGTTATTTGACTTCTCAACCTTCTTTCTAAGATTCACAACTTATGCTTCCATCTTATGAAATGATTCTTCTTATACTTCTTCCATAGGATAAATTCTAACAGAACATTCTTTTACTGTATCTGAGTCTTCTTCTTCTTTTCTTGCAGGGGAGGATTCAATATCAACATCATTATCTGTCCTTATGCCTTTAGCCACCATTTGTATTGAGTTTACAGACTTTATCTTACAAGATTTGGAAGTGAACAACACTTCACATTCTCTGTCACGTGTTTGACTTACACTGAGCATATTATGTTTCATCCCATCTACAAGCAGAACATCCTGGGATTTTCCTTTACCATTACTCAACCTTACCATCCCTTTACCTTTGATTTTACCTAGTTCATCATTTCCATAGGTCACATTTCCTATTTTTATTTTACTTATAGACAAAAAATTATCCTTGTCTTCATTCATGTGTTTGGAACATCCACTGTCTATATACTAGGGGTCTTTTTGTTTTTGCGCTGAAAGTGTTGGACCACATTTTTCACTATCTTTCTTTTTCCAAGTGTTGGCATTTTTAGCTAAGGGTTTTATCCTTGGATCTGCTTTGTAATTCTTCAGATGGCAGTTTGCAGCTTTGTGGCCGACGTTATGACAGTTATAGCATTCGAGCTCATTGTTCAATAGGTCAAAATAATTGGAGCAATGTTGTCTACTCATTGGTTGTTTATTATTTTTTGTCCTCCTCAGTTGCATGTCTTTGAACTTAATTAGACAATTTTCAATCTATGGTTGTTTGTTACTTGGTTGTCTCATTCTTTGTTGTGGAATATATTTATTCCTTGGGTGTATTGATTTCTCATGTCTAAATCTTAAAGAACAATTTATAGTTTTGTGGCCAAAGTTAGAATAGTAGAAACAATATCCATAGAAAAAATCTTTGTACCATGAAAATGGTTGTCTTCTTTGAGCAGGTTGATTTCTTCCATGCTGATGATTTCCTTGAGTAGAGGGTGTATTATTTCTTTTATCTACAGATTCAATTCTAACACCTTTTTCTTTACTCATCCTTGGCGATTGATTATCTTCCTTTGTTTCTGCAAGTTTGTTGTTGTCATCGGTTGTAGATTTGACAAACTTGATGGATTCTTTGTTTCTTGTCTGACCACTACTTGATCCCTCTTCATAACCCAAACCAGTTTTCAACTTTGGATTCCTTTGCTGATTCAAAATGGTGGCTAATCCTTCTGAGGCTTTGATACTTGATAGATTCTGGTGATACAAGGCTTGAAACTTCGTCAACTCTTTTCTAGTTTTCACTACCTCTTCTTCCAGAGCTTCACATCTTGCCTTCTTTTCTAATAACTGTTGTTACGAAATGTCTTCTATTTTCTTTGCCTCTTCTAATTCCACTTTTAGCAGGGCAAAGTCTTCATCATGTTTTTTACTATCTTTCTCGAACAATATCAACAATTGTTTTTGTTTTCTCTTCTTAAGTCTGAGTCTGTCAATCTCTTCTAAAGAACTAATTAGTTCACCTTCCATATCAACCACATCTTCTTCATCATTAAAATCACTTCCTATTCTTTTTTTATCATAGTCCTCTTTGGCCATAAGCATAAATTCATTAACCTTATCTTCACAAGAAGAGTCGTTGTTTGTGTCTTCTGAAGAGTCATCATTGTTTACACATAAACTTTTTTTTTTATCAAATCTTTTGGATTTGTACTTCTCTTCACCTTCAGAGTTCTGGTCCTTCTTCTTGTGTGGACACTTAGATGCAAAGTGACCTATCTTTCCACAGTTAAAACATTTGAATGGAAACTTACCTTGATACTTGCCTGATCCTTTCTTTAGTCTTCTTACAAATTTTTCTTCAATTTTATCAGGGTCATAATCCTCATTTTTATCTAATTTAAATGATGCTTCTCTAGAGGTGGGTTTATCTTTAACTATCCTCATTTCATATGCAGTCAACGTTCCTAGAATTTGATCAAAAGGCAGAGATTTTAGATCATTAAGTTCTTCTATAAAAAATACCTTTGGGTTGAATCTATCTGGCAGAGATCTCAAAATTTTCTGAATTAAAGAGGCTTCCTCAATTTTTTCACCAAGTGCTTTCATTTCATTTACTAGTTCCTCAACTCTTAAGAAAAAATTATTATCTGTCTCATCCTCATTCATATTTAGTTGTCCAAACTGTAATCCGTAGGTTTGAAGCTTGGCATCCTTTACCTTCTCATTACCTTCATAACTGCTAATGAGTTTGTCCCACATTGCTTTGGCAGATTCTAAGTGCATAAATTTTACAAATTATGCTTATGCAAGCCCACTCAGAATAGCATTCATAGCATTAACGTTGAAGCTGAATTCTAGATTTTCATCCTTATTATCTAGTACAATTGGATTTACATAACTAATCTCTACCACATCCCAGGCATCTTCACCTAAAGCTATTATGTAGGTTCTCATCCTAACTTTCCAGAAGCCAAAGTTTGTTCCATTGAATAGGGGGGCCTTATTGGTTGAAGTTACTTCATGACTTGTCATGTTTAAGATTATTGTTCTACCTTTAAATAAAAGGAACCAACTCTTATACCAATTGTTGGACAACTGAGAGCGGGGGGTGAATAAGTTGTTACTATGCTTAAACAAGTATGCCCATTTTAAAAATATTTACAGAACAGTCAATGACAATCAAAATAATGCAAGGAAGTAATATATATAGTATTTAACATCAATCACACACACATGAAATATATAGAGGCAGATATTTCCTGAGGAAACCCATAAAGGGAAAAACCTCTTCTTCTTGATATGATAAGTAAAATTTTATTTTTGTACATTATCATTCTTATGAGCACCGACTCATTGTGATTCTACCACCTATGTTTTACAAGCTGCAACTTGCTGAGAGCACCAACTCTCTGGTTTCTCTAGCACCCACTAGAAGGAAGAACCAACTCTCTGGTTTCTCTAGCACCCACTAGAAGGAAGCACCAACTCCCTGAGTATTCCAACACCAACTGGATGGAAGCACTAGCTTCCAGTTACACAGGCACCAACCTGTATAACAGAGAACAATAGTTCTCCCTTGCACCACCCTACCACCTTGGTTTTTTTGGCTGCAACCAGATGGAAGCTACAACTCCATGTGTTCAAGCACCACTTGAAACTCCAAGGACAATTTTCCTCCCTAGCACCTCCCTACCAACTTGAATATAAAAACTTTGTTCCTAAAACTTATTACAGTGATACAGTGTTTGTCAAAAGGCTTACCAGTCTCATCATTGTTTTGTTGCACTGCGCTGCTCTACCTACATCAGTGTCTTCCTACTCGCATCTCCTTGATCTTTCTATTCTTCTGCTCTGTCTCTTAATGCACGCCTTAGCTTTCTCTTCCTCTCTTAGATAAACATTTCTTCTCTATCTATTTCTTCTCTGCTTTATGCTCTATGTATTATTTCCATTCAATGCGCTATGCCTCTTCTGTGCATTTCATCTCTTGCACACAACATGCTTCTATGCGCATGAATAAATCTCAACATAAGAAACCATCTCTTCTATGTTCTGCGCATATTTATCATGCCAAAGCATACACTCAACTCTTCGTCCTCTATGGAAATCATCTTGAGTATGTTCTTCATCAGTGGCCATTATCCTGAGATTCTTCGGCTTCTTTGGAAGTTACAGTCTTCGACGCATTTCCATCTATCAATTGTCTAAATGATGAATCTTCACTTCACTGGCAGTTACCTTGAGACTCTTTAGCTCCTCTGGCGATCACACTCAAGCTCATAGAATTCTCTAGTAGATACAATCACTATGTTTCTAGCAGTGACAATCAGTCCTTTCTGGCAGTTACAGAGAGAACTTCAACGCGCTTGTTCCTTTGGTGCCTTTTCCCTTCCTAAGAAAAACTTCACAGCAGGTGCTAGATTTTCTTTCTAAACCCCTTCTTTTCACGTGACCATCGATGGTGACCAAACGCCTATTCAAAAGTCGCTTCGCGTACTTGGTCTAGCAAGCACTAGATCCCTATTTCATGATATGACCTCAGGCTATGAAATTCACGTGACCATGCGATTGTGGGCGCGTCCATAGGCGGTTTGAGGGAAACCCGCTTTTCTCCCCGCAATTCACTACAAGCCTCCACGCATTCCTTCTCCAAAATCATGGTTTCAATTGTGGCCCGTCTATGAAAAATTAAGACCCGAGCATGTTCTGGCCCCGCAATGTGATGGTATCGTCGATCTCACGATATTGACAATTCTCCTCGATCAACGGCTCTGATCTGTTGACATATCCTTCCTTCTTTCCTCCATCCACACACGATCCTTAGTCTCAACAACCAGGTGACGTGTGGCCCTCCAAACCAATGGATGAGATCAATTTCACCTTTCGGGCTTCGGGAGTCTCAATTCTCAAACTCTGCTTGCTCCAGGAGAATTTCACCCAGATTCCACGATCTAACGACGCATGTTCTTCTCGAATCAACGGTCACAATACCTTCGGGTATTCGGGGTTTGTAAATATCAACTTTCCAACCTTTCAACCTTCCTTTAATTTTTCCCATAGCTGACAATCCACCGACGCGTGTCCCTTTCGGATCAACGATCACGATCCTTTCCTATCTCCGGACTTCAGAGATTTCAACTTACGCTATCCTTCCACTAGAGTAGATCGACGGATAAGAATGCTCCCGAAGTGATCTTTCAGATCGGACATCTCGTGCCCACTTCGGGACTTCAGCATTCGGGACTTCGAAGCTTTTGTCATTTGCTAGTGGTAAAGCTACCGTAGTAAAAAATCCCAGAGTGACGTCACTTACTTACATCACTTGATGACATGTCATGAGCCTAGTAGCTGCCACATGTCACTCAAATTTGTGATTTGCATGTACCTAAAATGCTTAATCAACTTGACACTTGTCATTGTCTGATTGTGCCATGTGTCATTATTGATGTAGTCTTGCTAGCATGGTCTGCCACATGTCCTTGTAGCCATGGTTTGTTGCATGTCCTTGCTGACGTGGTTTGCTGACCAACAACCTTGATCCAATAGTCATTGTATGTCCTCCAAATCCAATGGTCCTTATTCATTTCAGATTTTTGGGTTTCGGGTATTTCAAATCTCAAACTTTCCAGAGCATAACCTCCTCGCATATTTATATCCAAAGTGAATGTCGTTCGTCAATCATGATCCTAGATTGATCGATTGATCTTTCTGCGATGCATCTCTTCTAGCTTATCCTGTCCTTCCACTTAGAATGATCCAACGACTGACGAAAATTCGCATTTCAGGAAATTTCAACTCTCAAGCTTTCCAGAGTGTAACCTCCTTGCATCTTTAGATCCGAAGTGAATCTTTTTTTTTTACCAGGATCTTAGATCGACGGCTCGATCTTTCTGCGATGCATCTCTTTTGGATTATCTTGTCCTTCCACTTCAAAATGATCTGACGGTTTTCGTTTACTTTGGCTCTCCGGCTCTTTAGACTTCAGGTTTTTCAAGTCTCAAACTGAAAAAAAAAATCCTCGAAGTGATTTTCTCTGGAGTTGAGGATCGTGTGACATCTGTCAGTGTTGACGATGGACGGTCCCTTCTTACTTTGGGACTTCGGGACTTTGACAAGCCCGCTCTCCTACGCTCATCCAAAGGCTTAAACTTCGTGCATTTATTTATGGATCCAACGAATGTTGATCCTCGCTGGTCAAATCCAATGGATCATATATGTACTTTTCCGCTGTGCTTCCTCTGGTCACTAGGTGTTGATCTAACGGTCATCGGGTATTCGGGATTGGTGATCCAATGACCACTATCATTCTTCCTCCTGAGTTTTTTGATCTCTCTGACTTAGAAGGTTTTCTAAGTGTTCAAAGGTCTCAACCTTTGCTCCTCCTGTGAATCCTTCTCTTGGACCTCGACTGCACTTCTGGAAAGTGCAAAGCACTATCTCTTATGAGATTTGATCTCTACATATCGTTCGCTCCTCCTCATGAGCTTACGCTTTCCTCATCATTGTTGCTTTCCTCATTGTTTCTTTTCTTTCCTGTAAAAATACCATTGTCATTGTTTTTCTTGCCATCAATGACAAGCACACTCTGCCTATAAACATGACAACAATTTTTTCGTGGTAGTACGACTGTCATTGGACCAAAACCCGTGGGTGATTGGTAAAATCATCACTGCCAGACTTCAAGGATCCACAAGAGGCAGTTAGTCCCTTTTCACAATGCACCGGGGAGCATTGACTACTTGCAATTTTGTGCAACAATCTCCCCCTCAGCACGAGATGAGTGTGTATAGAACTCGTGACCTCTAGCTCAGATACCATTTTCGCGATAGTACGTCTGTTGTTAGACCAAAACCAATGGGTGATTGGTAAACTCATCACCGCTAGACTTCAAGGATCCACGAGAGGCGGTTAGTCCCTTTTCACGATACACTGGGAAGCATTGATGTAGTGTACCCTTCACTACCCAGGTTCACCCAACCTCTTATTTTTACCATTCATTACATGGATTTAAAAACAAATGCATTTAACCATAATTAAACACACTTAATTCGCAGAGTAAAATATATAAGTTACTGTTACCATTAACAAACCATAGCATGCAACAGTATTTTATTTACACAGCGGAAAACATGATACAAAACAGCACAGTCATGTCAAATGTGTTAAAACATAACTCAGATTACTTATCTTTTATCTGATGTAGCATTCACCAACCAAGTGCAGGCCTTCCACGAACCTCCCAGCCTTAAACCACACTGTTCATCATCTCAACAGTAGGTCACCCCCGAGCTGGGACCGAGCTCCACCCCCGGGCAAGGAATCTAGTCTCAGGCTGAGGTTACAGGGAAGACAATCGCATACA
>ML782732.1:1152451-1165534 GCA_009831015.1 Picea engelmannii
CCAATCTGTGGACGCTCAGTCCCCCATCACTCATTCATCGTGGTCGGTCTGCACTGGCGGTATTTATATTTTATTAATTGACCTGCATACATACAAGTATATCACAGGCTCCTGGCCTTCAACACTTAGGCTCCCTGGCCTAAAAACACATAAGCCTACAGCTTATACAAAACTTGGCTCACCAGCCTATAGAACATATTTACAATTCTTTGCATCTAGCATGATCTGTAACGGGGCTCGGCCTTGGGGACACTACAATCGACTACTTGCAATTTTGTGCAACACTTTGTTACCTATTAGGATTCTTCTCAGATGAATGGGTAGATGAGCCTATATTAGGTTTTTTATCCATTTTTGACACAAAATAAAGAGCCACAATTCAATTTGATTTCAATTAGTTTCTGGATGATAACATACATGATCATCTTTTCAGGTTTTCAACAGAAGGAATGCTCAGATATTCCTCAGTCCTGGTATATTTGTTCTTTTTTTTTCATTCAGACAGGTTTCCATGTTCCCTTCAGAAGTTAAACTAGGAAGTAAACCCACATTCAGTGACTTCATGGACCTCACTAGTGAGGAAAAATTCAACTGAATTCAGCTTCAAGGACTTCATAGACCAGTTCTATCATCCAGTTATTTGCATGTTGAAAAATAGTATAGAGCCAAGAATCAATGAGGAAATTCATAGAATCATTCACCTCTATGATCTATCCAAAACAGGGGATTGGTATTTATACCAAAACCACATTGAGATAAGAGTGTATGGATGTGAGATGCCACCATACAGATTTCCAAAATATCTCCCTGTAAGGATTTTTCCACTGGAATACATAAGGCAGATGGTGAACTCTAATGATATCCATTTTGTTGCAGTCAAGAAGAAACAACAACTTAGAATCAAGACCCAAATTGGCCCTTTTATATGCAACAACAGAGCTGCAGGAGAAGAGGAAGACAACCTCTTGAAACATATGAGTTTCACTCAGAGTTTCACATGGACTTATGACCCTTTTGGTGTCATCTCAGAACTCAGATTCAAACAAAGGAGCACTCCTTATGCTCGCATACAGAAGCTAGAAGTGGAAACGTATATGAACCAGAAAGAATGGGAAGAAAACACATTGTTGGAAACAGAAGAACAACCTCCCTTGGTCACTTCTTCAAATACCAACACACCTCAAATGAAAATAGAAAAGAGAGCAAGAAAGGAAGTTTCCCCTTCAGTCACAGAGGTATCATCTGAAGACTTCCAAGTTTAAAGAAAAAGGACCAAAACCAGTCATACACTAGACCTGCTCAAAGAAGGAGAAATGCATTCCACCATAGTCATGGAGGGACCACATTCCACAACCTTTTCAGACATTCAGTTCATAGTGTCCACATATTCATCTAAAAAACAAACAGACACTACTATGTCAGTTGAATCATCTCATAATAAAATAGAGTCAAATATCTTTGACAAGTATAAGCATATCAAACAGAGGAATGAACTCCTCAACAACAACACATATTCTCAGTTCTAGAAGTAGACCTTCACTGCTCAACACAAATTGTTGTCATCATTTGACACATAGAAAGGAAGAATGCAAATGGCATTCCTGCAAGCACAAATTTCCTCATCCCAAGACAGTTGTTGACTACAAGAAGAATTCCTTTGAGTTTGATGTGAAGGATATCCATCCAGTGGACCAAATGGACATGCACAGGAAAATAGGGGAGATAATATTCTCCACCTTGAAAAACACCTCATTGACTTCTTGAAAATTGCAGGTGTCCCTGAAAAACATTCAATCCCAATTGAAGTTGGAGAAAATCTCTTCTTTGGCCAAAGACAATGAGATCAAATCACTAGAAGAATTGGTGTTGAAGGTATGACCCAACAAATGTCAAGGCAACAGGGGGGTTATTGAATAAAAAGAATGTTGATATAACATCTTTGAGAAAGCAACTGAAGCTTCTAGCTACAGAAGATTCACAAGCCAAAGAGGTGGTTGAGACTGAAGGCCACAAAGAAGAAATGTTGAAGCTTATCATGGAGCAGAATGCACAGATAAGAGAAATGGAAGCAGAAATAGATAAATTGATAAAGGAGAAGGAACAGAATGTGCAGATGGCCATGATCCCATTGGAGGCAGTCCCTCTGACAAGAATTAGAACAACAGAAGCAGCTACATCAACAGAGATTCCATCAGCAATCCCAGTACAAGTTTCAGATGCATCTAAGAAACTTTTGAAGTCTATGGAATACATGTCCCTCCAAGGGGAAGAGATTAGAAAGCTACAAGAAGAGGTTAAAAACCTCCAAGAGCTGAAGTCGATGTTCCAATCCAGACACCAAGAAGACATGCATAAGTCTCAAAGGCTTAATCAATAACTACAACAACTACAGAAAGAGACTGTCATGGCAAAGACCTTAGCCCAATTTAAGGAAAACATCTGGGTGGATATCAACAAGTCTATGGCAGAAATCTGGCCATCCATATAGATCATCTTTGAATAGCATGAATTGGTACGGAAGGCCAAAAAAACAATTGAGAAAATCAAAGAAGAGTTAGGAGAAATACCTACAGAGGCCACTGAAATCATCATATTCCTAAACTCCAAAAACAAGTAGGAGTTAGAAGAACTGGAGATTGAAGACATTACAGAGACCATCCTTGAGATCAAGAAGGTCTTGACTAAGAAAGGATTGATGTTGCAGCGAGAAGAGAAGGCTCAAGTGATGGACATTGGAATGCAGATGTTTTTCAATAAGATTGAAGTACTACATAAGAAAGGTCTCCCTGGACTATTAGTACTCAATGACAAGCTAATCACTCTGTTAGATTACAAACAAAAGATGAGTACAGTGGAAAAGGACAGTTCCAAGTTTGCAAGGATACATGGAAGCATTACCGTAAATCTTTCCTAGAGACATTACAGTTGGACCTGAGTATTCATCATGAGATAAAACATATCTTCATCACCAAGCCTACTTTTTCTAAATATACCGAAATGGATGAGATATACAGAAAGTTACTCGAGGTTTCCATTCCAAGTAAAAAGAGATGGGAAGATCTATGATCTTTACTTGAGTAAAGACAATTTTAAGGTTCGAGTCAGCATGGAGCAGCTAGTCGAAGTCAAAGATATGAGTCACCAACTACTTCCACAAAATCAACTCCAAGGATCCGAAGAAATCAACATAATTCCTATATTTTGTAATTTAAGATCTAATTAGTTAGATATTTCCTCCATAATATCCTAGTCATTTATGACAAGATCTGATGTAGATAGTTTTATAAATACTTCTTCCTTCGAAGTATTGAGGGTTGGTTTTTGCACCCAGGAGCTATTGCGTAATGTTTTCAAAGGATCGACCAGTAATAAAAAAGGCTTGTTCACAGGATTCTTGTGTCAGATTGTTGGTGATTTCTTTCTATCTTTGTTAAATGTTTTCTTTGTAATCATTTCATGTATTTCAAATTCTAATCATTAAAAGAAAGGAAATAGAACATAATTTATCTTGTATACTCTGTCTCTGGTTTTTTAATGATCTATATGTTTTCATCTTAAATTGAGTAAAGGAATTCTTAACTGCTCCTTTGCTTAGTGGACTTTCCCCTCTTGTTCTCTTTGATTCACCTCATTTAATCTGAATAGATCCAACACTTTTACTACTCTGCCCTGTGAAGAAAACCTTATAAAATATGAAATCTTCATCGTTAAATACAGACCCTGTAGCCCAATGAAAAATTAAGCATCCATTCAGCCAATTATTAAAAACAAACAAACAAATCCGAACTGTCATAACTAGCCTAACATTTAAAATTTAAACAAATCTAAATCATACAGAGAGATCCCTCTCAGGACTAGATAGATCCCGGCTTCAAAAGTGGTTTTGGTAGTTACTTCTGTCAATTTCTTCTACCCTTATACAACCTCTGGAAATTACAGAGTGATAGTAGGTTAACTAGAAATTTACATTCAATGTATTTTGAGTCATTGTACCTTTTGAGGCTATACATAAATATGATGCTACAACAAGTGGTGTCATGAAGCCTCTTAAATACTACCCGGTACTATTGCTCTTCAATATATACACTTGTTTTGAATGTGTGATGAATGCCTTTCAATTATGTTATTTGTTTCCATTACCTTCTATTTTCTACTCTAATATGGATCTTATTGCAAATTATTTAATTACACGAATAAATTTGAAAGTATTAGAAGAGTACAAAGTTGCTAAATCGAAATTGACCTTTCAAAATGTTGTGAGGGAAATTGAGAAGGACTTCAAGGTAATGCTTATCCTTTCACAATAAATTTCACTCATTTGTATTATCTTCGTGTATCTACTATATGTATCTTATTGCAAATTATTTAGTTAAATAGAGAAATTTGAAAGTATCATAAGAATACATAGTTTCTAATTCGAAAGCTTCCCTTTCAAAGGCTTGTGAGGGAAATTACTTGAGACTTTAAGGTAATACTTAAATTTCTGGTGCAGCAGTTCTGGTGGAGCCTACACATCCGCTTTTTTCCTTATAAAGGAGCGGCCGACGATTCAAGGAAGGAAGAATAGTGGGAGAGGCAGAGAAGACGAAAGAAGAGCTGCTGTACTAAGCTAGAACTGTACTAATCGTCGGCCTGCTGTAACTATTTTGACACCGTTTCACCCTTTTCACCTCGATTAAACCGTGGGAACGAGCAGAGGTTGAAATTAGAGTAAACTATGGAGCCTACACATGATGGACCCTACTCGTAGCACATGTCGCCTTTTAATTCGTTGTTGAATATTCTACGTGTCAGCCTATGGTAGGAAGCTCACTCGATCAAGCCCAGAATGGATAAACTTCGGAGACTTTGATTCTCACTCGGACTTCACCAATTTCAGCTCACCGAACGGATTCCCCGTTCTCGTACATTCTTAACGTCTGTATGACACGGGAATTTAAGGGACCAAAAGTATATTAATTATTTCAAGCAGTTAATCTGAAAAAAATGCTATTTAAATTTGAACACTCCACAAAAGATTTGACTATTGCATGGTAGGGCCAAATGTTGTGTTGAAAATAGGTAGAGTTGGGTACTTTGGAAATTCACTTAAAATTTAGAAAAATGGTTGCAACTGTATATATTAGTTGTTGAGATTGTATAAGGACTTTTCCAGAATTGCTGAAATTGTACTATAATTTAATTTAGATAATAAATAAATAAAAATTAAATATTTAAATTTCTTGTTGGTGTATTTAATAATTTTTTGTTGTAATAGATTGTGGTCATTCACATCAATGGATTACACTCACTTCATAGATTCAATATTTATTTGGTTTCAAAGAGTTCTTCTTTTATTATTTTATCTTTACAATTTCAAAGATTAAAAAATATTTTGGAAGAGGGACTTTGTTTTTGGTACAAAGATGGCTTCTTTGTGGAACCATAATTATGAGTTTTAGACCCCACTTTCGATGCCCTTATGTGGGTGATAATGTCGAGTCTCCCTACCTGTATCTAGATCCTATGAGTTTGAGCAATAACTGAAAGTACTTTGGGTAGATTTCTTACCGTTGACATAAGTTGGAATTAAAAGGGAACTAAATCTATGTAGCGATTGACCTAAGTTGATGCCTATTGAATAAGATTGTTCTAAAGAAAACACTACTTTCAAGGATCTCGACATGAAATTATGAAAACACTACTTTCAAGGACAAATTCTTCGAAGAGATAATCCTTCTAAAGGATCTGTCTATAAAGGCTAAGGTCCTTTTAAGGGAAAGGGGGAAGGCAAAGCTAGGGGTTGGAATCACTATTGTATGAATCCCCTTGGAATGAATCCAAGAAATGATGTAGTGCACTCAAACTGTAGAACATCAACAAAGGTTTCAACTCCTCCATTTGAAGCAAGTCACATAACTATGAATTCAATCATGCCAAAGAGACAATATAACTTTGTGAAAAAATATAACTATGTGAATTCTCAAGATCCCTAGTAACAAGAAGCAACAATAAACAATATATCTTTAGCAAGTGTAAAGAAGTGAAGCTTTATGGAATAAGATAGTTATAGAGTGTTGATTTTTCTTGCTGGATCCATGAGATGAATTATGAAAATATGATTTTCAATTGTGGATTTGATCAAAACAAGGGCATCAAAAGGACATTTTTCCAACGGATAAGGTGTTTCAAGAGAAAAGAAGGGAAACAATGAACCTAGAGAGCGGGATCACTATCAAATGAACCCTCCAAGGGAAAGTCCAAGAAAGGTTGTAGTTCACTCAAACCCTCGAACATCAATCATCCATGTGGTGTTCAAAATGGCCTTAACACTAACAACTCTCATGACCTGCAATTTTGGTACATTTCTTGAGGCATTTCTATGTGTTTTTCGTGATTTTGAAGTCTTAAGAAGTGTATCCAAACTCAGCCACAAATTCTTTTTCTAATGACCTAAATAAAGCTAAAAACGTAACAAGAAGTAAAATGTTATGGTACCTACAAGACTCCCATTTTTCTTGTATATCTCATCTTCATCCAACTTAGAGATACTCAACTCTAACTTCATGTTTCTTTAAGTAATATAAAACTATACTTTTGTATTACTTTTATTTGTTAATTATAATATCTTCCATTTCATTCTAACCATAATTTAAATAAATCCAAAATTGCTAAACATAGATTTGATCTTACCAACATAGCCAACTTTGTATACATGGATTATTAGTACAACTAAGAAGCCCTTAAGGGGCCAAAGAAACAACACAAACCAAACAACTTGGACATGGAAAAGGGAATAATTCGTTCAACGTAATTAAGGCAAGTTAGACGGATGTCTTATTGAAGCCTTCACAAACATCACACCATTTTTTCTAAGTGAAAAGATGTTAGAAATGATAAGTGGAAAAGAGTAACCTTGTGAACTCTCAAGATAACTTGTTAGAAAAAGCACTAATAATAAAAATATTTTTAAAAGGCATAATGTAGTCATGTCAAAATATGGGCTTAATAGAGCATATTTATTAGTAGATATTCCCACTCAACAAAAGGAGTTAAAAATTGAATATAAAATCATGACCTTAAGATTATAAGTGTTAAAGACTAAAAGCCATACCCAAAAAAAAATGCATACATGTATTCTCTCTTTTTTCGAATATTATTCATTAAATCTTTATTTACAAAGAAAACATTGATCCACCACACCTAATCTTAATGATATAAGATAAATAATTAAATATTTCAACCATGGTTATTTTTACCCTTTGTTCACTAGGATTTGATAGTTTTTTATGTGCATTATTGGAATGTTAAAATCAATTTGTTGAGATTGCATATATTATAAGTGTCATGTAGGTTTTCAAGGTTCACTAATCTTTTTGTAATATTGCATATATTATAAGTGCTATGTAGGTTTTCAAGGTTTACTAATCCTTTTGTGATATAGATGTTATTGATTTCTTTATGTTTTAGGATAGATTTTGTTCATGGATTTTACTCATGCTTCATTGAAAATGCCACAGTGATTTGTTAGTTATCTAGCATCAATCACAAGTATCCAACCATGAATTGATTTAATAAGTGGAGAAACTCAACCTTTTTGATAAGTCTACTTTTTTCCATCAAGATAACGTTTCACCCTAATCCACTCATTTTTTTAAATTTTCAATAATCTAGATTGTTTTAAAATGGGCAAAACCCCTTAAGAATAAAGTTCCATGGTAAAAATTTCTATCACTTAGTTGGAACTATAACTTTCAACAAAATCATTGGCTAGTTATTTGAAGTTAATCTCCAATTATCCAAGCATAGAGTGATTTAATAAGTGGACAAGTTCATCCTTACAAATGAGTTTTATTTTTTTATAACATGGTAAAGTTTCACCACCATCCACTAGTTTTCGAAATTTCAGCAATCTAAATCATTTTAAAATGGGTGAAAACCCTTAGGGATAAAGTTCCATGACCAAAGTTTCCATCAATTAAATACCATCAAAACTCCTAAGAACAAAATTGTATAATCAATGTTCCTATCAATTAGATAGAAATATATTTTATCTAATTTACCATGAAAAAAACATTATAATTATAACATCACATAAATAACAACCAACAACCATAACCATGAGATTGAAAACTATCTTATAACAAATACTTATAATAATTGTAAAAGCAACTTAGGTAAAGAAATGTAACCGTGACTATGATGAAAAGGTGGAGATGGGACCATATAAGGCGGTGTTGTCTAAAAGTAGAAGACCTAAAAAGCTAAAGCCCAATAGCCTGTCACGCAATTCTCTATGTAAACTACTTATCTCGAGATGTATAATATGGGATAAAGCAATAAATGCTAGCTTTGTTTATGTTCATTTGAATCAGTCAAAACCCTTATTCTAAGGAGTGGGAGTGGTAGGCGGGAAGGATTATCAAATTTCAAAGGTGAAAGAGAAAATGTAGGACCTTCAGGAACTTTGTACTTGATCGCATGGGAATACTACATGACTTAAAATAAAAGGGATTCTTGAAGTAAACAATTCTAATTTGTATACAAGTCAACAGTCAACTTTGCATTTATTATGCAAACAAAATTATTTATGTTTTATAATTTTATTGACAAATGTAAACTGGGATGTTGATGTTAAAAAGAGAAAGAACTAAATCTGCACAAAAAAATAAAGGATGTTGATGTTAAAAAAAAACATTGATCCACCACACTTAATCTTAAAGGATGTTGATGTTACAAAGAAAACATTGATCCACCACACCTAATCTTAATGATATAAGATAAATAATTAAATATTTCAACCGTGGTTTTTTTTCAACCATATTTACAAAGAAAACATTGATCCACCACACCTAATCTTAATGATATAAGATAAATAATTAAATATTTCAATCATAACCATGAGATTGAAAACTAACTGATAACAAATACTTATAATAAATGTATAAGAAGTTAGGTAAAGAAAGGTAACCGTGACTATGATGAAAAGGTGGAGATGGGACCATATAAGGCGGTGTTGTCTAAAAGTAGAAGACCTAAAAAGCTAAAGCCCAATAGCCTGTGATGCACCTCAAAGTGTTAACCAAACCACCGCACGCCCCCAGTGGACCTCAAAGCTCTGGTCCAGTGTCTCTTCAAGCCAAGAAAGAAGAGAAAACGAGGAGAATACAAGAAATCGGTCGCAGCCAAAACCCGAAGCCTCCTCCACCGCAAAACTTTGGCGTCAATCACCAATACGCCCCCGAAAACAAGCCCACGAACACTTAAAAAGCATCACCAGCAAGAAAAATCGGAATGCACCCATGAAAATGAGCCCACGAACCCTCGAAAACCAGCACCGACAAGAAGAACGGATCCCTCACTAGGATATGAAGACGTAGGCAAGGGAAGCGAACCCAAAAACTCGGCCCCTACTCGTCGTCTCGACCCCTAGACGCCGCCATCGGAGGTCCACAGCCAACCGCAGAAGGATCACGCGTCCATTGGGCTCGTCGCCGTTGTTCTCAAGCACGCAAAAACTCTTGTCTGCTCGCTCTGGAAGGGACAGTGCCTGCGCAAACCATGGAGGCCAGGGTTGCGACTAGTGAAGCCTAGTCGCATAGTCTGCGGTGGAACCCTAAAACCGAATCTCAAAATCGTCGGAGCTCGAAAACTTGAGCTCCCTAGTATCACTACTTATTATCACCTATTCCATCATCTTCAACCCTCTTGGTGTCACAAAAGTGATAGATTCTTTCATGTCACAGTGTTTTGGGGATTGTACAATCCCTGGTTTCACTATGTAGTTCGTGAGAATTAGTTATTATATTAGCAATATTGATTCTCTTCTTTAAGCTAGTCAAAACATAGAGATACTTTTGATCTTCAGGGTTAAGGTTAAGCACCTCCCTATAATATTTCAATTTTATTTAATCCTCTAATTTTGATTGTAGTGTAGATTCTCCTTAAATTTAGCTTGAACAATATTTTTAATACCATCAATATTTTGCAGAATAACTTATTCTTTTATTCCCTAATGATTTAGCCATGACTTGGCATCATTATGTCATCCCCGCTTGAGCCATTGGTGATTTTGGCTAGAGTCTAAAGAAATTTTGGGGAGCCTCTTGTAATCCATGTTGTTTATATTGTTCTTGTACATTAAGTACCTAATCAAAGTTGTGTTATCAAAGGGGGAAAGGCTCGCTTCTATGAGAAGGATAGAATAGTGTGTATTGCCCTTAATTTTGAGATTATAAGTTATAAAATACTTTTGGATTTGATCTAGCTGCTCTATGTTTCTCCAAGATTCTCAAGAGATATTGCGCCCCCAAAATTCGCATCCATAAGATAACAAGAATGACAAGAGTCTCAAAGAGGATATTTTTCTTATCCCACAGCCAAAGGCCTCATAATTTACAATTATTTTCAAGCCCATAATAAGCTTTCCACCCTCCATTTATCCTTTTCTCAATACTCTAGTTCCAATTGAGCATGTGATGAATATCAATTCCAAGATACTTGTATGAACACACTTCCTCCAAGTTTTTGTTTTCGTATATGAAAGTATCATAGGTGATTTTGGTGGATTTAATTATCATAACATTTGTTTTGTCAGTGTTCATAATCGTTCATGTACTAGAGAAAAAGTCTGTAAGGATTCTAAACTACTTACTGAGGTCATAGGAATTCCTTGACATAAGAACAATATCATCGGCATAAAGAAGAAGGATGATGACTATACTGGCAAGAGTTTGTCCAACACAACCTACGACTTCTAGACAATCTTCAACTTATCAATGTATATGCTGAAAAGGATAGGGGATAGGGGAAAACATTGCTTGACTCCAATATTGCAGTTAATTTCTTCTCACTAGCTTTCATTGCTCCTAAACTTGAAAATAACATATAACCTTATCACAATAGCTATCATCCTAGAAGGAACTCTTAGCTCTTCTAACTTATTCCAAAGATTAATCCTAGGCATATTATCAAAAGTTTTCTTGAAGTCAACGAAACAGTAAAAAAATATCGATTTTATTGTTATGAACTCCTCTGATCCTAAACATGATAAAATTATATGTACTTAATTTAAATCTTTTAAATTAAAAAAATTACTAAATTTAATAAATCTAAATTTAAATTGAATTTGCAATAATCAATTTAGCATTTTTAGGGTTTCATGTTTTTTTTCTTCAAGAATAAGATGTTTAAAACGTAGAAACCATTGCTTTATATAACTATCTTTCTTGAAATGACAACACATGGTTAGAAATTTAAAAATATATATGTAATTCCAATAAAAACTAGCATTTAAACTTTAAACACATAATTTATATTTGATAAATAAGCCATATAAAAAAGTTTTAGTTGATTGGTTGAAATAATTTATGGATGTGGGCATATCCCTTATGAAGGTGACTATTTGTCCATTTGGATATATCTAAAAATGATGGGCAAGTCAATTCTGCCCACCTATAGATCATGCACGACAAGATATCTTATCTCAAAACATGCCTCGAGTTGGAGATGTTATAAGATATTTATAATTAGGGGGTGGTTGAGAGGACATTTATACAAACAAAAAAATTGAATTTGATATTTTATTGAGAAAATGTATTCTTATATTGAATTTGTTAAATGAATTGATAGAATTTGTTAGAGAATCCAAGTTCTTTATCATTTCAATTTCGTTTTATTTCTTGTTTTTTATACCATTTAAATAAAACACATAATTTTAAAAAACTGAAATTTTTTATTTTTTATATAATTAAAATAAAAACATTTTTTTTAAATTAAATAAAAATAATTAAAAAAAAAAGAAATATTGTATACAATTGGAACTTGAAATCTTATATAGAATTGGGATAAGATGAACTTTTCCAACCTTAATTCACAAGGAAGAAACATTGTCATTACCCTCAATTAATATGAAAATTGAGGGGAATATATAGTTATTATATTTCATTATTGAAAATGGTTTAAAAATAGCTTATAATAATTATGGGATATCTACATAGATTCTTGGTTTTTTTTTTTTTTAAGGTCATCAAATTTCTATTCAAGGAAGGTATAGAAAAATGGTTTATATGCATATGTCGTCTTCAAAGTTAATGTATATAGGAAAAAATAAAATTGTTATAATATAGGGGTTAAACACGACTATTGCTTGTCCCCTACTTTTTTGGCATTTATATTGATGAATTATAGGTATGTTTGGAAGAAGCACTCTGTGTTTCTAGTACTTTAGCTAGAATAGTCATCATCATTCTTCTTTATGCTGGTGATATTATCTTTTGGTGAGGTGCCCTTTTGACCTTGACAAGCAACTAAGAATTCTCAAAGTGTTTTTTGGCATAGGTATGTTAGTAAATATTGATAGGACAAAGGTTATCGTGATAATCAAATCCAAGAAGATGTGTATGACACTAGAAACTTAGAGGAATTTAATTCTTACTAGTGTATTGGAATTGACCTTCATCACAAGCTTATTAACTAGAATTATAATGTTGAGAAAGGGATTAATGGAAGAAGGAAATCATAGTGTGGTCTTGAAAACAAAATTAAATTAGGAGATTGTTGATTTTGGGAAGAAAACAAATCTCTCTTTGAGACACCATCACTCAAATTATCTTATATGGATGTGAATCTTGGGGCTTCAACATCTCTAGAATCTATGAGGAAAATCAAGAAAATCCATAATCTTTTTTATAATTTATCATCTAAAGCAATACACCCTATCCAATCCTCCACTTAGAAGTTGGTCTTCCACCCATTGAGACAATGGACTAGGTATGATTAGGTACCTAACATACAAACACAAGATAAGTAACATGAAAAAAACAAAGACTTCCTAGTATTTCTACAAATTCCATTTAGAGTCACTTTGAAGGGAGCACAGGTGAAAAATATGCTTCCTACACTAATCAATGAGAGATAAATGTGTAGAAATTAAATAATCACACTTGTAGTAAAGAACAACAAAAAACATACAACCATTATACAACGATTTCCTTGGGAAAACCCTTCTCAGAGAAAACCCCCACACTTTAAAGGTGTTTAAGGCATGATCAAGGTATTGTCTAGCAACTAAATGGTTACAATACATTATAAAGTCTTTGTTCT
>ML782732.1:1182081-1197008 GCA_009831015.1 Picea engelmannii
TCATGCATTTTTAAAAATGGGGTTCCTAGGGCCACATTCAACATTAGTAGTAGGAGAATTTGTTCATATAAATTGTTAGTTAAGGTACCTAAATTTGTTTTTGAATTTAGTGGAAGAATGTTTGATTTTCTATTTGGAAAATGAAAAGTTGAATGTTCTATGATGTCATTTGCAGTGCAGGTGATGTTGCTTGTAGTTGCAACTATGATTCCATTTTTTTAAGAGGCTCTTAAGATGATTCCTTTGAATTTGTTTATCATAAAAGTACATTAATCCTTGGTATATTAATTTTGATGTAAATGTTTTTTCAATTCCTACATCATCATCATCATCTTAATCATAATCATCATAATCATTCATCAACATCAAATAAACAAGTACTTCAATTCATAGAACATGTTCCATGAAATTTGGTCCTGTAAAATAAGAGAGTGCCCCAAACAAGCACCTCAAATTGTCTAATAAAGTCAAACCAGTGACCAATTAGGACCAAGGGGAAGAGGAGAGGAAAAAAAAGGGGAACCCTACCTAAGCACTAAACATCATCATCAACATAATCAACATAGTCATCATCATAATCTACATAGTCATCCTCCTCCTCCTCCTCATCATCGTCATCATCATCAATGTCATTGTCATTATTTCCATCATCATCGTTGTCATCTTTGTCATCGTCATCATCATCCTCCTCATCATTGTCATCACCGTAATCAACATTTTCCTCCTCCTCCTCCTCCTCCTCATCGTCATCATCGTTGTCATCATAATCATCATCATCATCATCATCATCATTGTCATCATCGACATTTTCATCGTCATCATCATCATCATCATTATTATTTCCGTCATTGTTGTCATACTATAACTATAACCCCTTACCATTTTAACATTATCACCCTCACTATATAACCCCTTACCCTTTTAACATTATCACCCTTAACCTCCCTTACCTTATAACTATAACCAATGTAACATGTCACTTATGTATATTAATTATATAATAATATATTAATTATGTGTTATATATAATATAATTAATATATTTATATTAATTATATTATATATAACACAACATATAATAAGAAATAATAAATATAACAAATGTAATAAATATAACAAATGTAATAAATATAATAATTATATTATATTTAAAAAAAAAATATTAATACGAAATAACCAAAACAACAAACAACAAACAAACAACTTGCGCATGAAGACAACCCTACAATCCCGTGACAACCATTCAACCCCACCCAAGACAATAAGGAGACAACCATGCAACCTGTTAGCGTCAGAAGTCACTCCTGGATTGCAGTAGGAGCAGAGCCCGACGCCCATCAGTTTATGTCACGATTTGTTTAATGGGGTGATCAGATGGAGGTTAACTCGAACGATGTATTTCTAACTTCGAAACTAGGCCAGACATGCATGGGCAAGTGAGGTCTTAGATAACTTCAGATACTGAGTCATGGTAAGGGTGAGTAGGGGGAAGACTTGTATCAAAAAGATGCAAAGGTATGTCGTAAACATCAGGTTCCTAACAGACTGTAGAGGATAACATCTAAATGCAAGATCTTCTTACATTCAAATGCAGAAAACTGGAGAATACAACAATGCAACAATAAATCCTTTATCATAACATAATTGAACCCATTCACATGAATCAGTCGATCACGAACTCTCTCAGTATGAGATGAAAACTAGATGGAGTGAGAAGACTGCATGTCATTAAACAAGAAATCTTACATACCAAAACATAACCAGAGAACTAGAGTCTGTTAAAACTTTACAAACGGGAGCTGCGCTCTACCATCGATGCTTACAAAATACAAAAACTCAGTCTATATACTCAGGAAAATTCATCTCTCAGAGGCATGTCCAGTCACTCAAGGCTTGGTGTCCCCTAGTCAAACTCGTACTGATATCTTCCTTTAAATGCCACCTTAACTACGCATGGCTCCTGTAAGGAGGGTAGCTGAGCCATGAAGTGCTCGGCTAGCGTGCACAGACTTCTCTGTCGAGTCGAGGACTTTGGCACGACTTCGTTGAGAGAATCGATATACAGGACCTTCGTGAACAAGCGGCTCGCCAGACCCTCCATTCCCCTCATTTAATAAACTAAAGGAGTTTTCAACCACCTGCTCTTGCTTTCATTTACTTAAATATTAGAAACAGTATTAAGATCGGGTCCGGTGGCGCTTGGAGATCGTGATGATCCCCTCTACAACTGAACTCGGAGCCTTTGGCCTTCTTTATGCACCTCCTTCCTCTCCCCAAGTGACCATGGGATGTGATCATACGCTTTCGACGTTCGCGAATATGAAAGGGATAACCTTTGCCGATTGAAATCGCGATGAGCGATATGCCGAGATGGCTCCATTTGCTGCCAGGTGTCCCTCCCGAATGGATGGCTAAAAGTACTCTGTGATACCGCGGGCCCCACTGTTTACGCTTTCGACGCTATCGAGGTTTGGGGTTTCGCGATGTTGAGCAACATGAAATTCTCACCCCACGAATTCCCAACTGCCGAAACGCTGACGTGGCCAAATCTTGCGACACGCATCCTTAGGATGAACGGACGAGGGGGAATTCGATATTTACTGGGGAGCCGCCTTCGCTTGCAGGCTCGCTTGATATGACCCAGGGTTGAGACCGTGGGCTCAGTGCCAAAGGATCTATCGGGGTTCGCTGATCGGTAGTTTCAAGTGCAATGAGCTGAGGGCTCCCTGTTCCCTGAAACCCCGATCCGCGATATGCTGACAGGCTGCCACCTGTCCCAGTTAGATCAGACGACCCGAACCCGCTGCGCAATATGAGAGTTGTCCTTTGCGTTAAACCTTCGGTAGTTCGGTAGCTCCGAAAACCTGGTGACGTCGATCTGCTTTGCAAATAGATCCTGGATGCTGCCGACGACATTTTGCCCACTCGCTTGATCTGCTACTTGGAAAAATAGGGATTCTCCCGTGCTGCGCTTGGGCATTTCGTGTGCAATCTACAGGATTGGGTGCTTCTGCACCTAATGAAAAAAATAATCGCTAACATTAGGCTCCATGGGGGATAGAGTCATCCCTGCGATTCTCTAAGAACTCCTTCTGCAGCTTCAGTGCCTTGTTGTTGGGCTATGGAGTCACCTATTAGGCCGAAAACACACAAAAAGAAACTAAACAAATAACTAAAGGACCATATTTACAAACAAGGGAGCCGTCCGAGGCTCAAATAAAACATTTCTTCAGAAAATGCCCATTCACTGGGCTGCTGAAAACCTCTTCACCTTCCAGATCTTGCAACCCATACGTGTTGTTGGAGAAAAACTCAGAGATCTTAAAGGGGCCAATCCAGAGGGCATCAAACTTACTTTGTTTTCCTTTGTCCTGCCTAGGGGCGTCCCACTTGAGTACCAAATCCCCGATCTCGAACTCTTTCTTCCTGACCTTCTTGTGGAAAGCCTGCTTGATCTTTTCTTGGTGACTATGAGTTGCGGTCCTCACCTTCTCTCTGACCTGTCGCACTTCTACTATCTGATGAATCCTCCTGATCATATGATATGTTTCTCCCTCATAGTCTTGAAATAATTTCGCCACAGGTAAGGCGAGATGAGAAGGAAAAAACGCCTCTGCTCCGTAGACTAGCTGAAAAGGTGAATTGCCCAGAGATTTCTTCATTGTCACGCGATCAACCCACAGAGCAAACTTCAACTTTGAATCCTAGGCCCTCTTGTTGTCTTCCAACAACCTTTTGATGATCCTTATTAGGATTTTTTTGGAGGACTCTGCTAAACCGTTTCCCTGGGGATAGTAGGGGGTGGAGTGAATTAGTGAGATCTGGAACTGCTCACAGAACCTAATTAGAGGATCATACTTGAAAGAAGCAGAATTATCGGTGACGATCCTACTGGGACAGCCAAATCTGGCTATGATATCCTCTAGGAAGCTGATAATTACTTTGTGATATGCACTTCTGGTGGGGACTGCTTCTATCCACTTGGTGAAATAATCTGTTGCTGTCAGGATCCATCTGTGTTGACAGCTTGAGGGAGGATGAATTTCTCCAATGAAGTCCAACCCCCACTGTTGAAAAGGTGTTGGAGATATTATAGGCTTCAATGGCAGCGATTTGAGCTGCTAATTTCCTGAGAACTTTTGACATTTGATGCAAGCTCTGATTCCTCTGCAGACATCAACGAATAAAGTAGGCTAGTAATATCCGGCCCTGAGGATCTTATGAGCTGTGGTCTTCCAGAAATGATGCCCCCCACAAAGGCCTTCATGGAAATCAAACATAACTCTCCGGGCTTTTGGTGGGTTCAAACATATCAGCAACATCCCCAAAGGATCTCTCCAGTACAAAACTTGCTCAATGAGACAATACCTGACCGCCTTGAGCTTTAAATCTCTCGCCCTGCTTTTACCCATTCCATCCGGAGGCTTCAATTCCCACAGAAAGTATAGAATGTCATGATACCAAGCACAATCTGCCCGTGATAAGCCATCTTGAGAGCATTGGCTGGGCAGCTCAGCGTGCTGATTTCCTGAGCGAATGTTGAGGAAACTAACTCCCAAGGCTTCACAATTGGATTCGGCCAGTAGCTTGGCTAGACCTTTCCCCTTGACCAACTTGGTGGGCTTTATTTCCAAGTCAAATTCCAGAATTTTTGCTATCCATTTGCCTCTTCTCCCATCTATGTCTGGGTGTACAAGAATGTCCTTTACGAAAGATGAAGGAATGTATGTTGTCACCTTTGAATGCAAGATGTAGATCCTGAAAGCTTTGATGGATTTTACTAAGGCATAGGCCTGCTTCTCCATGATCTCATACCTTGTCTCCGCATCTCTTAATGCCTCGCTGAAGAAAGCGATGGGTTGCTCATGCCCCTTCTCGTTTTTCTGTAACAAGACCGTTGCTATTGTATCAAAAGAAGCAAAGGAGAAAATTAGGAATTCTTTGGAATAGTCAGGACTGATCAGCACAGGTGTATCAGTCAATGCCCTTTTTATTTGGTCAAAAGATTCCCTGGGCTCAGCGGTCCATTTGACCTCATTTCCCTTCCTAAGCATGGCCGTGATGTGTTTCACTAGCTCAGAAAAATTTGAGACAAACCTCCTTAGAAAATTAATTTTTCCCAAAAAGGCCTGAACCTCCTTTTTAGACCTGGGAAATGATAAGGTTTGAATTGCCTCCACCCTGCTGGGATCAATTCTCACTCCCTCTGCTGATACTATATGGCCCAACAACTTCCCTTCTTGCATAGCGACCAAAGATTTCTTGGGGTTTAGGGACAGACCGAACCTCTGACATTTCATGAAAACTTTCCTCAAGTGGCGGCGGTGTTCCTTGTCCGAGCTTGAGAAGACTGTGATGTCATCGAGATAGATCACCACGAACTGGTCCTTCTCCCTGATGAAGGCTATATCCATGGCTCGCTGAAATGTTTCTCCTACATTCATTAGTCCAAATGGCATCTTGGCATACATGAATGTGCCCCAAGGAGTCGTGAAGGTTGTCTTCTCCCTGTCCTCAGGCATGACCGATATCTGATTATAGCCTGAAAACCCATCAATCATGGATATCCTGGATGCACCAATTACCCTCTGCAGTATGTGTTCCATCTTAGGTAGGGGGTAATTGTCTTTCTTTGAGATTCTGTTCAGATTCGTGAAATCGACACAGAGCCTGATTTCTCCGCTTTTCTTCCTTACTGGGACCAAATTGGCCACCCACTCGGAATATCTCAAGGGGACAATGATTTGTGCATCCAACAATCTTTTTACTTCTTTTTCCATGACGGGAAGAAACATAGGGTTTATCTGTCTTAGCTTCTGCCTGAATGGATTAGCCTCTTCCTTTAGTGGGATCTTGTGTTCAATGACAGATGTATCATATGTTTTGAGGTCTTCGTATGTCCAAGCAAACACGTCCACAAATTCTTTCAGCAACTCAGTATATTCGACCCTCTGCTTTGTGGTCAGACTGCTTGACAACTTGACAAACTTGGGCTCCTCCGGTGCGCCGATGTTGCACTCAGTTGTATCAGCATATTCATCCGCCACTCTACCCTTTACTGCCACATCATTCCCATCGAAAAATCTCTCCAACGGGACTAGTCCCCTCAGAATGTGATTGCTAGGTAACTGAATAATCTGGTGGTTAGCAATTTTATTTAAAAACACCTCAGGGTGAGGGTTATCTTCTATGTCTGGATCTTGATCGATGTGCACCGTAGAAAATTCATCAACGGATTGGAGAAATCTTTCAATTTCCTGATCATCTTCGAATACCTTCCAATGCTTGACATTGTCTGGTATAGAGGGCCTATATTTTATTTCAACATCAGAGTTGACTATGGACGGTAGAGAATCTTTTAGCAAACTAGATGAGACAACTAAAGAATCGGCCACAACATTATCCTCCCTTGGAATAAAAGAGATATTGAAAGCTGAGAAGAAATTGTCAATTAGGTCCCATGTTTCATTCCTGTAATTTCTGAGTCGAGGGTGCTTAGCTTGATAAGTGCTTTTGACCCGTTGGACCACCAAATCTACATCTCCGAACACTTCTATCTCCTGAATTCCCATTTCCCTTGCAGCTCTTAATCCTAGAACAAGGGCTTCATACTCTGCCACATTGTTGGTGGTTTCAAATTCTAATTTGTATGACAGAGATACGGTTTCCTGGGCAAGTGACACAAAAAACACCCCAACACCAACACCTTCCCAGGAACAGGCTCCATCAAAAAACATTTTCCAAATGGGGATGATGGAAGGAGGAAGTTCACGAGGAGAAGTGGGTTGCTTTCTGAGTTTGATAGGAGGCTCGGGGGCATGGGTGAGTTGTAGTAAACTAGAGCCTAGATCAGTGTCCAAGGCAAATATGGGATGATTGGTAGGGTTGGCCTCATCACTAATTATATATGCTAGCTGGGCTTCTTTGTACAACCTTCTATGCTCTCCTCCAAACCTTGGGATAATAGCGTATGTGAGGTCCATATGCAAGGTTTCCCCCAGTCTCTTTATCCAAGATCTTGATAAAAACATACCGAACTTGGGGGGGACGTCAGCCACTACAATATCCATGACCACACTTTTCATGGGCAACTGAAACAAGGTCACGACCAGGTCTTTGATAACCCCGAGACATTGCACCTTCCTGGAGTCAAAAGAATAGAGGTCATGATAGGCTCGGGTGACTTCTAGCCCTAATTCTTCCATGACAGTTTTGGGCATGAGGTTGTGAGAAGCCCCCGAATCCATCAGGTAATTGTGCAATACCTTGTCATGTATGTTCAGGGAAGTGTAGAAAGGAGGGGATGAGTCATTCCTGTCTTCTACCATAGGACCTAAAATAACTGTAGGCTTTTCATCTTGCAAATTTATGGATTCTGTGGGAAGGCATGAGGCTTCATACTATAATATCTTAGAGAAGTGTTTTTTGAATTCTTCATGTTTAATCATCTCGGTCAGGAGCACCGGGAATCTAATCTTTTGAATATCATGCTCAAAATTAAAAGAAGATGTAAGCTTGGGGATTTCTCTTATTTCGGGAACATGACCCTGGACTATGGGAGAAAGGGGTGTGTGTTTTCTACCTCTGTGACTATCTGCTGATTCATTAGCAGGCTTCTCTATTCTAGTGAGCTGCTCAGGGGCATCAGGTGCTACTGCCTTCTTCTGGGACCTCAGGTCATACCTGCTTTGGCGGCTACTAGTCTTGTTTTCCTTGCTCAGCTCATTTAGCTGGATGTCCATGAGAGATTCCTCATACACTGATTGAGTGAGATGAGGAAAAGGAGGAGTGTCTCCGAAGCGATGGATTTCAGGATCTAGCTCATCTGTTTCCCCTTCTTCCCCCTCAGCCAAAAAATTGTTTTGAAAAGGGGCCTGAATCTTCTGGTCTTCTCTGTCTCTTCCCTTTTCTCTTTGCACATTCGTGGGATTAAAATTGTTTAGCTTCCTGAAACCTCCCTTGTTTTCGGTGTTCAGAGGGACCTTGTATGCTTTCCTCCCTTCCACCCTCAGTCTCTCCATCTCTGCAGACAGAGATTTCACCATCCTGGTCAGTTCATCCACTTGAGGGTGGGGCACCAATGGGTCAGAAGTCGAGGCTTCCGACCTTCCTTTTCTCCTTTCTGCGTCGGCCTTGTTCCTCAGTCTATCAGCTGCTAACACATTGGATTCCACCTCTATGGCCACAACTTGCATATGAGCTAAGGAGGTGGCTCTTCTTTCTCTCAACAAAAGGTATAAATCGGGGCCGAACACGCTAGCATACGAAATCTTAGCTGAGGATTCTGAAGGCTATATCTCGGCAGGGATTTTGTTATACATCTTATTAAATCTTTTGGAGAAGTCAGAGACAGACTCTCCTTCCCTTTTCTTCAAAGACCCGAACTCGGTCATGTAATACATGAAATCCTTTCTATCTCCCCACTGCCTCAGGAAAGCACTATCTAGAGCTTCAATCCCAGCAATAGACCCTGGAGCCAATCCTCTAAACCACTTCCTCACCTCACCATCCAGGCTCTGGATGAAGACTCTCATCCATACATATTCATTTTCAATGTTGAGGTTGTCTACATAACTCTAGAAAGCAACCAGGTGCTCTTCGAAAATTATGTCTCCTTCCCCAGTGAACTTGGGCATGTATTTCAAGTAATCCCCAGCAGGAAGAGGATTCATAGGATGGGGTAGGACTAAGGGAGCATATCTGGCTGCAACTATGGCATCCATTCTATTCAGAGGGGGATTAGCACCAGCCATAGGAATATTAGGTGGAGGAAAGCTGGGAGGAGAAGGAGTTCACGAAGGGGATACTGGGAATGAGTCTCGAAGTGGAGTGGGAAACAAAAGAGGATTTAAGGAGAAGGCTATTGAGCTCAAGTCAGTAGGTGTTTTTCTTTGTGCAGGAGTGGTAAAGATAGGAGTGGGGAAATATTATGTGGTTCCGAGTCTGCGCCAAGGTACAGTTTCAGGGGAGAGGGGAGTGAAAAGGTCTCGTCCCTCCGGTTTTAGACCAGGAGAGGAAAACTCAACAGGAACACTCCCAAAATTTAGGAAATGGGAAAATTCAGAAACAGGTCTATTAAGAAACTGAGGAGGAGAAAACAGATTTCTTACATAAGGGGATGGCAGATTACCTGTTTCAGCGGTGGAAGTTGTTTCTTCAGGGGCCTTTCCTTTTCTGAGAACCACCTCTGGATCAATTTCAGGTGTAGCTAGGGGCAGCTGTGGATGAGACCGCGTGTGTCTGCCTCTGAAAGCCACAATTAATAGAGCAGGTTCTCCCCAGCGGAGTCGTCACAATGGATTCACCAGGTGCACAGAAACAACCTTGATAATTCTGATATCTGATGCACCTTCAGAATTAGTTAATCGTTGTCATTCAATCCCGGGGAAAATATTCAACTTCGTTCCCCAGCAACGGCACCAGAAATGTTAGCGTCAGAAGTCACTCCTGGATTGCAGCAGGAGCAGAGCCCAACGCTCATTAGTTTACGTCACGATTTGTTTAATGGGGTGATCAGATGGATGTTAACTTGAACGATGTAGTTCTAACTTCGAAACTAGGCCAGACATGCATGGGCAAGTGAGGTCTTAGATAACTTCAGAAAGTGAGTCGTGGTAAGGGTGAGTAGGGGGAAGACTTGTATCAAAAATATGCAAAGGTCTGTCGTAAACATCAGGTTCCTAACAGATTGTAGAGGATAACATCTAAACGCAAGATATTCTTACATTCAAATGCAGAAAACTGGAGAATACAACAATGCAACAATAAATCCTTTATCATAACATAATTGCAACCATTCGCACGAATCAATCGATCACGAAATCTCTCAGTATGAGATGAAAACCAGATGGAGTGAGAAGACTGTCTGTCATTAAACAAGAAATCTTACATTCCAAAACATAACCAGGGAACTAGAGTATGTTAAAACTTTACAAACGGGAGCTGTGCTCTACCATCGATGCTTACAAAATACAAAAACTCAGTCTATATACTCAGGAAAATTCATCACTCAGAGGCGTGTCCAGTCACTCAAGGCTTGGTGTCCCCTCAGTCAAACTCGTACTGATATCTTCCTTTAAATGCCACCTTAACTATGCATGGCTCCTGTAAGGAGGGTAGCTGAGCCATGAAGTGCTTGGCTAGCGTGCACAGAATTCTCTGTCGAGTCGAGGACTTTGGCACAGCTTCGTTGAGAGAATCGATATACAGGACCTTCGTGAGCAGGTGGCTCGCCAGACCCTCCATTCCCCTCATTTAATAAACGAAAGGAGGTTTCAACCACCTTCTCTTGCCTTCATTTACTTCAATACTAGAAATAGTATTAAGATCGGGTCCGATGGCGCATGGAGATCGCGATGATCCCCTATGCAACTGAACTCGGTGCCTTTGGCCTTCTTTATGCAGCTCCTTCCTCTCCCCAATTGACCATGGGCTGTGACCATACGCTTTCGACGTTCACGAATATGAAAGGGCTAACCTTTGCCAATTGAAATCGTGATGAGCGATATGCCAAGATGGCTCCATTTGCTTCCAAGTGTCCCTCCCGAATGGATGGCTGAAAGTACTCCGTGATACCGTGGTCCCCACTGTTTACGCTTTCGGTGCTATCGGGGTTCGAGGTTTCGCGATGTTGAGCAACATGAAATTCTCACCCCACGAATTCCCGACCGGCGAAACACCGACGCGGCCAGATCTTGCGACACCCGTACTTAGGATGAACGGACGAGGGGACATTCAATATTTACTAGGGAGCCGCCTTCGCTTGCAGGCTCGCTTGATATGACCCAGGGCTGAGACCGTGGGATCAGTGCCAAAGGCGCTATCGGGGTTCATTGATCGGTACTTTCAATTGCAATGAGCTGAGGGCTCCGTGTTCCCTGAAACCTCGATCCGCGATATGCTGACAGGCTGCCACCTATCCCAGTTAGATCGGATGACCTGAACCCACTGTGCAATATGAGAGTTGTCCTTTGCGTTAAACCTTGGGCAGTTTGGTAGCTCCGAAAACCCGGTGACCATCGATCTACTTTGCAAATAGATCCTGGATGCTGCCGACGACATTTTTCCCACTCGCTTGACCTGCTACTTGGAAAAACAGGGATTCTCCCGTGCTGCGCTTGGGCATTTCGTGTGCAATCTACAGGCCTGGGTGCTTCTACGCCTAATGACAAAAATAATCGCTAACAAAACCCCTACAAACTATGTACGCATTTGACAGTCCATCGATCCCGCCCAACTGTGAATGCAACCCCTGCGAATTGTGAATTCATTCAATAGTCCATCGATCTCGCCCAACAGTGAATGCAACCACTGCGCACTGGAGCACAATAAACTGTGAAGATAATCAATCGATCCCTCCCGAGACAAGAAGGGGACAATGCGAGCCAACTAGCAAGGAGGTTGTAGCCCACAACAAGGAGGCCCTAGCCACCAACAATGCCACCAAAATCGGTGAGCACCTCTGAATTTTACTTTTTGTAGGGTTATTTTTTATTTCAAAATGGTTTATTTATGCCCAGGATTGAACCTATGACTTCATGACTTTATTCCCATGAGCCCTGATCCTCTTGCAACCCGACTAGGCTTTTATTTTGGGAAGGAAATCAAGATTTTCCAGTTATATTGGCATCATGTCAATCTGATGGTTGAATGTAGTTTGAGGATAAAAATTTGGCATTAAGAGAAGGTCCTACAAATTTTCCAAATAAGGTGGGAAGAAAACAAGGAGACAACCATGCAACCCTTGCAAACTATGTATGCATTCGATAGTCCATCGATCTCGCCCAACTGTGAATGCAACCCCTGTGAACTATGAATTCATTTGATAGTCCATCGATCTCACCTAACTGTGAATGCAACCCCTGCGAACTGGAGCACAATAAACTGTGAAGATAATCAATCGATCCCTCCTGAGACAAGAAGGGGACAACGTGAGCCGACTAGCAAGGAGGATGTAGCCCACAACAAGGAGGCCCTAGCCACCAACAATGCCACCAAAATCGGTGAGCACCTCTGAATTTTACTTTTTGTAGGGTTATTTTTTATTTCAAAATGGTTTATTTATGCCCAGGATTGAACCTACGACTTCATGACTTTATGCCCATGAGCCCTGATCCTCTTGCAACYCGKCCAGGMTTTTATTTTGGGAAGGAAATCARGATTTTCCAWTTATATTGGMATCATGTCAATYTRATGGTYGAATGTAGTTTGAGGATAAAAATTTKGCATTAAGAGAAGGTCCTACAACTTTTCCAAATAAGGTGGGAAGAGCTAACACYTTCTCTCAAATAGGTAGAGCCAAATTCACTGCAAAATTTGAAGTTTTCCAAGTTTAGAGGAAAATTATTTACATGAAGCTTTAAAAAGGTGAAGCTCAAATGGGTTGGATTAAGATTCAAGTATCCTCTTCTCCTCCATCCCATTCAATCATGGAAATCCATAGGTGTAGATGAGGAGGGAGAAAATAATATATAGAGGAAGATAGAGTAGGAAGCATGGAACCATAGCAAAGAATCCATCTCTTAGATAGTGGCTTATGAATTTAGAAAGTCATGCAGAGAGAAACATCTTGTTTAGGAGGATTGAGTAGGTTAGATATTAGTTTTGGGGGAATTGTCTTTTTTTTTTAGATAGGGGTGTGAAAAACCTCCAATTGGGGCGTACTGATGGGCCTTCAATTTGTCACTTTCCATGGCCCACATTATGTACAAATTTGGTACATTTTTCCTCATAAGCCAAGACCTTCCTAGAAAATATTATCACTTTTGATGACCGATGTAGATACTATGACTCGTTCTTATATAATAAAATGTGATATTAATCAATCTAAATATGAATGTGATATATGATTGATATTAAGTGTTTTTATGGTTTTATGTGATTTGAATCTTTAAGTTAATATGGTTCACAAGTAGGAAATAGTGTACCTATGGTGAAAGGCTTTGACCCACATGACAAGTTTATCTCCTTCAGTCATTGGCATAGACCACTTTTTTTAATGGTTGAAAATTTTAAGGGATATGGTCCCTTCACAACCATCAAAGCTTCTAGCACTTAAAGGTAGTGATAAAGACCCTAAGTGATTCGATATCTTGCTAATCTTGAGGATTTGAATTGTAAAAGGAGGGAAATAGTTCCTTGAACAACATGCAAGAAATTAGGTAATTAAGGAACAACTCCCACCAATAAAGGGATTGATTAGATGGGATAGATATGACTCTTTTCAAGTATAAAAAGAGTCATAGTTGATAGATTACATATTTAGTATTGTGGTTGTATTTTCCTTCTTGTTTTTCAAGCTAGTTCGAATTGTAGACAAGAGGCAAATTTATTCCCAAAACATGAAAAAATATGTGAGGGCATGCATGTGTAGCTATCATGTGTGGGTTCTCAAATGTACTAAGATTGAAAAACTAATAAACCCTAATATATATCATTTTTGTAATGCAAAATGTCTACATGGCATACAAAACCAATTCATATAGAATAAAAAATATTCATACAAAAAGAATGTAATCAAGAAGTCATACACAAATCAACATATGATCTAAAAATGAAGAAGACTTGTATTCTTGAAAATATTTGCAAGTTAATTTTTATGTGTTAAAATGCAAACGGATCAATTTGCAACACAAATTTTATGGAAATTACTCATTCAAGATGCATATGAATAGCACCAATAAACAGTGAACAGAAAACACATAACACAACAAATGATAAATGAGTTCACCCCTCTCTTGGGCTACATCTCCTGGTCCAACTTCCAATGGATCTTTTGTATTATTTTCTCAAAGTGCTAAAAAATGTGCTTTACAATGCTCAAAATTCCAAATAGATGGCTCCAATGGCTCCAGAACGTCCAAAAACCCCTAGCTGGGCTTTTTCGGCACCTCGTTTGGCCAAAAATTGAAGAAGATAGGCTTCCTGGAAGTCCCCCTTCAAGCTTGTTGTCTCTGCATCGACAAATTGCACCCCTGTTGGCTCAACCTAGCCCCCACACATATTTAAGTGTTAAAACTCAGCACCGGACGCAACCGCCCAAACCGTGCAAACTATAGGACGGTTACGGGTGCACCTAGCCCCTAACCGTTAGGGCTATGGTCATGTGACCCATATGACCGCGTGCAAGTGCAAACAAGGGCTAAAGTTTAAAACCATAACCATGGGGGTTAAAACGTGCTACCACAATGGTCACATGTGAAACATATAACTGCACACATTAACACAACGGTCACATATATATATAACCACGCACATTACAATGGTCATATGCAATACAAATAAAACCGTGGGCTGGGGCTTAGCCCCGACCCGGTTCATGCCCCAATTCACATAGTTTCAAACTTAAATATAATCAAATGCATACATATGTTAAGTAACACATGTGGGCGCGCCGGTTGGGCGGCCCTTCCCAAGGCTTTACCCTACCCGGAGGTCACGGGGTCGACTCCAGCCAACATAATAACTTTTAAACCAATACATAGGTGACATGTGGCGGCCATTGATTGGGCCACGTGTTGCTATCCCATTCACTGCAAACAAGCCATGTCACATGCCAACTGTCCACACAACTGTCTGCCGCATGTCGTACATCCTGCCACGTCAACGTCCGTACGGATTATACGGACTGTACAGTCAACATCCCTTTTTTTTGTTTGTTTGTCATTTTGAACAGAACACGATATCTCTCGCTCCCAACATCCGTTTGAACCCAAACAAGTTGCGTTGGGTTCGTAACGACAAGGTTTACGCTCCCGTTCGATTTGAAGCGATTCCGAGCACTTTGAACTTTGAGCAAAATTTGATCCCCTAGATCACACCTCCCCATTGGAAAGCTTTTGGACCTCCAAAAGACTATTTTCAGTCTATTTGAAGATGAGGGTATAGTTCCCTCACCTTTCCAACCTCAATCCACTTGTCTTTGCTTG
>ML782733.1:0-17632 GCA_009831015.1 Picea engelmannii
ACAAAATTTTCCAATTTTTCTCTTTTAAGAAATATTTCGAATGCAACAATTTTCTTGTAAAAGACTACTAAAAAGAAGAATGAATTCAGTTATTTCTTTCTCAAATCAGATCAGAGATGTAATGAAGAAAAGAAAGCGTGATCCAATAAAATTAGCACATTCTCAAGACTATTCCCAAATCAAACCCATAATGTTGACAAAAATGAAATGATAAGAAAACCTTTTGTCAAATACAATTTTTTTTTGTCTCTCAATCAATTAACAATCCAGAAAGTAAAAACAATCCAAAACTCCAAATAAATCAAGGATTCTTTGTCAAAAAAGCACTTAGGACCAAGATCTAGAGATTATAACCTTGTGACAAAAACTAAAAGCAAAACTTGCAAAATTTACAAAGAAAATTTATAATTTCCAAAAATCAACCAAATGCAAGCTTCAAACTTATGAATCAATCATTCACTAGTGTCAGAATTTCATCCTAGGAAATTGAGGCAAAACTGGGTAGAGAAAAAAAAAATGGCTATCTCCAAGAATTCCTACAGGAATCGTCGGAGGTTACAGTGGAGCATAGTGTGACGATCTAGGGTCGTCGCATGCTGCCAATAAGGTACAGTGCAACGTCGTCGCACTGGTTTACACCAGTAGAGTGCAATGCCAGAGGATATTCATAGGCTGTCAATAGAGTACAGTGTGACAATCTCTGAAAATAAAGGAAAATGGGAAGAAAGACAAAATTTCTCACTAAACCTTCAGACCCAGGGAGTCAAGATAGATCACCCATAGACTCAAAGAATGAAATAAACCAAAATAAGGCAGGCTAAAAGGAAAATAAGAGGAAAAAAACCAAAAAATAATTTGTATCCTCAGTATGGTCACCAATTTTTTTATCGGACTAATCGGTAAGTTCAGACACAAACAGATCTCCCTAACTTCCACAAGAAACTAGAACAAAACAGAACAAAATACATACTTTGCCTTAAACTTCATTGTCATACAAACTAGTTTAATGAGGTACAAGTGTCGTCCTTGTAGCTCCTTCCTTGGGTTTTCAGAATGGTAAGCATGTCTAAGAATCACAAACCAACAAAAAGGGAAAACAAAGATATGTATATTCTAATGAAGTCTATGTATAAGATCAAGGGATGCTTTTATAGGGAAGAAATGTATTGTTGTATTAAATTAAATGGAAAGTGGAGAATAAAACCTATGCCTTGATGTTGCAAGTTCCACTTTCAATGGCTCTTTCTTCAACACACACACCTTTGCTTCAATGCCTTGAGTGAAGAAAATCCACAATTTGACTTGAAGAACTAAAGCAAAGCTCTCAAGAATAATATGAAGTAGAACTCTCCATACAAATCTTAGCCTATTCAGCCTTATCCTTTTCCATGAGAGATCCCTCTTTATACAGTGTGAAAGAGATATGGATGAGGATATTAGGATGATCCCACTAAATCAGATAAGCAAGTAAGATCCAAACCGATCGGAGGCCACCTCATCTTCTAGAATATTCCCTTCTAGAACATTCGTGAAATTTGACTTTTCCTTTTCTTTAAGCATCGCTGCACCCTATGCACAAGCAGCATGCGAAGACGTCGCAGTCCAGGTTAAGGGCAGAGTGTGATGATATGGCATCATCACACCCCATGCATATAGCAGGGTGCATCGACCTTCCTTGTTATGGTTTTTGGAAGAGGAAAGCAAACCACTTTTCTTATGTAGAAAGTCTCTTTTAATATTTTCAGGGAACATGAACACATGTTATCAGTTGATCACTAAGGTGAACAAAATAATGTGTAACATAAGGTACCAGGTCTATTATATTATCAAAAAAGACAAATAATGCATATAATAACACTACAATAGAAACATAATACGAAAAAACTATAGAGATAACAATGGAACAACAAATTATATGGAACCACAACACCATAATTATACCTTTATTAATAAGAAACAATGTTCACTTGCCTCTTTGAGGGGGAAACCTCCAACAGAGAAGAAATCTATTAAAATAATTCTTCAAGACAAAAACTTCTCATACCCTCTACTCCTATTTATACTAAATCTATCTATCCAAAAGAACAATCTAGAGGAAGATCCTTCCAGAAGAAGAAGCTTCTATTAAGTCTTCTTACATTTGACTTATTCTTCCTTATTTCTAGGCCTTATTAATATTGACCTTTATTACATGGAAATATAGTATTCTACCTATGTGAGGGGTTAGGTCCCTAACAAGTACTCCCCCTTAAAATTAACCTTGTCCTCAAGGCTTGAGATGAGGAAATTGCTGCAGAATGGTAGCTAGTTTCCAAGTGGCATCTGCTGGAGTTGTATCTTTCCACTGGAATAAAACTTCCTTGATGGTGCACTGACACAAAAGATGCTCACGCTGGTCCAAAACTACTTGTGGCTACAACTATATGGAGCCTTCTTCATACAACTCAGGAAGGTTGGTTTGAGTTTGGCACTTAGTTCCAATCACCTTCTTTAAGCAGGAGACATGAAAAACAGGATGGAGCTTAGAATGATTGGGCAAAGCTAAGTGATAGGACACTTTTCCTACATGCTTGAGAACGGTATAAAGACCATAAAATTTGGGCGCCAGTTTCTGACAATGGTCAGACTTGATTGAAGTTTGCTTATAAGGTTGCAGTCGAAGAAACCCCTGATCTCCTTCAGCAAATTGATGTTCAAAGTGACCTTAATATTCTTGTTGCTTCATGCGATTCTAGGCCATGACCAAATTCTCTTTGAGGGTGCAAAGAATAACTTCTCTAATTATAAGTATTTGGTCAACCACCTGAACCTTCAAGACACTTGACAGGTATGAGAGAACTGAAGGTGGCATTTTTTCATATACTGCTTCAAAAGGAGTCATGCGAGTAGTTGTATGGTAAGAAGTGTTGTACCACCATTCAACAAGTGGTAACCATTAAGCCCACTAATTTTTCATTTCAAATGAAAAACACCTCAGATAGGTTTCCAAACACTTGTTGACAAATTCAGTTTGACCATCAGTATGGGGATGATAAGTTGTGTTAAGATGCAATTGGGTGCCTTGTAGCCTGAACAATTCTTGCCAAAAATTGCTAGTGAAATTGGTATATCAATCGGAAATAATAGAATGAGATATGCCATGAAGCTTGAAGACATGATCCATGAAAATTTGAGCCACATTGGAGGCGGTAAATGGGTGTTGAAGAGAATATAAATGAGCACACTTGGAAAGATGATCAACGACCACCATGATGACTAACTTATTGCCTGATTTAGTTTAGCCCACAGTAAAATCCATAGATATATCCCTCCAAATAGCAGGTGGACTTGGAAGTGGTTGTAGTGTGCTAGGAGATTTGACTGTTTCTCCCTTGTTGCATTGACAAACATCACATTTTTCCATAAATTTTTGAACATCATGTTTCATACCATCCCATAAAAAAAAATGTTTAACTCGGTCATAGGTTTTGGTAAACCCTGAGTGCCCAACTATGGGTGTAGCATGAAGCTCAGAAAGTATCGTGGATTTAAGTTTTGATTTTTTACTTAAATGCAAACGATCTTTGTGGCGAAGCTCATCATTGTGCCAAGAGTACCCTGGGGAAACTGGAGAATTGGTCTGCAATTGTTGGATCATATGTGAAATTTTGGGATCTTGTAGCCATTCCTAGCAAACAACTTGGATCCAATCTAGTACAATGAAGGAGAGGGAAAAAAGGGACCTTTCATCTTCATATTTTCTTCAAAGTGCATCAACAAACACATTTTATTTTCTTTTCTTGTAAATGATCTCATAATCATATCCAAAGATTTTAGTCACCCATTTTTGTTGCTCCAGGGAGGAAGGGCATTGTTCCAGAAAATACTTGAGGCTTTGATGATCTATCTTAATTTGGAATCGCTTCCCTAATAGATAAGGGCACCATAGATCCATTGCATGTAGAGTAACCAAAATTTCATTTTCATAGAATGATTGGCCCAAATGTCGCTCTGACAATTGTTTGTTGGTAAATTACAAAGGCCAACCATCTTGCATAAGGATTGCTCCAATTCCTCTCCTAGAAGCATCACATTCCAGGACAAAGGTCTTTGTGACATTAGGAAGGGCCAGGACTAGAGTGGTGCACATGGTTTCCTTCAAGGCTTGAAAGGCCCGATCAACTGCGAGAGTCTAAGTGAAAGAATTATTTTTAAGGAGAGCAGTGAGAGGTGCCACAATTTTTCCATAATTCTTAACAAACTTACGATAATAGCCTATTAAACCCAGAAATCCATGTAATATTTTGAGATTATTTGGGTGAGGCCAATCCTGCATAGCTTCAATCTTCTTAGGATCCACCCTGACACATGCCTTTCCAACAATATGACCCAAATACTTGGCTTATGAGGCTCCAAAAGCACATTTAGATTGTTTGAGGAAAATTTGGTGTTGAGAGAGTATATGTAGAACTCAATCCACATGAGCAAGATGGGTTGTCCAAGTTTTACTATAGATGAGGATATTGTCAAAGAAAACTAAGACAAAATGATGGAGAAAAGGATGGAAGACATGATTCATGAGGATTTGGAAAGTGGAGGGAGCATTACACAAGCCAAAGGGCATGGAAAAAAACTTACAGTGGCCCTCATCAATTATAAATGCAGCCTTAGCAATGTCTTCATCGTTCATACATATATGGTGGTAGCCAGAGCAAAGATCAAGTTTAGTAAAGAACTGGGCACCACTCAATTCATCCAAGAGGTCATCAATGACATGAATGGGAAATTTGTCTTTGATGGTGAGTTTGTTGAGGGTGTGGAATTTAGGACACATGCGCTAAGAGATTTATTTCTTAAGGAACATGACCATAGGAGAAGAGTAGGGGCTCACACTAGGACAGATAACACCTACAATGAGAAATTCTTGAACAATTTTCTCAATTTCATTTTTCTGGGAAAAGGGATGATGATAGGGACGAACATTGGGAGGAAGGATGCCAGGGACAAGGGGAATGTAATGATCATGAACACCATAGGAAGGAAGAAGTCCATGGGGAGTGGAAAAATATCTTGATGTTTGGAGAAGATGGATTGGAGGTCCTGCGGAACAGAGGGTGTCTCAGTGGCATGAATGGCATGGAGTTGAGTAATAATTCCATAATGACCTTTTTTTAGGATATTTTCCATCCGATGGGAACTGATGATCTCTGGGGAACCGACGATGATACCTTGGAACTTATATTGTTGGCCCTCCTGGTTGAATTGTGTGGTTAATTCCTTAAAATCCATGAGAATGGGACCTAAAGTCCTTAGCCATTCAACAATAAACACGATGTCACAACCTCCCATGTCGATAACAAACATATGATATTTCATGTGGTACTGACCAATTTGGAGACCAACATTTTCACAATGCCCCCCACATTTCATGGACCCACCATTGGAAATCATGATTTGAAAATTATTAACTACACGAATATAGAAATTCATCTATTTGGAAATGCGACGATGAATAAAATTATGGGTTCTTCCACTATCAACAAGGATTATGACCTTTCGATGTTTAATGTCACCAATTAGCTTGAGGGTTTGGGAAACAAAGAATCCAGTGAGAGCATCCAGGGAAATGACCAGTTCAAATTTGGGAGTGTCGGAGGGTGGGGTCATGTCAGTGGGTTCAGGTGACTCAGCCACATGGGGGGATTCGAAATCATCTTTTAAAACATCCTCGAAGATGGCCATAAAAATATTTTCTTCCTTACAATTATTCCTAGGAAAATATTTGTCATCACAAGTATAACAAATTCCTTTGAGTTGGTGTTCAACCATTTCTTCCTTGGTCAATTTCTGGATCTTTAGTGGAGTGGAAGGAGGAGTGGGTGTGACTAGTTTAGGGAGAGGAATAAAGGAGGGTTTTCTGGTTTGAGAAGAGAAAACATGTTGTGCTTCATTATCTATTTTAGTATCTTCCACCCAAATTTGAGGCCTAGCCATGAGGACATGTCCACAAATATACTCTTTGAGGCCACTAATAAAACATTCTTAGAAAAAAGCATTAGACATGCCCTTTGTATGAAAATCCAATCACTCAAAAGCAACTATAAAATCTTCCACTATGAAAGATTATTTCAACTTTTTCAAATAGCCTAAATGGTTGGTGTCAGTGTCAAAGAATTCATAAAGCTCTGCCACAAATTGTGTCCAAGCTATGGTAGGAATTTTTTCTCCATTACCAATGTTCTTGATCTAGATGGATAACACCATACCGAAGTTTGTCCAACTCATCTGTAATTCCATACAAAGAGAAATAATGTTCGATTTGGGTTACCCAGCCAGTCAGATCTGAGCCATAAATGTTTTTCACATCCACACATGGAAGGTGTAGGTCATGTTGAAAGTGATGGGGATGGAAAGTCCGAGAATTAGAGGAAGTTTCACCTTCGGAGTGAAAATGTTGGTCAGACGAAGGAAGATTTGCATGGATATTCATCTTGGCGCAAGTCATGTTAGTGAAGGATGCAAGCTGGGTAGCGAGCTCCTATTTGATGGTATCCATTTTTGTGTCTACGGAGGAATGCATGTTTTTACTGATGGTCGAAATATTGGAACTAAGCTGTCACACTTCCTATTGGGCCTTTGTGAAAGTAGAGGACAAGGAATTAAAGTGGGATTCCAAGTCTTGGCTATGGGTGCAGGACATGATGAAGAGGGAAAATCAAAAGAGACAGGTGGGACCACACAAAAAATGGGTTATGGGTGAAGGGTATCATGATGATCAGGGAGACGAGGGGAATATAATGGGTTAAGGCCCAAATAAGGGTGTCGAAAGTGGGTCGGGTACACAGGAAAAAAATTGCTGAAAAATGATAGGTATGACTGCGATAAGGGAGAATAAAGGAATCCAATGGGATAGGGTACAAATAATGGTGCCAACAGGGGTTACAAGGGTTGTCAATAGATGTGCTCTTATGTACCAGTTGTATTTCATGCATGTATTACTCCCCGACCGTGGGTTTATGTGCGTAACAACAAATCTCTGTAGCTTTAAGACATCGAAACACGTCTCTACCTTGGAAAAAAAATTAACCCACAATTTTTTGCTGAGGAAAGTGCTCTGATACCACTTGTAAGGTATCGAGTATTTTATATTAGCAAAAAAGAGAAATAGCACAGAGAATAACACTGTAATAGCAACATAATACGAAAATACTGCAGAGATAACAATAGAACAACAAATTATATTGAACCACAACAACAAAATTATACCTTTATTGATAGGAAATGATGTTCACTTGCCTCTTCAAGGGGGAAACCTCCAGTAGAGAAGAGATCTGTTAAAATAATTCTTCAAGAAAAAAACTTCTCATACCCTCTACTCCTATTTATTCTAAATCTATCTATCCAAAATAACAATCTAGAGGAAGATCATTCTAGAAGTGAAAGCTTCTATTAGGTCTTGTTATATTTGACTTATTCTTCCTTATTGCTAGGCCTTATTAATATTGGCCTTTATTACATGGACATATATTATTATACCTACATGAGGGGTTAGGGTGGTTAGGTTCCTAACACCAAACAACCCAAAGATGGGTTTATATCTTTACATGAAATCATGAACCACTTCTAAGTTTCCCAAAGAAGCTCATGTGACTACTTATTTTTCTCTAAAAATTCCAAGATGGGTAAATGAAAAGAATTATCCCATTTAGCGCCCTCTCTCATGGAATCAAAGCCCCTTATAACTATTGTCCTTATCCATCTTGCATCCAACGTTGTATTTTATTATTTGCAATTTTCAAGTATTACATTTCCTAGGCACTCTAACCTGTTTTAGTTATTTAGGAACTTAGTCCTTTCATAGAATAAGAATAATACATTATTTAATATGGGGACTCAAAACTGGGGTATTAAAAGAGTCCTAGTTCCAACAGACTACCGATAGAATTATTTACTAAATTATTTTGGTGATGATATGCCTAGGGTGGTGGAGTACACTTGATCCAGAGGTTGAATACTTGCAGCCTTCAACTCCACTTTCATCCCCCTCAAACCTAAAACTAACAATCCATCTTCATTTGAACATTTCAGGCCTATATCCCTCTGCAATAGTATGTATAAAATCATCTTGAATATAATATCTTGCAATATTCAGTACTTCCTCTCGACCCACATCTCATATGAATATTTTAGGTTTCTTCAAGGCTAAAAAATACATGATGCCATTGACCTTTCTCAAGAAGGCATGCATTCTATACATATGGGTAACCAAGAAGCATCATCCTCAAGGTTAATCTCTCAAAGGAACTTGATAGGGTGAATTGGTTGCAGCTTAGATTGCTTCTCATACAATTGGACTTCTACCATTCCTTTGTCACTTGGGTCATGAATTTCATCAACACCCCTTCATTTTCCATTATAATCAATGGGTCTGCTTCATCCTTCTTTAATGAAAAACAAGGATTAAGACAAGGATGCACTTTGTCACCTCTTCTTTTCTACTCGTGGATGAATATTTGAGAAAAATATTGAAAACAACTTTAGTAGAAGGTAGATTTAAAGGTATCCATAAGCTTAGGTTGCATTATTTCTCACTTGTTGTTTGTTGATGTTTTTCTCATTTTCTATGCAGGAAATATCATATTTGTTGAGAACTTAGAATAATTACTCTCTATCTTTTGTAAGGCCACAGGAACATGCATCAACAATGAAAAATACTTCCTGTATACCTGAGGGATTTATGAACATGAGAACTTTAAGATCTCCAAAAATCTCTCTCTCTAGGTAGAGGTCTTGGGGACAAGATTGAAATATTTAGGTTCGTACTGAAAGACAATAGCTACAGGGAAAATGAGTCGCTCTGGCTCTTAGAAAACTTGAAAAAATGTTTATTCATGGTATAAAAAATGGATCTCAAGAGAAAGGAAATTAGTACTAGACAATGAATTCCTAGAATCCTTCCTTGTCTACTGGGATTGTTTGGCCTAGATTCCAAAATGGATTCTGAACAAGATAAAAAAACTTTATTTCCACTTCCTTTGGGCTAGAAGTGAGGATAGAAATCCAATGGTACTTTCCTCATGGCATATGATAGAAATTCCTAAATATTTAGGAGGTTGGGGACTGATTTTTTTATTTATTTTTTGTCAAGGCTCTAGATGCAAAACATGTGTGGAGACTCATACAAGGAAATGGTCTCTGAGCTCAGACTATAAAAGAAAATTACTTCTGACATGATTCTATCATAGAATAGATTAGAAAACCAAACAAGAAGGTGTAGAACAAATCCATTATATAGAAATCAATTATCAAAGATTTTCCTCTAATATGAAAATGGTTGTTCTAGCGTATTGGGAATGACTTTCAGGTGCTCATTGGAAATAATCCCTAGTTTGGATGAACAACTAATCACCTTCTCCCCAAATATCTCACCATAACCATCAATAGGGCTAGTTTCTTTTACCTCAATCAAATAATGAGATAGGATCATGCCAACTGTCAGATGCAATGGTTAGCTTTGGATGATCTTGGTATAGCACATGATCAGGCTCCTCAATGGAATCATTATATCAGGGCACTCCAAAACTCTTTCATCTTCCCAACCAAGCAATAGGACCAATTCATTTGGTCCCTAAACCGTTTGGGTGGTTGCACACCTAGACCTGGATATGCAACATTAGCATAATAAGGTCGAGAGGACCTTTCTCCATGGTGGGAAAAAAGTGTTAGTTTTTTTGTGTACCTTAGACAAGCACTTCCACATTGGTAGTGCCTATAATGTGGAGGTGTTTGAGTGACACTCTCTAGATAGTAACTTTGTAAAGTGACTTATATTTAATGAATTAAAGTGACTTTTTATAAAGTTGAGTGACTTAAGTGATTTGAGTCATCTCAAAGAGATATTAAGTCATGATTGTTGATCTCATAGGGGAAATATTAAATATTGACCATTGGAGATCTATGGTTAGCGTTTTATTCATTAACAGAATTATAAAAACATTGTTGATTAATTGGGTTGGTTTTCATTGATGTCAACCCTTGAAGAAAGTTCGATAGCGAATTCTGGTAGCAAACATGTTTGGGTAATGGACCCAAGTTTGTTTGATGGATAATGGTATGAGTTTTGGTATATTTGTAGGTAAAACTATTCTACATGGATAGTACATGTCATGCCATTTCTGATGGTATGTGGAACGTCACATAACTCCTCACAGTTAGAGAGTTATGACCATGTGAAGTTGGAGAACCCTCATGAGTCACCTAGAAGCCCCAGAAGGTCAAAGTAATCAAAGTGTTTGCAAAGAAGAAATTATTTAAATAATAAAGTGAAGTGATGAGTGTACTATAAGTCAAAGATGATGCAAAAAAAAGTATTTAAATAATAAAGTTAATGGAGAACTTACTAATTATGGAAAGTGGTTAAGTTAAGTGGACAAGTGATTATAAGTGGGTTAACCCTAAAATAAGGAAAGTGGCTTAATATGGTCAGAAGGTAACCCCTTGAGGAAGCTACATAAAAGTATAAATAAGAGGCAAGGGTCTCTCATTCAAAACACACTTGAATATCATTGAATATCTATTTTTTTTGAAAGGTTATTTGGGTAGGTATTATTGATAGAGAAAAATTGCAGCAGAAAAAGTGTGGCAGGAAAAGTGTGGCAGAAAAAGTGCGGTGGAAAATTGCAGCAGAAAAAGCGCGGCAGAAAAAGTGCAGCAGAAAAAGTGCGGCAAAAAAAGTGCGGCAAAAAAAGTGTGGCAGAAAAAGTGCGGCAAGAAAACTATGGAAGAAAAAGTGCGGCAGGAAAAGTGTGGCAGAAAAAGTATGGAAGAAAAATCGCAGCAGGAAAAGTGCGGCGGAAAAACCGCAGCAGAAAAAGTGCGGTAGAAAAATCACGACAGAAAAATTGTGATAGTGGATTTACGACAGCAAAACCACGACAACACAACGCTAAAAGAAGAAAAAAAATGTATGGTTCTCATATGTGTAGTGTTGAATTTATGAATCAATTTGAGGGTTTTCCTTGTAAATATGTTGGATTCCCTCTTGGAAGTTTATGGCTTGTTGTAGATTTGATCTGAGGCAGATCTACAGAAGTTTAATACTGGTTCATGATTGAGGGATTTTGGTTGAGGTATGTTGCTGAAGTTATTGGTACATATAGAGGTTGTATAACAATGAGGTTCTAACACATGGTTTGAGGTACATACTTGTGGTATAGTGTTTGAGGTATATGTGATCAGATCAGATTTGGATGATGAAATTGATGAGGGATTTTGGTTGAGGTACATGTTGGGTACATGGTTGAGACAAGTAGTTGATGAGTTGACACATACACGAGGTGTATAGTTGATGATGTTGGTACATATTGATGAGTCATAGTTGATGTCTAGTTGATACATGATTGATACATACTTGGCACATGGTTGGAAGTACTTGTTAGTAGTATTGTTGACACATGGTCTATGGATGATGTAGCATACTTGTATTGGTATATTATTAGAAGCACATATTGATCTTGGTGATGATTATAAGTTGTTGTGTTATGCTTGGTTGATGCACATATTTGAGAGTTGTATTGGTGATTAATATTATTGGTGAGTAGATCTGATTTGGTTGATAAGATTGATGAGACAGGTTGTTGTTATAGGTTGTTTGGACAGGTTGTTGTAACAGGTTATTTGTACAGGTTTGGTTCATGGTTTATGCACTTGATCATGGTAAATGTTGGTGCATGGTTGATGCACTTGTTTATGATATAGGTTGATTACAGGTTGTTTGGTACAGGTTGGTGCATGGTTGATGCACTTGTTTATGGTATAGGTTGATTACAGGTTGATGCATGGTTGATGCATGACACAAGTTATTGGTACATGTTGTTACAGGTTGATTATAGGTTGATTGGTATAGGTTTACAACAATATATCTCACAGTGATAGTGTGACAATGGTTCCATCATTCTACTTCTACGTCAGGGATGTTGTAGGGGGCAAGGACAGGTGGTTGTAGACACCTTCTGGTTGTATCCGGAGAACATAGGGGGTTGTAGCCAGAGAATTGGGGAGTTGGAGCTTCCCTTAGGTTATAGCCTGAGAAACTAGGGGGTTGGATCCTCCTTCCAGTTGAAGCTGGAAAACAAAGGAAGTTGGTGCTTCCAATGAATGTTATTCTTAAAGACATATAAGAAAAATATTTTTGTGGTTTTCTCCCACCTTGGGTTTACACGTAAAACACTAGTGTACTATGTATGTGTGTGATATCTCATTTGTTAATTGTTTATTTACTATGCAACTACTGGATGATAATTCTACATTGATATAACACTTGCATTTTATGGTGAAAAGGGATTAAATTGCTCTATTACTGATTCACCCCCCTCTCAATAATCCAACAATTGGTATCAGAGTCGGTTCCTTCAACAAATAGTTTAACCACTGGAAGGAGATCATGGATTATTCTGAGAATGGAGTACCAATGTTTAATGGTCAGAATGGTTTTAAGTATGAGATGTGTAGCAGAAGGAAAAAAGTATTTTTATAGGCACATGGACATTATATTTGGCTATCAGTTGTTACAGGATATGATAGTTCAAAAAGGGCAAAGACTGCAACCAAGAAGGAATTGAAGAAGAATAACAAAATAACAATGGATTTCATCTGGTAAGGATTGCCTAATCCGGTAAGAGAAAATGTTGGTAAATTTTCATCAGCCAAAGAACTTTGGGATAAGTTACATGACATATATTCTTCACCCATAACAAATTCAGAAATGCCAAAGAAGATGCAGATACAGATCAAGAAGAATTATGTTCACCATGTCAAACAGATTCAAAAGATGAAGAGTACATAATCACCAGAGGTATGTTGTTTTTCTTTAATTGTGAAAAACACAAACATCTTGAAATAGAATGCCATGAAGGAAATGAGACAGAAAAACTAATTAAAAAGGAAGACAATTATGAAGCACAATTGATTAGTTCTTTAGATGAACTAAGAGAAGAAAACAAGTCACTCAAGAAATAATTGATGAAAAAAAAAGGAAAGTGTTCACATTTTTGAAGAATCCCAACATGTCATCGAGAACTTAAGAACTCATCTAGAAGAAGCGAGAAAGATTGAAGAAAATATTGAATATCAAAAGAAGTATTTGGAAGCCAACATAGACGCACATACAAAAGAAGTAGAAATGAGAGAGAAGATATTGATAGATCATCTTAAGGAAAGAACTAATGATAAACCATCTTGAGGCAGAGTTTGGTCAAGAAGAGAAATGACTTGAAGAAGAAATAATCACATTAAAAATTCAGCTTGAAGAAGCAAAAGGAACAGAAGAAGTCATGAAGTCATGAAGTCTCAGATAATGAAGAAAGAAGAAGAGGTTGAGAATATTGAAGAAGAAGTTGTCACATTGAGAAGTAAAATCGTCAAGCTCAACAAGAACATTGAAGAGACAGAAACACCCACATCAATTATAAAGAATGAAGAGAAGCACTATGGGTTGCTAGAAAATAAGAATGAAGAAAATAGAAAGAGTTATGTAGAAGTACTCAAAGGAAGGAATCACGGTCAACCAGAATTTAAGAAAACTATTGAAGATACATATTCAAGAAGACCATCCATGTTCAAGCCACACAGAAGCTTCAATCATGATCATGATCAGTCAAGACAAAAATTCAGAAGGACTACGACACAAGGAAGATCATTCACTCCTAGGTATGTAAATTTATTTTATGGCCACTGTTTTTATTGTACCAACTTTGGACATAAGGTTGTATATTGCAAGGATTATAAAAGAAATGTTCAAGCAAGAAATGCCTATGTGGCCCCACATAACATTGAATGTTACAAATGTCATAACTATGGACACATAGCTAGTGATTGTAGAAGCATGATCGATACTTCCATGAAAGAGAACACTGATATCAGATGCAATAAATTATGGATAAGAAAACATGAAGAACAAGTGAACAAATACCAGGTCCCAGAGATCACAATATTGGAAATAAAACGAGGTGAACAAAATTCTACAGAGAAAAATAAAGATGTTAGATATAGAAAGGTTTGGAAAACAACTGAAAGAAAAGAAGGACATGTAAATAAGGAACAAGTTCAAAAGATTGTACTTTCAGGCATTGTAGTGAAAGATGAATCCAGGGAAAGAAAGAAAGAAGTCATAGCTTAGAGAGATGATGAATCTACCAATGAGGATGATGATGAATAAACATCAGAGCAGGAATCTTTCTGAGCCATCCGGATTAGAGACTACCGGGTAACATGAATATTAGACAGGGGGAGTCTATGCGATAGATGTGACAAACCAAAGAACCATCCTTTGAGAAGCTTGTTGAGTTTGAATAGATAGATCCAGAATAGTCAATTAGCATAAGTACAATCAATTGTAGTATTGAATACTTCATGATAGTATAGTGATAAATGGGTCAACATTATGGATAGTGTGCATTAGAGTCTTGGACAGTATGGAAAAAGATGGATTCATAAGAACACTTAGTAGGTTTGGAAATATATATGATAGTGGACGAGAGCATGGATTCATATATTGGTTCAGAGAGTGGTTCAGAGACAAATGAAAATGATCATAATGGATGATAATTACACATAAAATGGCTCGAACAATGCTAATGGATTCAAAATTGACAGATATTTTTTTGGACACATGCAGTGCATATGACAATTCACATTCAAAATAGAGTAATGCTCAAAAACAAAAATGAAAAAACTTCCTATGAGCTATGGAAATGAAGACCAGCAAATCTGAAGCACTTCAGAGTATTTGGAAGCAAATGCTACATCAAAAGAGAAGATGGAAGAACGAGAAATTTTGACTCTCATGTGGACAAAGGAGTACTTGTTGGTTACTCAAGTACAAGGAAAGCATACAAGTGTTACAATCTGAGGTTCAAAAAATTCGTGGAAAGCATCAATGTAACAATCGATGAAACGGGTGGACAAGAATTAAAGGAAGAAGAAAATGAATTAATGGAAAAACTTTACGAAGAAGAAGCATAAGATGAAGAAGAAGTCTACATCGAACAACCAGAAGAATTTCAGTTGTCAGAGAACACATATTACATGTGCAAATTGAATAAGTCCTTGTATGGTCTAAAACAGGTTCCTAGAGCATGGTACTCTAGACTGGATAAATATCTACAACAAGCAGGGTTCAGAAAAGGAAGTGTAGAAAACAACCTCTACATCAAGAATGAATTTGAAATGTCATTACTTAGAGAACTATCCTTCTTTATGGGTCTTCGGATACGTCAAAGCAACCAAGGAATTCTTATTTCTCAAACTAAGTATATCAGAGAAATGCTAAAGAGGTTCAGAATGGAAGATTGCAAACCAATTACCACTCCTATGTAAACCAGTTGCAAGTTGAGCAAAGATGACGATTCAAAGTCTATAGAAAAGAGGCAATACAGGTCAATGATTGGTAACTTACTATATGTGACAACATCCAGACCAGATGTAATGCGATCGTTTGGACATGTGGCACGATTTCAAGCAGCACCAAAGGAATCACATGTCGTAGCAGTGAAGAGGATTTTCAGATATCTCAAAGGAACGAAAGAGTTTGGATTATGGTATCCAAAAGGAAAATATCTATCACTTCTTGCCTACACAGATGCAGATTGGGTAGGTTGCATTGATGACTAGTGAAGCACCAATGGAGCAATGTTCTACTTGGGTGAGTGTTTAGTATCATGGCTAAGAAATAAAAAATCATCAATATCCTTATCTATAGCTGAAGCAGAATATATTGCAGCAACAACAAGTTGTACACAGGTTCTATGGATGAAACAAACTCTGAAAGATACACATGTTGAGTATGATGAGCCCATTCCAATCTATTGTGATAATACAAGCACCATATGTATCTCAAAGAACCTGGTGATGCAATCCAAGACAAAGCACATTCCAATCAAATATCACTTTCTACGGGAACAGGGTGCAGAGAACAACATCAGCGTTGAATATGTGGGAACAAAATAACAAGTGGCAGGCATCTTTACAAAACCGCTTCCAAGGGAATCCTTTGAGTATCTTCGCCAGAGACTCAGAGTAATTTCTACTCCAAAATGAATGATTTTGAATGCTTATCTTATATGTCTTAGATTTACACGAGGAAGCACCATAAAGAGGAAATTTCAGGTCGGGAGATAAGTTTCAGGAAGAGTTCATTCAGGGGGAGTATCCCCAAGGAAAATTTAGTTAGGGGGAGCAACCCCAAATGGAAATATACATTTTGCATTGATGACAAAGGGGGAGAGATTTATCAGATGCAGAGCACAGAGGCATGGTTCCATGGGGAGCGATGGTCATAGGAAGAGCATGAGTGATATGAATTTAATATTGCATGACATGACTTCAATATTACATTAGAGTGTTTCCATCAATTCCAAAGGGGGATATTGTTGATTAATTGGGTTGGTTGTCATTTATGTCAACCCTTGAAGAAAGTCCAGTAGCGAATTTCGGTAGAACAAAGGTTTGGGTAATGGACCCAATTTTGTTTGATGGATAATGGTATGAGTTTTGATATATTTGTAGGTAAAACTATTCTAGATGGATAGTACATGTCATTCCATTTCCGATGGTATGTGGAACGTCACATAACTCCTCATGGTTAGAGAGTTATGGCCATGTGAAGTTGGAGAACCCTCATGAGTCATCTAGAAGCCCCAAAAGGTCAAAGTAGTCAAAGTGTTTGCAAAGAAGAAATTATTTAAATAATAAAGTGAAGTGATGAGTGTACTATAAGTCAAAGAGGATGCAAAATAAATTATTTAAATAATAAAGTTAATGGAGAACTTACTAATTATGGAAAGTGGTTAAGTTAAGTGGACAAGTGGTTATAAGTGGGTTAACCTTAAAATAACGAAAGTGGGTTAAATTGGTTAGAAGATAACCTCTTGAGGAAACTACATAAAAGTATAAATAAGAGGCAAGGGTCTCTCATTCAAAACACACTTGAATATCATTGAATATCTATTTTTGTGAAAGGTTATTTGGGCAGGTATTATTGATAGAGAAAAATTGCAGCAGAAAAAGTGTGGCAGGAAAAGTGCGCCAGGAAAACTGTGGCAGAAAAAGTGTGGCAGTAAAACTGCGGAAAAAAAATGCAGCAGAAAACGTGCGGTAGGAAAATTGTGGCAGGAAAAGTGCGGCAGGAAAAGTGTCACAGGAAAAGTGTGGCAGAAAAAGTGAGACAGGAAAACTACGGACGAAAAAGTGCAGCAGGAAAAGTGTGTCAGAAAAAGTGCAGTAGAAAAATCGCAGCAGGAAAAGTGCGGAAAAAAAACCGCAACAGAAAAAGTGCGGCAGAAAAATCGCGACAGCAAAACCATGACAACAAAATGCTACAAGAAGAAAAAAAGGTATGGTTCTCATATGTGTAGTGTTGAATTTATGAATCAAGTTGAGGGTTTTCCTTGTAAATATGTTGGATGCCCTCTTAGTGTTAAGAACCAAATATCAATATAGCATAGAAAAATCTCAGAAAAAGTACTCAACGCTTTGAAAAAGAGATAATTTCAGATAATAAGCCTCTTCGAGGGGGCAACCTCCTTTTACCCCACTTAAATGTTCAAGTACAAGATGATTCCAAATGAAAATGTCTCCTTGGTATATATAGGAGACT
>ML782733.1:17732-34330 GCA_009831015.1 Picea engelmannii
TCTTTTAAACCATCCATCTTTGACTCCAACTTAGCTTCCATCTCTTGTAGTTCATCTTTTGTTACTATCTTCTTTTGTAAATCATTTATGTCCCTACGAATTTCTTCACCTTCATCAAGAGTCCAAGTAGGATTGTCTGGAGGATTATTTGGTGTAGAAGTTCCCTTTTTGGGTGACATGTTGGCCAAGTATCACTTTTGAACCTTGATTTTGAGGTGGTTCTACTAGACAATCTTTCTTCTGTTGTATCTCCCAAGTTTCGGCCCTTCTGGGTATGAAACTTTCTTTTATTTAGTTCTCTGATATTTCTTCTCTGCAATGCCACAGGTATGATCAAAATTGGGTGTGCCAAGTGGAATTTACATTAACTTCCCCACAACTTGCTAATTTTTGTCCTTTCCAGGAGATATCACTTGTATAGAGTGCCCCACACAAAATAATTGATATAAAATTCTGAAACTCGTACCAAAAATACTACAGATTGTCCATTATCCAATGAATCTGGTCCCACTCAATTTGGATACTCTAGGAAAAAGTTATGATTGTTTTACCTAGAACACCTTCTTGAGACTAGTCAATAGGACTAGTCAGATACCCTATCTTCCACAGGGTGTATCTACACATTTAAGATGACCCAGAAGCAGAAAGTTTTACCAAAGATACCTTACTAATTTCTATGAATAGAATCTGGAGTTCAGGGTCTGAAACATTACATAAAATGTTTTATAGTGAAAATTATGCAATGACTCAGTTCAGGATGATTCCAAAACCCTATCTTGTATAGGTTGTATCTCCGAAAGTATACAACCTCAAGAGCTAAAATTTTAACCCAACGTACCTTGATCCATCTACTAAATATCCTTCAAGCCTTTCCTTTTGAAACATTGTAGAAAAAAAGTTATAGCGAAAATGCCAAGGTGTCTCAGATGTAGCAGCGAAACCCCAAGACCTTGAGCTTTGATACCATATGTTAAGAACCAAATATCAATATAGCATAGAAAAATCTCAGAAAAAGTTCTCAACGCCTTGAAAAAGAGATAATTTCAGATAATAAGCCTCTTCGAGGGGGCAACCTCCTTTTACCCCACTTAAATGGTCAAGTACAAGATGATTCCAAATGAAAATGTCTCATTGGTATATATAGGAGACTAGGAGGTATAATTACAACTAATGGAATAAAGACAACATAAATAAATCAACTTTACTAATGTAATATGCCCTAATTAATGGGTAATGATCCAATATTAGGGATTAACACTTGGGAGTTTATGGATTGCTATAGAGTTGATATGAGACAGATCTACTGAAGTTTAATATTAGTTCATATTTGAGGGATTTTGGTTGAGGTATGTTGCTGAAGTTATTGGTACAAATAGAGGTTGTATAACAATGAGGTTATATCACATGGTTTGAGGTACATACTTGTGGTATAGTGTTTGAGGTATATGTGATCAGATCAGATTTGGATGATGAAATTGATGAGTGATTTTGGTTGAGGTACATGTTGGGTACATGGTTGAGACAAGTAGTTGATGAGTTGGCACATACATGAGGTGCATAGTTGATGATGTTGGTACATCTTGATGAGTCATAGTTGATGTGTAGTTGATGCATGATTGGTACATACTTGGTACCTAGTTGGAAGTACTTGTTAGTAGTATTGTTGACATATGGCTTATGGATGATGTAACATACTTGTCTTGGTATATTATTAGAAACACATATTTATCTTGGTGATGATTATGGGTTGTTGTGTTATGCTTGGTTGATGCACATCTTTGAGAGTTGTCTTGGTGATTGATATTGGTGAGTAGATCTGATTTGGTTGATAAGATTGATGAGACAGGTTGTTGTGATAGGTTGTTTGGATAGGTTGTTGTGACAAGTTATTTGTACAGGTTTGGTGCATGGTTGATGCACTTGTTCATGGTACAGGTTGAGTTACAAGTTGGTGCATGGTTGATGCACTTGTTTATGGTACAGGTTGAGTACAGGTTGTTTGGTACAGGTTGGTGCATGGTTGATGCACTTGTTTATGATACAGGTTGAATACAGTTTGAGGTACAGATTGATGCATGGTTGATGCATGGCATAGGTTATTGGTACATGTTGTTATAGGTTGATTACAGGTTGATTGGTATAGGTTTACAACATTATATCTCACAGTGATAGTGTGACAACGGTTCCATCATTCTACTTCTACGTCAGGGCGGTTGGACGGGGCAAGGACAAGTGGTTGTAGACACCTTCCGGTTGTAGCCAAAGAACATAGGGGGTTGTAGCCTCCTTCTAGTTGTAGCTAGAGAATTGGGGAGTTGGATCTTCCCTCCAGTTGTAGCCTGAGAAACTAGGGGGTTGGAGCCTCCTTCCAATTGTAGCTGGAAAACAAAGGAAGTTGGTGCTTCTAATGAATGTAATTCTTAAATACATATAAGAAAAATCATTTTGTGGTTTTCTCCCTCCTTGGGTTTCCATGTAAAACACTGATGTATTGTGTATGTGTGTGATTTCTCATTTGTTCATTGTTTATTTACTTTGCAACTATTGGATGATAATGCTACATTGATATAACACTTGCATTTTATGGTGAAAAATGATTAAAGTTCTCTATTACTGATTCACCCCCCCTCTCAGTAATCCAACAAACATATCTAAGGAGAGTGAGAGGCACACACTGAGTGCATATGAGTAAGAGGGAGTCTTTCTCTTGTACTTGTTTCTGAGTGGGTGGGGTTGAGGAAGTGTGCAAAGAGACAACAAGGAGATAACAACCAAGTGGGATAGGATATTGTTGCATTGTAATTCCTCTTATGGGCCATTATCCTAGGTTGGGAGCCTAATATTTTATTTAATAAAATCAAACTCGAAACTTGTTTTCTTGCAAGGTTTTTTCCAGGGGTGTTTATCCAAAATATCTTGTGCAATGTGTGAATGGCTTCTATTTTAATGCTTCCGCTATTTATCGTTGAGTAACCTAGCTATGGTTTAATTCAATAAATGTGTTTTGTTTTGAATTAACTACCGGGTGCTTGGTTATGGAAACCAAAATGTCCCCCAAAGTCCAAAATCTTCATGTGGGTCCTCTTGTATAACAAAGCACTCACATGGGACAAACTTCCAAAAAGGAATTTTCATGGAACCAATAGATGTCCCCTCTACAAGGAAGACTCAAAAACCAACCACCACCTCATCATGGATTGAAAATACACTTAGGAAGTGTAGAAATAGATCCACAAATCTATTGCACACACTTGTATGTGGAATGGTACCTCTATTGAGGAAGCTCTTCAAAATTGGCTCTCTCATCAACACTACCATAATATTAAGGCCCTCCCCCTAACAATGTCTTGGGGAGTATGGATAGAAAGGACTCAATCCCTCTTCGATGATTCCTCTACTTCAGTTCAAATATGTGCCTCTCAAAGTATTTCCATTCTCTCAACGTTTCCTCACAACATAAAGAATGTCCATCCTAGACCCCAACATGAGCCACAAATTTAGATGGATGTCTCTTGTTTTTTTTTTGATGGGGCTTCCCAAGGGGTCCCCTCCAAAGGAGGATCAAGTGGAATTTTACACATCTCTAGCATCGATTCCATCAATTACTTTTTTGGACTAGGGCCTGCCTCTAATAATTACAACAAACTCATGGCCTTGAAACACCTTCTCCAACTAGCCCAAGAAAATTCCATCACATAGATACACATCTATAGGAATTCCTATTGGTTATCAATTGGATGAAAGGGGAATTCTTGCTACAAAACTATGCACTTGCACCATTATATCAAAGCATAAAAAGATGCTTATATAATTTTACTCCACTTACCTTTTATAATGTTTATAGGAATTGGAACTAAGAGGCAAAAAGACTTTCAAAATTTGGACTGGACTTGGACCACGACACATGGAATATATTTCAAAAGATACCAAATGATTCAAAATAATATCTTCACAAATATAGGCTTTCCCTAGCTAAAGAACTGTTGCATTTTAATATTTTTTGTCACTATGACATGTTTACTTATACCACATATTTTGATCATGCTTATGTTTATCCATAACAATTCTTATTGTTTGTTATTTAGTTTGACAAGGAAGCAACCCTTTGATGTATAACTTGTATAAAATTAGGCGACCTCTCTATTGTATGATTTTGAGTTTTTTTGGGTCAAAAACTCTGGGCTCTTTAGCCAAAGGAATGTTGATGGCATATACTTCAATAATTTTTTTCTTTCTCAGAAATAAAATTACTAGATTTTTTTCTTTGTAAAAAATCATGTTTAGCTGAATAAAATCAAATTGAAAAAAAAAGGTTACAATGTTTTCATAAATAATTTAACAATCATATTTAATTAAAATGCATGTAGTTGTTTCCATTTAAAACATATATGCAACCTGGACGGGGTGGAAGGGATGGGACAGGGGGAGGCTCTCACCATCCCTGAGACTATCATCAACAACTGTGTGGCTACCGACATACCCTCCCACCCGGTGTGACTATACTCTCCTTGATATAGTCTTGAAGGTAGGCTTGTGGGAAGGACATGGAAGGATCTGGATTAATCTCCCCACCCTACTTATGCATTACTCCATAGTTATGAAATTTGGTATTGCAGTAGCAATCCATTACACTAAGATGTGGCGAATGCATCTCATCATTATGCATCTAGGATATGTTTAGTACTTGAGCATGAAGCACATGATGTATTTTAGTGGTAGCGTTCTTGTGTTAGCTTATTTCATTGGAGAGATCCTAACAATGTTTCATTCCAACAAAGAGGCTTGGGATACGAGAGGCAGAGTCACTCTCAGTGGTGGTATGCAACCTCTCCTTGTCTGGTCTATGTGTGAGTCAGCCTTCTGGGTTTATCCTTTTGTCATGACTTCATCTCGTGGATATGCCAGGGATTATAGGCGGGGTGGTCGTAACCCATTTGACTAGGTCTCCTCGAGCACCAGAAGTTCAGAGCCTCCCAACATGCACATCATGCTCTCTACGCAAGGGCTAGAGATGGAATTTCAAAGAATCACCCCAAAGAGAATTCAACAAAATCCAGAGTCCATTGAAGCTACAACCAGAGAGGAAAGAGATACCATCCACAACTAGGAGGCGTATGTTGAAATTCGGGAATGGGTGCTAGTCACAAGAGATTCACGAGCCTGAGATATCAAGTATCACAAAACAACTGAATTTTATTGGCATATAAAACTTTTTTTGGGTCGTATTTTCCTTGATATCAATGATGATAAAGAGATCATGCAAGAGAAAATTAAGGATATGTAGCTCCAAATTTAGAATCTTCGAGCCCACATTGATGCCCAGGTCATTCTAGAAGGAAACTTGCCAGCAACGGGGTCTCACTTGTAGTCACGCCTAGGATACACCCGATAAAGAGGCATGTCAACATCTCAGGTTTCGGTATGCCCGGAGGGAGCTTGTTGGCCCCCTCCCACTCATATTTATTAAATGACTTATACTCGGTTTTTTCTGCAAGCTCTATTTTCAGTCCAGAAAAGGACAATACTATGATAGATAGTTATTGGGTCTCATTCTATCAGGTTACTAGTTTCTTTTTGATAAAAAACTCGGATCAAAAAGTTTCGATTGACAACCTTCTACACTGCTATTGGTTTGGCTTTCCCAATAGCAGGCCAACAACAATGAATTTTTGGTGTAAATTTTTTCTATTGATGGTATAATATAGCTATCTCTATTTACTAACAAGAAAAAACATATATGCAATACTCAAACTTCAAACCTTAATATTGCTTATCCTAACTTTAACATCCTTCTAAATTTCAAAATATTAATTTTATTGAAAATGCAGATACAATTATTTTATTGTGCTTTAAATTTATATCATTCCTATAATTAAAACATCAATTTGTGTTTACAACATTATTAATTAAGCTACTTTCCATTGAGAATTAGAGAATAATAATGAAAAATGATATGTCTAATTGATTATGACCTTATCCAATATTGAAATTATATATATTTTAAATGAAATATATGTATTATATATTATATATATATATATATATATATGTGGGGAATACATATGCATTTTCATATAGTAGAAATTATTGGATATATAGTTTAGATATTTTAATTATGATTATTAAAACACATACATATAATTTTGATATTTTAATTATGATTATTAAAACAAATAAATAGAAAAATTAATTCTATTAATTTTTTTGTTATTATTGTTATTATTATAGAAAATTAAATTATTATTATATTAAATTGATTAACAAAAATATTCAAAATTTCATATAATAATTTTATTATTATATTTTATTTTCAATATTTAAATAATAAAATATTTAAATATTATTATTATATTTAATTATTATTATTATTATTATTAAAAATTAAATTATTATTATATTAAATTAATTAACAAAAATATTCAAAATTACATATAATAATTTTATTTTCAAAATTTAAATATATGATGACATTATAATTATGATTAGTAAACAAATGAATACAAGATTATTACTATTATATTAAACAAATGAATACAAGATTATTACTATTATATTAAACACTTAGAAAAAAATGCAAACATACCATCCAAATACTTCTTAACAAATCATGAAAAATTAATTTTATTGTGCTTTTCCCTTACTCATACTCATTTAGATTTTATATAATAGGTAATGTTTTTTTAATGTATATTTAATTAATAAATTTATATTGATTAAAAATGAAAACAAATATTTAAAATATAATATTACAATAAAAAAACAAAATTATAATTAACAAAATTATAATAAAATTCAAATACATACAACATCACTATTACGATCTATTATGAATATCTAATTTAATAATAAATACAAAGTCCATTTCTCTCGACTGGGGTGCCAACAAGTCTCAACATAATTCAGAGCTACATCAACAATCCCTTCACCAACTTTTGACTTTAAGCTTGACGACGAGAATTTATGATCGACAATCCGAGTTTTGGTTTTTATAAGTGCGAAGGTGTCGTTGTTCCACTCAATCCCGACTCTTGGTATCCACCCCAACCCACCTCCTCATAGAGGTGCAGTGAGAAGTCATTCGAGAGTTTCGACGAGACACCGATGAAAATAAATTTCGACATGAACTGATAGAGTAGTGTATGGAATCGCTGATGAATTTTAGTGCAACAGACCCCAGAAAAATCAAAAATCGCAACGAAGAGAAGCTTCTCTAGACCATCATGATTCCAAAATGGCCAAATCCCTCCAAGCATGTATTTCCATACAATAATCTCCCTAAATAGATTTTACGGAGAGCTATTTTTTTGTTTTGTTAGTTAACCATGTTATCGGGTATAACGAGTCTCGTGAGCTCATATTTAAGACTTATTATGTAATTATATATGAGTTTAATTACCATAGAGAAATACTCTAAAACTTTAAAGCTTGGTGGTGTGGCAAGTTTCAAGTGTTGGCAACCTTAGCACCAATATCAATGATATCTTTTGTATTTTCTATTTATAAAAGATAATATAATAGCTAGCTTTTATATATATATATATATATAATATGAGTTTTTAATAACAATTTTATTATAAAATTAGATTTCTAAAATATTTATTATTATATATATTCACAATCACATTTTAGTTTTGAAAATGAGTTTTTAATCATAAATTTATTATAAAATTAAATTTATAAAACATATATTATTATATATTTTTATAAAATAATTAAAAATATTATAATATTTAAAAAAATTATATAAAATAATTAATGATATTATAATATTTAAAAAATTATTCATATAAATAAAAAATTATTTTTATAAATAATTTAACAATCATATTTAATTAAAATACATATAATCATTTTCAATTAAACCACATATGCAATATTCAAATTTCAAACTTAATTATAGCAATTATTTTATTATTCTTTAAATGTAAAAAAATTATCCAATTAAAAAGTTTCTATAATTAAGACATTGAATATAACTCTCATATATATATATATATATATATATATATATATATATATATATATATATATATATCATTGAAATTGTTGGATATATCACTGAGGAATTTTATTAAGCCTCATTTTTTTTTTATTATTATTATAGTAATATTAAATTTGATATTGGAAAAAATATTAAACCAATTCTTTTTTATTTGAAAATAGACCAAATGTTCACTTTATTGTGTTAAGAAAAAACGAATACAAAGACATAAAAGAAACATTTATGCAGAATGCAGATAAACCCTCAAAGTAAACATCTTCACACAACACATTACATGGGATGCAGACAAATTGTAAAAAAAACGCCTTCGCACATAAGAAACAACACAATATATTTCGAAAAATGAATCTATTTGCATATGATGAACAAGAACGGGGTTTAATAAAACAACCTACACTATGCATGAAACCTATATTATTAGACAACAAGCAAACAAACTGATTGCATCTGTCCAAAAAACATAAGTGAATATCCATATCTGTAGATGCAAAATAAGAATTAGTTTCTAATCTTCCTTGCCATATAGCACGCAATGCACAAGATTTCTTACCCTCTGACATAGATTTGCAGAAGCCCAACACCACAATTCTTGCAACTCACAACACACAGTTAGATAATAATGACGCGTTGGGGGTAGCTGGAGGAGGTTGAGATATTCCCTCAACCTCTCCCACAATAAGTGGATCAGTTGGATCTCACTCCAACTATTTATGTACGCATTGTTTCTGAGTTTATGTGTGAAATAATACAATATATCTGTTTGTGTGTTATTCCTTTGCAATGGCTGAGCTTTCAATTTCTATTTCACACAAAACTTGAAAATCGACATCTCCGTTTTTCTCAATGTCTTTTTTCCTGTTAACCTTTAATTATCTTTTTCATGCACACTTTTTGTAAGAAACCCTGATTTGCTTAAATTGCTTCTGCAAAAAAACAAAACAATAATCAACCCCCATTTCTATCTCACACATAAAAAACACAACAAAAAAATATTCCACTCCACCATTCCAACTAGTAACAGATAAAAAATAAATGCACTATGCACAAGGGTTTTTTATTGTACATCTTTGACTATTTTTGGCCTACACCCTGACCCTCTTAACTTGCTTTGAAAAACAAAATGATTAACAACTCCCAATTCTCTTTCACATATACAACACACCCAAAAAATATTACAACCCACCATTCCAGTGAGTAACAGAATAGAGGTAACTACACTATGCATGAGAGGAACTACTTGCAATTGTCTGAAAACACATAAATTGATATGCAACCAAACTGGGTCAAAGCAAGATATTAGATGCATATGATTTCTTAACCTCTGGGATAGATTTGTAGAAGCCCAAATTTGTGTCTAGTAAATTGCTTGTTATAGCACTTGTAACTTTCAAAAAACCTAACCTTTCTCGCTCATAACACACTATATCATAATAAAATGAAAAGAACTCAACAATTATTTAAAACAAACTAAGTCAATTGAAACTCCTTGCAATCCATAAAACCTCTACACATAATCATATCATACAATACACATAAATCTATATATATTTAATAAAATCTATCTATATATTGTTAAATAATAAATACATTTGCATGTATTTCCTGGCATAGAGATTTCAATGTCTCATTTGACAATTGTGGCAAGCTTTGGAAAATGAGATGTCTCATAACTTTGACACTCTGTTGGCACCCCTTCCAAAGACATAATTAAATTGTAGCAGCTGGCCGGAAAATAAAATTTTGTTTTGAAGGACTAATGAGAAGTTTGGAAATAAAATTAAATTGTTAGCAACAAAGTTAAATTATGAAAAAAATGATAAAATTTTGGTCAACTAAAAAACCAAATCTAGATTAACACAAAACCAAGACCTTTAGCCAGAACTAATAAAGTAAAGATGGTAAATTATTAATTAGATTTAACTTAGATAATTGGAAGGAATAATTATTATTATCCTTGTCAAATTTAACACCATACCTTACACCTACATATCATAATATCAATTAAAGACTTCAAAATGAAATACATAGTATCAGTTTTTGGTTTTACCATGTCAATTTCCTACACTGACTTCCTATAAATAAAATTCAATAGATTAAATTCATCATAAATAAAATTCAATAGATTAAATTCACTACACTCCAGTTTCAAATCTATAAAAGCAATCAATTATGAGGCTGAAAGATAATTTGAGTTTTACTGTCATAAGCACAGCAGTACACATAGTGCAGGATCCGAATATTCAAATGCAGCATTCTGACAGCCATGATAAGAGAACATCAGCTCCATCACATCCCCTCCGAACTTCTTTTTACTTTTGCACTACTTTCGGAGATTAATAGCTACAAACTACCGCCATGACAGCCCAGTCAGTCCTGCCGCACAATTGTATGCATTATTAGGTTATCACGCTGTTACTGGATCGGTTAAATAGGCACGTGTTGCAAGAATGTAATTGACACAGGATCACTGCACCGTTGCATTGACAGACGGGCCGCCGGCAACTCAAATGCTGCGACGATGGCGCCGCTAGATTTTTCGGTGAAAATTTTCCACCAGATGCGTTTTTTCGGTGAAAAACGCATGGATATATCGCCCTAACCACTGCCCACCGCCTGCCGTCACTGTCGCGCACGGCCGACGGATTTTTCGCCAAGGAACGGGAAATCTGTGCATAAATACGAATTGTTTTTGTTTTTTCTAATCAGTTTTGTACGACCAGATTCGAGACAATCCTTGCTCTCCCCTTGTTTTATCTCTCTGTGAATCTCTACCTTATATGTTTTATCACTCTGTGAATCTAACTCGAGGACTCTTCGTACTCTACCCTAAATTATAAGAGATATTTATAGTTTGACGTAATTAAATTAAATTTTAAATAGTTTATAATTTACTCGCAAAGATTTAGTATCTTTTAACCTTATATCTTTGTTGAATGTAACAGTCTTGTTATGGCCCTGCTAGGGACATTAAGTTTTGGGGGCATTTTCATTATTTTGGGTGCACAATTTCTAAGGTGTGAAAAGAAGGTTTAACCTAAAGTTTTCTAGTCTGAAGTTTGCATGGGGTAGGGGAGCCAGGGGGTGGTGGCGTTAATGATTATCCACTGCAGGCTATGCTCACCACACAACAGTTGATGTGCATTCATTTCCTACTCCTACTGCCCCATGTTTTATATGACCTTGACCTTTGCATCGAATACGGGAGCCAGGAGGATGGTGACAGGATGTCTGCACTCTCATTAATGCCCCGCAGCCTCGACCCTGGTGGAAGTGGAACATGTTATGTCTGCATGTCATCAAAAACGAGTGTCACTGTATTTCATCATCGTCATCTTCGGAGGCAATGCTCGTTGTTGCAATCGATGACTGTCCCCGTGGCGATCTGCTTGCATGCACCTTGTCACTGCCTCCTCACTACTACTCAGGCCGCGGCGATGGAGGATTTTCTTGCACAGACAGGCGTTGGGCAGCGGGAGGATGAAAAGGAAGAAGAGGAGGATAATGGCTTGAACCGCGACAACAATGGAAGCTTGACTATATTTGCAATGAATTCTGTGCTTGGGGAATTATCTCTGCTAAATCAATTTCGGTTTTGATCTTCGGTGGTGTGTGGACCATGTAATTCGCTGCTGCATCCTCAGCCTCCGACGAGACCGTCAAGCCCAGCCTGCGATTACGCCTTCTGCGACCACGCCGATTGGAGCCACCTCAAGCCATGGAAGGGGAGAGGAGGAGAATGCGGAGGAGAAAGGAAAGGTGGTGAGGGATAGCGAGATCAGTGATAGTGGGGAGTAATCGCCTGGAATCCTTCGAGGAATTCCAAGTCAAGACGACTTCCTGTTTTTTTTATAGTCCTTTATCATTTCAAGTCAGTTCGTCTTCATTGACGCTGCAACGGGTGTAATACGCCGGGCGCCTCCACTGTAATAGTTTTTGCGAGTTTCGGGGAGGACTGTTGAGGTAATTGCAATGGCTTATCTTGATTCGACAATTGGCCATTTCCAAGCCACCTTTAAGCTTTTCAGGAAGGAACAGGCCCAGCTGCTGCAGGAGGCAAGAATGAGGATGCGGATGATCAGGCTTACAACTTTAATATTGTCAAGACCAGACCAAGTATCCGACGAGAATATGCAGATTCTTTTCTCAGTAATCCACCATGCATCCGGGGGCTTCATCTGGATCACGATTCTACTGTGATCCAAACCCATCCTTAGGAGACAATGTAAGTGTTTGTTAGTTTGGAAGGTTCCTTTGCAAAAAAATTATCTTCCTTCAATATAACTTTCATTTTAGCCTTGGATCTATTAAGAGGGATTAAAGAACTTGAAGTGGGCACCTTCCCAGATGCAGGAAAAATAAAAAAATATTTCGGCATTTTATAGATTCAGTTTTAATTGATTTATACATATATAATTGAACCTTTTTAAAATGTAAATAGGTTGTAGAACACCTTGCTTCTTTAGTGAATTATTGTAATGGTTATATTATTTTAACAAGACTCCTAAGAAGAGCAGGAAGAGAAAGGCAGAACGAGCTCTCAAATATGAATTTCTGACCAGATCTGAAACAAACATTATGGAAGATGTCTATAAGTGGCGCAAGTATGGGAAGAAATTTGTGAAGAACAACCCCAATCCGAGGTACTTATGCTTATAAGACGTCCTTTGTTCCAATCTGACTAAGTACATCTTTTTGCTTGCCATGTCCTGACTACGTACTCAATTGTTTGTTTGCAGGAACTATTATAGATGCTCGGATAGAAATTGTGATGTCAAGAAAATTGTGGAACGTGACGCGCATGATAAGGGAATAGTCATAACTAGTTACCTGGGCAGACATAATCACGAGAGCCCGTGTGTGATCTATTATATTGGAAAGCTTGAGACACTTCAGCGACCTACCGCCTCGACAATATTACAACATATATCTCCAGTCTGTAGTTACGTTCCTGAGAGCTTTGAACAACATCAATAAACGGATGGTGGGACTTCAAGAGAATACAAAGAATATATAAGAAAGTCTATTCCCTTTCTAATGGGTGCTGCACTGCTTGGAATTATGTTATGTCTTTGCAATACAACTGGTGGAAATTCACAAAATGAGTTTATATGTTCATGAACAGGTACATAACCAGTAGTTTAGTTTATTGCATGGTAGACATTTTATAAAATATTTATGTAAATATGCTTTGCATTTCAAAATAAGAAATATATGGGGACTTTGTCTTTGATAGCCCGTCTTAGATTTATTTATGGGAGTGATTTCTTCACGATCATAAACAAAGCAAACATTTTCAAAGAAAAACAGTATTTATGGGAGTCCGTTTCAACTTCTATTACTTTGTAGAAGCTGAAACAGACTCACATTTGAAGCCTTTGGTTGTATGGTTCAACGGAGGTGTTAGTGGAACGAGTTTTTTTTTTTTTTTTAGCATTTTTGCATTTCACTGCTGTTTAAATGGTATAGACAACCTGATAAAATATGGATGAAAGGGTTCTTAATTTGTTTAGGGCGAAGGGATGATTAGAATATGACTCTTTCTTTGGCCAAACTAAAAGCATTGAGGGCCTTCAAAACACAGCTGCAACCCTGCAATTGAACATATATGCTATAATTCAGGGAAAAAATTACATACGGCGCTATAATTTTATGTGGCTTTCAAAGGGACTGAAGTTCTCAAGTTTTAATACTGATAATTTAATGTCCATCCACTGAATCTTTTTTTTGGTTTGAAAGATTTAAATGCTGATTATTAATACATATTTAAATGTCATGTTCAATGTTCAAGAGGTACTTGTACATTGAACAAACATATTTGATTTTATATAGCTTGAAAATATGAATATTCATGGTATACATGTACTAGGTAGAGAAACCCTTTAGGAGAATGGTAGGTAAGGATCTGATTTTTTTTAATAAATTTTATTGTAATTTGTAATAGGTTTCCCAGAATGTATTTATCATGTTTGGCTCTGGAAAATTATAGGGCCTGGTTGTTCTTCATTCGATGTTGGGGTGCTATCCAAGAATGGTCCATTTCATCCTAGGGGAGGCGAATTGATTGGAAATGGGTACAGCTAGAACAAAGGTAATGGTTGCTAATATTTAGTTTCTGGTATATGTATCATATAAGCATCCTTCTAGCAATGCCTTCAGACATTCTTAATGCAATGATTACCAATACTTTCAGAAGCATGTATTGTATTTCTCAGGCCACTGCTAGTTTGCTTTGTGCAGAAGCAAACATGCTTTATCTGGAGACTTCGACGGGAGATGGATTTTTCTACTCTAACGATACATCATACTATTTGGGTGAAAATGACGCTAAAACAGGTCAAATATTAGTGGCCAGATGCAAATTACATGTTAAACTTTCTGCAATACTTTAGTACGTTACGATAATTTGATGGTCTAATTTGTTTGCAACAGAGGATAACTTGCTATTTCTTGATGGTTGGTTTGACAAGTTTCCAGAGTACAAGACTAGAGATATGTATTTAATAGGGGAGAACTATGTAGGTGAATTTATGATTTAAGTTGAGGTTCTTAGTAAAATTGATAGTAGGAAAAGATGGGAACATTTATCTTCTATCAGTCCCCTCATCTTCAAGCTGACTTGTATGACGTTCTGAACCAGGTCACTATATTCCTCAGTGGACAAAAATTATTGTCGAGGCAAACAGAAAAGAAAAGATCTTCAATCTGAAGGGTATAACGGTAAGTATAATTCTACATTGATTGAAAGTTTTTCAATGATATCCTGTATAACTGTATAACTATTCATTGAAATTGCATATTTGGGTTTATCAATTTGAGAGAAGTTTGTTGAGATTTATTTTGTCCTAGGCTGACTTTCATTTTTGCCTGTCTCTGATACTATTGATAAAAGTGTTCATTTTTCTTCATCATGGTTGATAAAAGTAGGGTATTTAGTTTAAAGGGTCAAAAATACTTTTTTGGAAATTGTAATTTTATAAATGTTGTAAACCAACTATATTGTATTATAAGATTCTTCAAATAAAATAATGCATATAAGATTCGATACGTAGAATCCAAACCAGTTGGTTTACAATAATTTTACAAAGGAAAAGTGTCTTCTATCATTTTGAAGCATGAAGTCAAGATATGATCTGATTTAATAATTTTTGTGGGTTCCATACATAGAATCCAAACTAGTTGGTTTACAGTAATTCTACAGAGTAAAAGTGTCTTCTCTTTTGTTGAAGCATGAAGTCAAGATATGATCTGATTTAATAAATTTTTTGCGGGGTTACAGATTGGCAAGATTTTAACGCAAGGGCCATTACATCCACAATGTCATCGAAAGCGTGCCCGCATATACTTTGTATGTATCAGAATTTAAATGTGTTCATATTGAACTCTATACATTGTACTACCCTCCATTAAAGGGTACGGCCAGTACAGAACAATTGATGGAGGTCTAGTCTAGATATTGGATATCTTAATGCAGCGACATTGATGAGCATCATACAATTTTTGTTCAGATATCGAATATCTTAATGTAACGGCTTTAATGAACATTATAAAAATTTTGTCAGAGTATTACACATCATTTGAGAAATATATTTGTTTCATTGAAACACTACACTTTTTTTTACATTTTTTCTAAATGAAAATGAGGTCTCATTTTTTATCTATACATTTATGTAATATCTAGTGGCAGACATAGTCTATACTCCCATGTGCTTTATCGTCTTGCCCCCACCGCTGCTCGAGCTCGCCAACAATGCAAAATAATTCTATGTTTTATGGGTTTCTTCAACATTTTTTAACTTTCTTCTGTTTTCACGGATTTGGCCCATAGCTCTTAGCAGCAATCCAAATTACAAGGTATTGAGCAACTCCTACCCATGGATTGCACGGAAATTCCTAAGTGACAGTTCTCCTCGACTCAGATCAACCTGGAGCACGTTGTTGCATATAAGTAATTGTTGTTATTTTGTTTAATGTTGCTTGCACATGTAAGTATGGAATATATAGTTTGTATTTGTAGACGTGCATGAGTATGACAAAAGTTGATAGTATTTCATGTTCAATTATTCTTTGATATTGGTCATGAGTCTCTGAGGCAAGCATTGAATGGTCGGGTGTGTAGGAAGGTATCCTGTGTGTACAAGAGGCCAAAACTCATGTGTGCTTATAGGGAAATAGACCTCGTGCACAAGGAAATTAGAACTGGCATGTGAAGCCATGATGGTTGCATGCATAGTAGTGTTGTGTGATCAATATATTCATGCGTAGTTGTTTCGAGTTACTTCCACTGCTTAAAATTGTGTTAAAAGAAGAAATTTAATGTGGTGCGACTCAGCTTGAGGTTGAGCGCGTTACTTCAAGTGATACTACACATACTAGGGTTTAGTATAGAATCTGCGCATCGTATTTTCGGAGTAGCATTGTTCAGTAGTATGTTGAGTAGTATGTTGAGTGATGTTACAATATGGTTGATTCATAGCTACATAAGTTGAGATTGTGTGATGTAGTCGAGCCTGGATCGTCGGAGATGTTACAGGGACTGAGGGAGGGAGGGAGAGAGAGAAGTAGAAGGTGTGAGAGGGAGGAATGTGGAGAGAAGATA
>ML782733.1:44956-85384 GCA_009831015.1 Picea engelmannii
AGTGATAAAGAAAGATGGTAGTGGGCTCATATGTAATGATTATTACATCATTAACAAGATCATTATAAAGAAAACATTTTGTACCTTATACATAGATTACTTGATTCACAATTTACAAGGTGCCAAATTATTCATGAAGCTATATTTGAATGCTACATGTACCATAATACTCTACTTTTGACCCCTAGAATGTGTTGGATTGGATTATGTATAAATGATAAATGATTGGTTATAATGATGAGATTCAAGCCTTCTCTGCTTAAATAAATGACCCCATATGTAAAAGTTGTAAATATGCTAGTCTAGGCATGTAGATGGTATAAATATACGTCTATGGACTATGTCATAGGATTTCCATGTTGAACTTAATCTATGTTGATATTAATAGTAGAATATAATGTATAATGGTCCAATATGGCCTCGAAGAACATGAGAGGGGTTATGGTTCAACCAAAGGGGAAGATGAAAGGGGTCATATATAAGAGTAATCTTCCATTGCCAAGTGTCAACCTTAAATGTCATATATTTTCCACAATGTGCCTTAAATAAATCCCTCCACCTCCATTTAATTATAAAATGAATCATTGAATACATTTAATAGGTCTTTGGAAAAACCTTCTCATGTTGTTATTGAAAGTGTTGGCTTAGTACAATCATTATGGGGGTTTGTATGAGTAATTCATTCTTATGTTAGAAGGAATTATGACCATCATTTACCTCATCTCTCTATCATTTCCATTCATCCTATATTTCTCACATTCATGCTCTACATTGCTTAAGTGGCGTTCTCCATTACTAACCATAAATGAGTTTGGAAATTAATCAAACTAGCAATGGAAAGAGGAAATTGTAGGCCTTGGATGAGTGATATATGGTTGTAGGAGAGCACAATCGTTGGGATAATTAGGAATCCATCACCCAATGTGTATTTTCCTCTTGTTGGGTAGTAAAAGAGAGTGGCATGGTTGTTTGATGGCTATATGAGATGCTTGGAGTGTCTTGTAATGAATAAATTGGTTTAGCATGAGAGCGAATGGGTTGGGTCGATTGACCTAGAAGTTGATAGCTTAGTTCCTTTACCATGGTAGCCTCATAACCCCATAAGTACTTTAACAATGACAAAATGGAAGTGGCTTAATTATCCTACATGAATGCACTAATAATATGTTGCAATAGAGTAAGTTGGATTGCAATGTGCATTATTATTACTTAGGTGTTTAGGTGTGATGCACATTAACAAATAAACTAGGATTGTGAAATCATTGTAGGAACCCAACCTATCTATAATGAAATATAAATAATTTTATAGGTAGATCAATAAAGAATTTCCTTAAATTTATGAAAATAATTAACATGTGATATAGAAAGTAGACACAATGGAAATAGATCTCCATCATAACTAATAAAGCAATAAAAATGCTTATATCAATGGATCTAAATACTAGACAAGCCATACCATACTAAAATTACATTTTCTTTCCCTAACCAATATAATAGTTGGAAGTCCAATTGGACCTACTATGCCTTGGTACTATTACACTAACTATAGCTTGGTCTCTCTAGAAAACTCAAACCCAAATCCTAGTCACCTCAACTTAGTGAAAAGATTGTAGGAACTCACTCCCTAATGGAATAGAAATTTAGGCTCAACTAAATAGCCACCTTTAACGTCTCAAGTATCTACTTATATACTTATTGATAAAATCCTTCATCATATCAAGACATTTTTTTGTGGCATGTAGATCCATGCTCTTGTTTGCTAAATAAAAAAACTAATCAATGATTCTTTAGTAAGACGGGTAATCAAATATAGGCTAGTATAGCTTCTAATTGATATCTTAACATGTGTATTGTACCACTAATCCATGATATCCCACAATCACAAATCTATTCGAGGATGATTATAAACAATAACAACAAAAATTTACACTCATGACAATGAGAGATTTAACATCATTTTACTATCCAATATTAATCATTAATGAATGCCAAATCAAAATATTACTTTTATGAATAAATGTTCATACTAGGAACATAAATACACTAAGTGAGTGCACAATCATGATTGTTTTTCATCGTATGTTTAAGTGACAAAAGAAAATTGAAAAAATAAAAAATCTTTTTATTTGGAGGAAAGATTGGATATACCTACACAACATTTTTCAAGATGTTGTATGGAGATGAAATGTAAGAAACCAAAATGACCTTTAAAATATATTTGTTTTAATGGATTTTAAAAATCATAATTTTGTAACAATCTCATCTTATTTTTATACAAAATACAACATATACACTACTAATAAAGGGCCTAGCCTTGAAATTAGTGTCTCCCGAAATTGTATTTCTTACCCAAAAAAAATCGTTTCATGGCATAAAATGTGATGCATTTGGGGTCTCATGTTTTCATTTTCTCATTATCTTGCATTTATATTTTCATCACACATTTCGTGCAACTTGAAAATGTGGCACTTTTGCATTGGATTTTACGTTGCATTGTCATTTACATGGTTAGTGATATCTCATGTTATTTTTTAAATCACATATATTATGTAGAAACTACATAAAATGCTTTACATCAAGGCTTTACATTCAATCATCAGTATGCATTTGTAAAATTCTCGTTGCGTCATAATTTTTACTTCCTTTATATCAAAGTATCAATTATTATTGTTTAATTAAATTACATCAAAAAGTGTTACCTTTGCATCATATTCTATGTCATGGTGTCATCAGGTTGTTAGTGTTATCTTGTGTCATTATTTACATCACACATATCGACGCTACATTAAGTGTGTCGTGTTTTTATCAACAATATTACATCATGAAAAAAATATCCACATATAAAAAAAATGAATCTAATCAATAAAAATTCCATTGAATTATTGTCAATTACCTCACCTTTTTTGAACCTCCTCATCCTCACTTTTTAAGAATGCGATCTAAATAAAAATAATGAATTATAATGTTTATATATGTATTAAAGTGCACATAAGTTAAAAATTTGTTATTAATCGCTAATTCCCTTGAACCTATCTTTTCATCATTAATATGGAAGGATAGAATAATAATTCAATTAAATAAAGAATAATCCAAAGTATATATAAGTTTAAAAAATTAGCTAATTCCCTTGAACCAATCTTTTTCTCATTAATATGAAAGGATATAATAATAATTCAATTAAATAAAGAATAATCCAAAGTATATATAAGTTTAAAAAAATAGCACAATGAACCATTATTACTGGGGTATTAGGGAAGATAGGTACAGGCGGGGTGGAGGGGTGTTTTATGATCTCGATGGAAAGATAATCTTAGAGTATGAATGGGGATGGGAATAATCACTAAGAATGAAGCATAAACATTAGCTATCTTGCAAGGTTCATTTAGCTAAGAAATAAAGGGGTACGAAAAGTAATAGTGAATGTTAGCTCATTAGTGATCACTCATGTCTTCAAGTTTAGAAATCCACTTGTGAATGTAAATCTTGGTAGAAAAATTCAACAAGTCATTTCAATAGGTCTAGAACTTGATCATGTATCGTTTTTCTAAGTCTTAAGAAGTTTCAATGCTGAATCATATCTAAATACAAACCATGGGGTTAAAATGCATGAAGAAAGCCTTTGCTTAAAGGAGGGGGGGAGATAAATCATGTCCATGTTTCCCTCATGAAGCTACATGTTCTAAGAATGGGAGAACATACTCAGTAGATTCTTCAAGTCTTGAAGGGGATATGGAGAATGCATTTAAATGGTCTCATATCCAACCACTACTACATTTGGGATCAAATTTTGACATTTGGATCAATGTTTGAAGAATAAAATCAATTTTAGTGTTGAAAATCCATTAAATTTCACGAATTTCTCTCTTTTGTTGATTTTTTCCCTTGACAAATGTCGTTATTTTGACATTCTAGGTGAAATTTTGATTAATCAGTGTTACAAGCATTGTTTAAGTGACATTGAGTGGGATTAGTTAAGTTCGTCAAAGTCAAAAATAGTTACACGGGGGTGGAGGGGGTATTTTATGACCTCGATGGAAATATAATCTTAGAGTATGAATGGGGGATGGGAATAACAACTAATAATAAAGCATAAACATTATCTATCTTGCAAGGTTCATTTAGCTAAAAAATAAAGGGGTTTGAAAAGTAATAGTGAATGTCAACTCATTGGTGATCACTCATGTCTTCAAGTTTAGAAACCCACTTGCAAATGTAAATCTTGATAGAAAAATTCAACAAGTCATTCTATTGGTCTAGAACTTGATCATGTATCCTTTTTCTAAGTCTTAAGAGGGTTCAATGCTGAAGTAGATCTAAATACAAACCATGGGGTTAAAATGCATGAAGAAATCCTTTGGTTAAAGGAGGGGGGAAGAGAAATCATGTTCATGTGCCCCCCCATGAAGCTACATGTTCTAAGAATGGGGGAACCCACTCAGTACATTCTTCAAGCCTTGAAGGTGATACGGGGAATGCATTTAAATGGTCTCATATCCAACCACTACTACATTTGGGATCAAATTTTGGCATTTGGATCCACGTTTGAAGAATAAAATCAATTTTAGTGTTGAAAATCCGTTAAATTTCACAAATTTCTCTCTTTTGTTGATTTTTTCCCTTGACAAATGTCGTTGTTTTGACATTCTAGGTGCAATTTTGATTAATCAGTGTTACAATCATTATTTAAGTGACATTGAGTGGGATTAGTTAAGTTCGTCAAAGTCAAAGTTAGTTACACGGGTGGTGGATGGGGTATTTTATGACCTCGATGGAAATATAATCTTAGAGTATGAATGGGGGATGGGAATAACAACTAAAAATGAAGCATAAACATTAGCTATCTTTAAAGGTTCATTTAGCTAAAAAATAAAGGGGTTTGAAAAGTAATAGTGAATGTCAACTCATTGGTGATCACTCATGTCTTCAAGTTTAGAAACCCACTTGCAAATGTAAATCTTGATAGAAAAATTCAACAAGTCATTTATATAGGTCTAGAACTTGATCATGTACCCTTTTTCTAAGTCTTAAGAGGGTTCAATGCTGAAGTAGAAATAAATACAAACCATGGGATTAAAATGCAAGAAGAAATCCTTTGGTTAAAGGAGGGGGGAAGAGAAATCATCTCCATGTGGGCCCCCATGAAGCTACATGTTCTAAGAATGGGAGAACCCACTCGGTACATTCATCAAGTCTTGGAGGTGATATGGGGAATGCATTTAAATGGTCTCATATCCAACCACTACTACATTTGGGATCAAATTTTGGCATTTGGATCCATGTTTGAAGAATAAAATCAATTTTAGTGTTGAAATCCATTAAATTTCACAAATTTCTCTCTTTTGTTGATTTTTCCCTGGACAAATGTCATTACTTTGACATTCTAGGTGCAATTTTGACTAATCAGTGTTACAAGCATTGTTTAAGTGACACTGAGTAGGATTAATTAATCTCGTCAAAGTCAAAATTAATTACACGGGGGGTGGAGGGGGTATTTTATGACCTCAATGGAAATATAATCTTAGAGTATGAATGGGGGATGGGAATAACAACTAATAATTAAGCATAAAAGTTAGTTATCTTGTAAGGTTCATTTAGCTAAAAAATAAAGGGGTTTGAAAAGTAATAGTGAATGTCAACTCATTGGTGATCACTCATGTCTTCAAGTTTAGAAACCCACTTGGAAATGTAAATCTTGATAGAAAAATTCAACAAGTCATTTCTATAGGTCTAGAACTTGATCATGCAGCCTTTTTGTAAGTCTTAAGAGGGTTCAATGTTGAAGTAGATCTAAATACAAACCATGGGGTTAAAATGCATGAACAAATCCTTTGGTTAAAGGAGGGGGGAAGAGAAATCATGTCCATGTGGCCCCCCATGAAGCTACTATTGGATTACTGAGAGGGGGGGGGTGAATCAATAGTAGAACAATCTAATCCTTTTTAACCATATAATCCAAGTGTTATATCAATGTAGCATTATCATCCAATAACTACATAGTAAATAAGCAATGAACAAATGAACAATCATACACATACACAATACACCAGTGTTTTACATGGAAACCCAAAGCGGGAGAAAACCATGTAATGATTTTTCTTATATGTCTTGAATAATTACATTCATTGGAAGCACCAACTTCCTTTGTTTTCTAGCTGCAACTGGAAGGAGGCTCCAACCCCCTAGTTTCTCAGGCTACAACTTGAGGGAAGCTCCAACTCCCCAATTCTTTGGCTACAACTAGAAGGAGGCTACAACCCCATATGTTCTCCGGCTACAACTAGAAGGTGGCTACAACCACCTGTCCTTGCCCCGTCCAACCGCCCTGACGTATAAGTAGAATGATGGAACCACTGTCACACTATCACTATGATATATACCATTGTACAACTGCACCAACCTGTACCACAAACCTGTAGCCAACCTGTACCAATAACTTGAACCATGCATCAACCATGCATCTACCTATACCTCAACCTGTAATCAACATGTACCATAAACAAGTGCATCAACCATGCACCAACCTGTACCAAACAACCTATAATCAACCTGTACCATAAACAAGTGCATCAACCATGCACCAAACTATATCTCAACTTGAAAACCTTCCTTAACTTTAACAACAAGAGACTATCATTTTCATCAAACTTTACTTTAGTCTCACATGACTAGTTTTGGATTAGTCAACAACCCTAACTTGAAATAATCATAACTATGTACCTGTAATGAATAAAGATATGAAAATATTACACAATGTTCTTTGATGTGTTTTATGCAATTCCTCCAGGTGTCACTACTTGGAACCTCTCATAAAAGGAGTTGTAGAAAAAATGGCACACCTTGTTGAATTTTGGCTTATTCTAGAGAGAGACATTGTAGAGTGTGCCCCGCACGGAATATTTCTTGTATGGATCTAAAAGTTTTACACAACATACTAAAGATTGTACTCTAACCGAAACATTTTGTCGTACTAAATTTGGATATTTTATGAAGAATTTGTGACATTTTTACCCGAAACACCTGTTTTAGACTAGTTTCAGGACTAGCCACAAACCCTATTTTCCACGTCGTGTAACTCCAATAATAGAACGACCCATAAGCTAAAATTTTTACCATGGATACTTGGATATGTTTCCTCAATGGACTATCAATTTTACGGTCTAAATCATTATAGAAAAAATGTTATGGAGAAAATGGTGAGATGACCTGTAAATAACATACCTTAGAAAGCATCATCAAAATAATTTATCCTCCCTTGAATTTCAGCCTTCTTTACTTCACCTTCCCTCTGAAATTTGGCTTAGATATCCTTTTGTTACCTCAGTCACCTGTAGATATTCAATATGCTCAAGTGTGATGTAAAATGAGAGATCCTTGCCTCTTATTTATACTCTCCAAGTAGCTTCCTTAGAAGCATCTCCTAGGTCACTTTGCCTACTTTCCTTATTTTAGGGTTAACCCACTTCTAATTTATCCATTAAATTTATTATTTAAATAATTTATTTTGTATTCACTTTTAATTATAGTACACTCATCACTTCAATTTATTATTTACCTTCTAAAATCTCTTAAACCACTTTGACTACTTTGACCTTTTGGGGTTTCTAGATGACATATGAGGGTCCTCCAACTTCGTAAGGCCATAACTCTCAAACCGTGAGGAGTTATGTGACGTTCCACATACCAAAATAAATGGAATGACATGTACTATCCATATAGATTAGTCTTACCTGCAAATATATCAAAAATCATACCATTATTCATCAAACAAACTTGGGTCCATTACCCAAACCTGGGTTCTCCAACTTCTCATGGCCATAACTCTCTAACCGTGAGGAGTTATGTGACGTTCCACATACCAATGAAAATGGAATGACATGTAATATCCATATATAATAGTATTACCCTCAAATATATTAAAACTCATACCATTATACATGAAACAACCTTGGGTCCATTACCCAAACCTTTGTGCTACCAGAATTCGCTACCATAATTTCTTCAAGGGTTGACATCAATGAAAACCGACCTTAATAAAAAATATCCCCTTTTGGAATTGATGGCAACACTCTGATGCAATACTAAAAGAAATATTGAAGTCATATCACTCATGCTCCCCCTGGAACCATGCCTATGTCCTCTGCATCTCTGTAACCATTGCTCCTGCTGGAATCATGCCTCTGTCCTCTGCATCTGATAAATATCTCCCCCTTTTTCATCAATGGAAAAGGTATCTTTCCATCTGGGGCTTCTCCCCCTAACTGAACTGTTTGATCTCCCAACCTGAACTGTCCTCTTTATGGTGCTTCCTCGTGTACATCTAAGACATATAAGATAAGCATTCAAAATAATTCATTTTGGAGCAGAAATAAATCTGAGTCTCTGGCGAAGATACTCAAAGGACTCCCATGGAAGCGGTTTTGTAAAGATGTCTGCCACTTGTTCTTTTGTGCCCACATGCTCAACTCTGATGTTCTTTTCTGCAACATGTTCCCGTAGAAAGTGATACTTGATTGGAATGTGCTTCATCTTGGAGTGCATCATCGGGTTCCTTGAGATACTGATGGCGCTTATATTATCACAATAGATTGGAATGGGCTCATCATAGTCAACCTGTATATTTGTCAGAGTTTGTTTCATCCATAGAACCTATGTACAATATGATGTTACTGCAATATACTCTGCCTCGTCTGTAGATAAAGATATTGATGATTGTTTCTTGCCTAGCCATGATACTAAACACTCACCCAAATAGAACGTTGCTCCACTGATGCTTCGTCGGTCATCAATACAACCTTCCCAAACTGCATCTATGTAGGCAATAAGTGATAGATCCTTTCCTTTTGGATACCATAATCCAAACTCTTATGTTCCTTTGAGATATCTGAAAATCCTCTTCACTGCTAATACATGTGATTCCTTTGGTGTTGCTTGAAATCGTGCCACCTGTCCAACTGCCTGCATTACATCTGGTCTAGATGTTGTCACATATAGTAGGCTACCGATCATTGACCTGTATTGCCTCTAATCTGTAGACTTTGAATCATAATCTTTTCTCAACTTGCAACTGGTTTGCACGGGAGTGATAATTGGTTTGCAATCTTCCATTTTGAACCTCTTTAGCATTTCTTTGATATACTTTGTTTGAGAAATAAAAATTCATTGGTTGCTTTGACGTATTTGAAGTCCCAGAAAGAAGGATAGTTCTCCAAGTAATGACATTTCAAATTCATTCTGCATATCCTTTGCAAATTTGTGGCTTAACCTGTCATCGTGACTACCAAAAATAATATTATCAACATAAACTTCAATTAATAAAATACTATGTTGACTTACCTTGATCTAGAGGTTGTTGTCTACACTTCCTTTTCTGAACCCTGCTCGCGGTAGATATTTATACAGTCTAGAGTACCATGCTCTAGCCTTGGTTCTTTCCATTCTCTAATGAGCTATATCTTCTTGGTATCAGTTGTTATCCCATTGGTTGAAATAATATGCCATAAGTAGTGAATCTTATTTTGATAAAATATGCACTTACTTAGATTGGCATAGAGCTTGTTCTCTCTTAAAACTTTTAGCACCATTCTCAAATGATGCTCATATTCTTCTTCTATTTTTTAGTAGATGAGTATATCATCCATGAACACAATTAAAAACTTTTCTAGGTATTCCCTGAACACTCCCAATTATGGACTTGAATTTGCATCGCAAAAACTTCACATGTGCGATTAACCCTTAAACTAGTTTTATTTGAACAAACATCATCGAATGAGTGATGAATTATGTTTCCATCATATGCTCGACATCTTTCAAATTTGAATTCTGACAAACTTCTTCAATGGAAGTTCATCGTAGGTCTGTTAGAGGTATAGTGGAAGTCTCTGAAGGATGTTAGTCAAAACTTTATCGTAGGTCTGTTTGAATTTTGATAGACATTCATCAAACTAATCAACATTTTACCAACGAGATGGTTATATCTTCGAAGAAAATATTCATTGGTTCATTAGAGAAATTTTGAGGTAAAAAAGGGCCTCCTAAGAGATATATTAAAAAATTCTAAATCAATGATTTTATGGGGAAGGTATATTCGACAACTCACTTCTTACACCTCATTCTATGTACAATCAAAATAACCATGGTTGAGTTACATTTAAAGGTTGACTAGAAATAAAATTAATAAAAAAATAATCTATTGATGTGATTGATAACTTTCCCAAAAAACATTGTACTTGAACAACTAATGCATTTCTATATCTTGAACTTAGAGACCAATTTAAATAATAAAAAATATGCATAGCAATATTTATGTTTCACAATTTTGAATCTTCATGATTTTAATTAAAAAAAAAAAAAAACAAGACTAATTTTTATTTTATTTTAAATGGACAAATGTAATCTATGCATAATTTTAATTTAAATAAAAACAAAGAAAACTGTAATCTTGGCATAATTTTTATTTGTATAATTTTTATTTAAAAAAAAATGCTAAGAAATATAAATTGGGAATAATTTTGATTTTTTTTAAAACATGGAAAGTTACATAGAATCAAATCACCGCTGAAAACGGGTCCAAGCACCATTGATATCATTTGGAGTTCCAGGTGGGTGGGTCGAATAAGGTATTGAAATTGTTTGGAGGTCTGGGTGGGTGGGTAGAATCACCATTTAAATCGTTTGGAGATCCTTTCTTGGGTGGGTGGGTTGAATCACCACTGCAAATGTTGGGCGGATTGAATCACCACTACAAATGTTACCATTAATGTAGAAAACAATATGGAGGAGTAAACTTGAGCCAACCAATGTGAGCATATGAAAGAATAGATATTTTCATCCACCTGATACGACTAATATCCAATATTTGGAATAAATTCTAAATTTTCTCTTACTTCCCGCTCCTACAAATTATTTCTCCCATTTCTCCAGCCCACAAATTCTTTCTCCCATTTCTCCATCACGCGAATTATTTCTTCATGTCTAATTGTAGAATTAATTCCACTTACCTAGATTAATTCATTTGTGTCAGAAATGGGTTTCATATATATGATGACCTTAATTTCATTACAATTGTTCTAGATTGTGAAACCCTACAAAGACTACACATACATAGCACATTCTATGACCACCATAAAGGGTGTAGAGAATTTTCAAAGAAGAAGGGGAGCAAATATTTTCATTCCAGGTATTTATTCATTAAATACATATCTATAGTCATGCTTCTCTTGGTTATTTTGCACAAGATCATAGGGTTTGGCTGAAATTGAAACCATCAAATTTGTTTTCTCTAAAAGACTAAGGAATTCATTTGAATTTTCTTTTACAAACTTCTGGATCATTCTTTGTTGATAAGTGAAAAGCATGGCCTGTGACAACACAATAATTGTGATATGCAAGAGATGTTCTGTTAATATTTTCATGAGCCCCTATTTTCCTTTCTCCTCAAGTGAATGGAGATTGTTCCTACAGGGCTAATAATGTTTTATTGTAATTTATATTGTGTTGTTCTTGTGGAAGTATGTGGCTATGCCTCTATTTATGATCAAATGAGTCGTTTGCATTTATGAGAATTTCTTTCAGTATTGTGATTACTGGTATTATAATTATACCATGTTCATATAACTACTATAAAATTGGACCAGAAAACTATGAAAGAAGATCTACACTCATCTAAGCAATCTCTTCCCAAAATTACTAACAATATCTAGTTATGGTCATCATTGAGATGTCCAAGTCTACATATTTCTTTTCAAGTATAGCTGGTAAAGTTGTATAGAAACAAAGGATAAAATGGAAGGACCTGGGTTATAGGCATATCCCACTTTTTGTAAGTTTAACCTTGCCATCAAGTGAAAAATTGGTTGTAGTCTATGCCAATTTTATATCAAATGTTGGAAAGAGTCATAATCCATCCTTCCTTGGTTTGGAATACTTGGAGGCCAAGGAAATACTATAAATAACCTAAGTTTCAAGGTGGGGTTTCAACTATCCAAAATTTCAAGGTGACTTGTCATACCACACAGACAAGGTATCAATGTACCACCTATACTTTTTGGCAGATAATAGAACAACCTAAGGAACAACAAGAGGATGTAGGAAACGTGTTTGAAAAATTCCTAAATGAAATAATGTTATCCTATGAAATCAACAATGATATTAACTAATCATTTTAAAATGAAACATTGCTCTTCCTTTATCTCCAAAGAATAATGTGATCGCATGCTATGGTCCAATTCAAAATTCAACAATACAACCCATCTTCCTTTGTTCAAATGTCATTATACTTTAGAAAACATCATAACAATAAGGAGACAAATGTAGTGAGTACTTCCCATTGAACCTAGACAACACTAAATCAAAATTTCAACAAACATCAAATAAAAAAAGTATGTCATGGAGTTTGTAAGCATATGGTTTTGATTCATTTGTCACTCCTAAGTCCTGCCATTCTTAGTTGTAAAATTCATTAGTAAAATAATATTGTCTTTTGAAATTACAACCTGAGATTTGAAATCAGAATTCAACAAACTTATCTACTAGTCTTCCATCGAAGATGAATTCCTTTTATAATATCCTATCTAATTATCTATAGAAAATATTGACTTTGAACAAGATTGTGAATCATAAATATTCGCAAGTTGTTCTTAATAATCATTTTATAAAATAATAGAGAATTGATAAATGCAAATAACTGAAGTCTTGGAGACAAATCATAACCCCCATATTCTGATATGAATTAATGCATATGGACTTATGAAAATATCATAAATAACGGCCCAAAATCCATCTTTTCCTTTTATCCATGGTTGTAGCGACCCACAACATTCCCGTAGAACTCCCATAGCACTTTGGTAGCATACTTGTAGCATAATTGTAGGGGCTTCAATGAACCTGTAGAATTATATTACCTGCAACATCTATACTTCCATCTCATAAGTAAATCACATAATACAATTTCAACTACATATTATCTACTCAAAAGAAAAAGTATTGAGACATATGGATGACATAATACTTGATAATGATACCATGATAATTCATCATAAAATATTATTATGGTACAAAATGGGTATCAACAAGGAGGTAGAAAGGATCAAAAGATAAACAAAAAGAAGTCATTTATGGAACCCAACATCTCCCCCAACCTGGTCTCATTGCATGTCCCCTATGCAACCAGTCAGTGAACATTGCTCTCAGTAATCAAAGTGGTATTTCTTGTGTTATTTTGGTATTATTATGGTATTATTGTGGTATTTTTTTGGTTATATCATTGTTTCTCTAGCATTTCTAGCTAATTATTTCTATTCTACATACTATTTTATATCTAGAATACTACAAGTGGTATCATAGCACCTTCCTCAGAAGAAAATTATGAGTTAATTTTTTTCAAGGTAGAGACATATTTCGACATCTTAAAGCTACAGAGATTTTTCATTACACGCATAAACCCATGGTCGGGGATTCATATATGTAGGAAATACAAGTGGTACTTAAGCGCACATCTGTTGGCCACCCTTGTAACCCATGTTGGTACTCCTTCGAGTGGTAGCGCATCAAACAACACCTGTATACAGATTGACCTAGATCTCCTGAAGCCCTCCATAGATAAACCAATCAACCACCTGACTTCTATAGTGCCACCGAGAACAACACTCAGGAATATACTCTCTAGTACATGGGTAGTCGGGGAGTACGGATAAGGGCATGATCTAGCCTTCTTAGTTGGTGCCCTGAGATATTGGGCCAAGTACTATTGTTGGACCCCTCATGTATATCATACAGCTATAGCACAGGGAAAACCCTTGTCTATAGAACCCTTGAATACCCTAACCCTTGGGGAAAAAAAACCCAGAATAGACAAGATCTATTGTTATGCAACTATGTCTTCTGCATTCAGGTTGTGAAATTACTACACATTTCTTCCTATTAATCATTTGGAAATTTCATCACTGCAGTATTCTTCAGGTCGGAGTAGAACTCCACAGGAGTAAAAAAAATGAGTATAATGGTCCCGCCGACACACTTATTTGGGACCTATTCCACTAGGTTCCTCTCTTTGCCCTGATCCTAGTGATACCTATCAATTTTTACCATAATTTTTTTTTGTGGACCCGACCCTTCTCTGACACCCTTTTTTGGCTCCTATCCCATTGGATCCCCCTTTTCGCCCTAATCACAGTGGTACCTATCATTTGACACCCTTCTTCTCAGTGGTCCCACCAAACACTCCAGACCTTTTTTTTTCCTCTATACCAGTTGCCAGCCCCTTGTTTCCAAATGGCTACCACAAGAGACAAAGAACTCAATTCCTTTATTGCTAACAACCACCAGAACAAGGAAGACATCAAGAATATCACTAAAAACATTATCTCAATCAATTCAAATCTTGATATCCTCAAGGAACAATCTTCCCACATCGAAGACCTCAAAGGCCTCAAATCCACCTTTGAACACTTCATGGGTCATTTCCAGAACCCTTCCTCTTATGAACAACCATCTTATTAGGATGACCATGAATCTTCCCATTACTAAGGCCCTCATACTACCCACTTTTCTCAAGACCTCCGCCCGCCCAGAATTGAGGTGAACAAATTTGTTGGATCAGATCCCACATGCTGGGTCACCCAAATGGAACATTGTTTTTCTTTGCATGGCATAAAGATAATTTATCCAATCTTTGTTATGGTGTCCTATATCTGGATTTGGAATGATGGCAATGGTGGCAATGGCGAAAGAAGGCATGCCAAGGGTATGTTGCTTGGACACAGTTTGTGGCTGAACTTTATGACCACTTTGACTCTGACACACACCATTTAGGTTGTTTGACCAAGTTAAAGTAGTTTGGGACCGTGGAAGACTTTATTTCCTCATTTGAGCACTTGGCTTTCAAAACGGAGGGCACGTTTGATGATTTATTTAGGGAATTCTTTATCAGTGGCCTCAAAGATGAAATTTGTGCCCATGTTCTCATGGCACACCCCCAGACTTGGTTGGGAGCTACTTAACGAGCCAAGGAAGCCCAACAAATTGTCTCCTCCCAGACCCGCAAACCCTCCTTTCCTCCTCTCCCTAAACCCACTAATTTTTCTCCTCCTGCAACTCCCCTCAAGATCTAGAAATTAACCAGGGCTGAAATGGTTGAACGTCAACTCAAGGGTCTTTGTTATAATTGCGATGACAAATATTTTCTCGGGAACAAGTGTAAAGAACAAAAGATTTTTATGGCTATGACTGAGGATCTTCCTGACGAAGATGTAGTTGTTCCTCCGGTGGAGGAACTACCACCACCATATGACCTCACCCTACCCTCTGACCCACCCGAAGTTGACCCGGTCATTTCACGTAATTCCCTCACTAGCTTCTCTGCTCCCCAGACTCTCAAGTTAATTGGTTACATCAAAAATCAGAAAGTCGCCATCCTTGTGGACAGTGGTATCACCTGTAACTTTATTCATCGCCTCATTGCCCAAGAAGTCAATTGTTACATCTGTGTCATCAATAATTTTCAAATCATGATTGCCAATGGTGGTTCCATGAAATGTGGAGGATGATGTGAAAATGTGTGATTCCAAGTTGGTCAGTATCACCTAAAATCCCATATGTTTGTTATAGACATGGGTAGTTGTTACATTGTTCTTGGTGTCGAATGGTTACACACTCTAGGCCCCATTCTCATGTATTTTAAGGACTTAACCAAGCAATTCCAACAGGAGGGACAACAATATAAGTTCCAAGGAATCACAATAGGATCCACAGAGATCATCAGTTCCCATTGCATGGAAAATCTCCTCAAAAAAGGTCATTCGAGAATTATATCCCAACTCCACTCCATTCATGTTGTTGAGACACCTTTTGTGCATCCTGACCTCCAATCTATCCTCTCCCATCACCAAGTTGTTTTTACCACCCTCGAAGCACTTCCCCCATCCTGTGGCATCCATGATCATGCCATCCCTCTCATACAGAGAAGTCTTCCTCCCAATGTTCGGCCTTATCGTCATCCATTTTCCTAGAAGAATGAAATTGAGAAAATTTTTCATGAATTACTAGAAATCGTTGTTATCTGTCACAATACTAGCCCCTATTCTTCCCATGTGGTCATGGTCCTCAAGAAAGAAAGTACTTGGTGCATGTGTCCTGATTTCCATGCTCCCAAAAAACTCACAATCAAAGACAAATTCCTCATTATTGTCATTGATGACCTCTTGGATGAATTGACTGGTGCTCAATACTTCACCAAATTGGATCTATGTTCTAGCTACCACTAGATCTGTATGAAAGAAGAAGACATTCCCAAGATTGCATTTTGCACTCATGAGGGTCATTATGAATTCTTGGTAATGCCCTTTGGATTGTGTAATTCTCCTTCCACTTTCCAAAGTCTTATGAATCATGTCTTCCATCCTTTTCTTCGTCATTTTGTCTTAGTTTTCTTTGATGATATTCTCGTCTATAGTAAAACTTGGTCATCCGATCTCTCCCATGTGAATCAAGTTCTCCATCTACTCTCTAAGCACCAACTTTTCATCAAACAATCTAAATGTGCCTTTGGTGGCTCACAAGTGGAATACCTATGTCATATTGTCTGCAAAGATGGTGTCCAAGTAGATCCTAAGAAAATTGAATCTATGCAAGATTGGCCTCGCCCTAAGACTCTTAAGAGATTTCATGGTTTTCTGGGTTTAACAGGCTATTATAGGAAGTTTGTTAGGAATTATGGAAAGATTGCAGCTCCTCTCACTTCCCTCCTTAAAAAGAATGCCTTCACTTGGACTTCAGCTGTGAATCATGCCTTCCAAGCCTTAAAAGATGATATGTGCTCGACCCCTATCCTTGCACTCCCAAAATTCACAAAGACATTCGTATTGGAATATGTTGCTTCCAAGAAAGGAATTGGGATTGTCCTCATGCAAGATGGCAGGCCCTTGGCCTTCAGTAGAAAACAACTTTCAGAGCCACATTTGGGCCAATCCACTTATGAAAAGGAAATTTTATCTATTATGCATGCTATGGATCATTGGTGTCCTTATTTACCTGGTCAATGATTCCAAATAAAAACTAACCATCAGAGTCTCAAGTATTTCCTGGAACAACGAATTTCATCCCCGACACAACAAAAATGGGTGACCAAGCTATTTGTCTATGATTATGAGATCATTTACAAGAAGGTCAAGGAAAATGTAGTGGCTAATGCTCTTTCCCGGAAATATGAAGACGAAGGGTGCCTTTTCTCCCTCTCCTTCATTGTACCAGATTGGCTCCAAGCTATTCATCAGGAATGGTTGCAGGACCCAAAAATTTCTAGCCTGCTCCACCAATTGCAACACAATTCTTCAGTTTCTTGAGGGTACCCTTGGAATAATTAAGAGTTTTGCTACAAAGGTCGTTTGTACTTATGAAAGCAATCCCAACTTAAATCCATAGTTATTTTTGAACTTCATGCCTCACCCACAACCCAACATTCAGGATTTATCAAAGCCTATGAATGAGTCAAATGTTCTTTTCTCTGGGAGAGTATGAAACATGATGTATGCACCTTTGTGAATGAATGTGAGACCTATCAACACAACAAGGGATAAATTGTCAAATATCTGGGCACACTCCAACCGCTTCCCATTCTCCCTGCTATTTGGCGAGATATTTGTATGGAATTCATTGTAGGCTTACCTAGATCGAGAAATAAATCAGTCATCATGGTGGTCGTTGATCATCTCTCCAAATATGCTCATTTTTGTGCTCTTCAACACCCATTCACAACCGCCATAGTGGCTCAAATATTCATGGATAATATCTTCAAGCTTCATGACATGCATAATTCTATTGTCTCTGACAGAGACCCCACTTTCACCAGCAATTTTTGGCAAGAATTGTTCAAGCTACAGGGCACCCAATTGCATCTCAACACTGCCTATCACCCCTAGATGGATGGCCAGACTGAAGTTGTCAACAAGTGTTTGGAAACATATTTGAGGTGTTTTGCATATGAGCGGAAAAATAGGTGGGATCAATGGTTACCCCTAGTTGAATGGTGGTAAAACACCTCTTACCATACAACTACTCGCATGACTCCTTTTGAAGCAGTCTATGGACAAAATCCTCCATTAGTTCTCTCATATATTCTAGGGGTCTCGAAGGTTCAGGAAGTTGAAACAAATCTTACAGTCCGTGAGGCTATTCTTTGTGTCATCAAAGGAAATTTGGTCATGGCTCAGAATCACATGAAGAAACAAGTAGATCAAGGTCATTCCAAAGACCATTTTGTTGCAGGGGACTAGGTATTTCTTCGACTACACTGTTATAAGAAGAATTCACTCAAATCTTACCACTGCCAGAAACTTGCGCCAAAATTTTATTGTCCTTATACAATGCTCAAGCGGGTGGGATCGGTGGCCTATAAGTTAGCTCTACCCAGTCAGTCGAAGCTTCATCCTATTTTTCATGTTTCTTACTTATAGAAGGTGATTGGAAATAAGTGCCAAACTCAAACTGGTCTCCCTAAGTTGGATTAAGAAGGTTCCATATGGTTGCAGCCACAAGCAATCTTAGCCCAGAGAGAACATCGTCTCCATTAGTGCACCATCCAGGAAGTGTTAGTCCAATGGAAAGATACCCCTCTAGAAGATGCCCCCTGGGAGCCAACCACCATTCTACAACAATTCCCTCATTTGAAGCCTTGAGGACAAGACTGTTCCTCAAGGGGGAGGGCATGTTAGGGACCTAACCTCGCTAACCCCTCACATAGGTAGAATAATATAGTTCCATGTATTAAAGGCCAAAATTAATAAGGCCTAGAAATAAGGAAGAATAAGTCAAATGTAAGAAGACCTAATAGAAGCTTATGCTTCTAGAGGGATCTTCTTCTAGATTGTTCTTTTGGATAGATATATTTAGTATAAATAGAAGTAGAGGGTATGAGAAATATTGTCTTGGATATTATTGTAATAAAGATCTACTCTGCTGGAGGTTGTCCCCTCGAAGAGGCAAGTGAACATTGCTCTCAGTAATCAGAGTGTTATTTCTGATGTTATTTTGGTATTATTCTAGTATTATTATGGTATTGTTTTAGTTATATCATTGTTTCTCTGACATTTCTAGCTAATTATTTGTGTTATGCATATTATTTTATATCTGAAATACTACATACATACCGAGGGTGGGTGGCTATTAATACCACCATCTCAGAGTATGATAGACGTATGATGGACGTTACGTTACAATTCTCTAACACCATTAAAGGCAGGTGACCATTCTCTAATATCACATCAATAATTTATTTATTACTTCTTTTGTATCATATTTCAAATGGTTAATAATATATAACAATTTTACATTTTCAACTTTTCATTTTATATATTATTTTTTCCTCTTTACAAAGCTAGGGGATGCATAAACGTTTTCTTGAAAATATCGTTATTATATGTAGGTGAGCATAAGGTAATATCACATTTACAATTTCTTAGTTGTCTTCTTTTTGCCATATTTTAAATGGTTAATAATGTAGAGAACAATTTTACTTTTTAAATATTTTTTTATGTATTCATTATATTTTGTTTTATATGTTTTCAAGATAATCTATACAAAGAATAAATGGACTTTTCAGGTTAATTAATTTGAGTGTTTTGTCTTATTTTTAGGATAATGTATTTTTGCATACACTTTGCTTTTAATTTTTTCACATATATATATATAATCTTTTATATTTATATTATATATTTTTATGTTTTAGTACTAGGTGATGAAATCTTAACTTAAATGGACACAATCCACAAGGTTAAACAGGTTTGGATACTCTTAGATTCGTAACTTTGTTGGACAATGTAAGATTGGGCTTTAATATGGCCAACATGTAAATTGATTGACATCAAAAGTAGGCTGAACATATTACAAAAGAATATTTATGAGACTTTGAAAACAAGTGATGAATGATGTACTTTTTTTTTTCCACGGAAAATTTCACTTTATATTAGTTAAAATATAAATTGTTTCGATACATAGAAACCATCACCACTATATCCAAAATATATATATGATATCTAGTAGATATCTAATATCCATACTATCTTCCCATCCCACAAAATATAAAAACTGACTATCTAAATAGTCATCCCAAAATCTACAAAAAGAGGTAGTTCCATAACATTCAACATTACATAGATAAATGTCTTTGGATCATATCCCCACACCCCACAGGAAAGACAATAGCATCCCAGGACCTAAAAAAGTTCAATTGACAATGGAGGACCCTCATGTTCCTCAACACTCTGAAAATAGAAGATTTTCCCTAGTTGCTTTTGAAGTGCTTGTTTAGATAGGTTGTCTGCTTCTGAATTATCATCCCTGTAAACATGATCAAAAGTGATATGCTGAAAAAAAAAATTAAGATCAACCAACCTATCCTTCCAGCATTCCAATGAAATCACCTGAAGACGTCCTTTTTCACGCAACCAATTAATTGCAATCATCGAATCTCCCTTCACATGTAAATCATTTATAAAGAGCCTTGAAGCAAGAGTCAGAAGGGCCTAGGCCCCCATCAATTTGGCCCTTGTGTTAGAGCCCGGGCCACAGTTTAATGTCCACTTGTAGATGTGATTGTCCCTTATCTTAATAATACCTCCAACCCCACTATTGAGTCCCGTGGCTGCGGCAGCCCCATCAAACCATCCAGTTGCACCTTTCACTCATTCTTTATAACTCTATTCCTAATAGCCAGTGCTTTCACCTGATGAATGATGTACCTATTACAATGAAACTGCAAGAGAGTTAAGATTAAGTGAAATGCATCAAATTCTACGACGTTGACTGAAATTTTTGATGAAGTTGTTAATGACGATCAAAGGAACTTCTCAATCCAATTCGTGGGGCAAACTTCCCTCTCAGATAAATAAGTTTTCGAAATCTGGTTATGTAAAATTGTTATTATAACAATGGAATTTTACTATTTCTAAGGATTTTTATAATCTCAAATTTTGGTCTTACGAAAATTTTGACATTGTAAATTTAGGAACTTTAAATTCTAATTCCTACATTTTGACATTGCAACAACAATTACAACTTGTAATTGCAACAACCCGTCAAAAATCTTACCAAATTGACTAGGTTTAATCCAGCTACAACGACATGCCCGCTGGTACATGTGGTCGGTTTCTAATTTCAAATTTTTATTATGATGGAAATCATGAAAATAATAAGATATAAGTGTTGTTTTTCTTCATATGAGAAATGATCGATATATATTATTACCATGATGAGTGTTTCGTATATAGAGAACATATGGTGACCATCCATGAAAGATAATAAGATATAAATGTTGTTTTTCTTCATATAAGATATGATTGATATATATTATTACAATGATGAGTGTTCTATATATAGAGAACATATGCGTCCCTTGGATAATCAATAACTATTTATTATTATCATTTACTTATTATCTTATAGTATTTAATAATCAATAATTATATTATTAATTATTAATCAAAGAGAATGTCTTCCCAATGTTATCTAAACATCAACACTCTCTCTCAACTAGAGAGACATTCTGCATCATGCCAAACTTGTCTCCGAAGTATACAAACTTCACCCTAGACTAATGAAACTTTCTTTTCAGTATCGGGAGAGGTTTCTCTCCCACCTGAACCAAGGGAAAACTCCTTCTACGGCTCTCCCTCTGAGCCAATTGACTCTCTATGAGATCATGCTCACTCTGGTTCCACATGTAATAGCATATAACATCTTGAGTCTCTATCATTCCTTGTCAAATCACCATGACTAGGACAAAGACCACACCAAGATCGTTCACCACAGGTACACACATGTGACTGAATGCCGACATGATGCAAATTGACACGTGGAAAACACCTCAAGCACCTCGATTCGATATTATTCCTTGTCATGATCAAGGAAGGACTACGCTTGGGCCCGTTTACCACAAGTGCACCTTTATGATAAATGTATCTTACCTCCCTTGGTCTGCAACCCAATATAGGAGAAGTTCCACCCGATGTCAAAACATCAACACTCCCTCTTATCTAGGGAGGTATTTTTTCATGATGTCCTCATCTAGTAGTCCACTAACTACTCTATAATAAACTAGTAGCACACAACTACTATCTAGAGACACATAGTCTCCCCAAGTGGTACACAACCACCATAGTAGCAAAAGGTCTGTCACACATGGCACTCCCAAATGGATTTATAGAGGCTACTCACCCTAGGAACACTTAGGGTCAACTCCCCATAGTGTGTGACATCAAGGTCAACTCCCTTGGCATGTCCTCATGTGCTCTCCACAAGGGATGTTGGGCTATAAGTCCAAACACACTTATCCCTTCTCGGATAAGTGTACTCACAGATCAACTCAACTCAGTTCACAGAGGAGTACGATCTAGAGAATGTTTGCCACAAATGGCACTCCCATGTGGACTTCTAGAGGATACTCCCTCTAGAAACACTAGGGTCAACTCCCCATAGTGTGTGACGTCAAGGTCAACTCCCTTGACATGTCCTCATGCGCTCTCCACATGGGATGTGTCCTCATGTGCTCTCCACAAGGGACATTGGGCTATCCCTTCTCAGATAAGTGTCCTTATAGATCAACTCACTTATCCCTTCTCGGATAAGCGCAAAACCACTTATCCCTTCTTGGATAATTTTCCTCACAGATCAACTCAACTTAGTCATAGAGGATTACAATCTAGAGAATGTCTTAGTAAGCTACAAACATCAAAACTCTCTCTTGACGAGGGGGGAATTCTCTGCCACATCAAGTCTGTCACGAAAGTACTCAAACTTCATCCTTGTTTGGTAAGAACATCAACAACCTGCTCATCTGTAGGAAGGTATTGCACCAGTAATTCCTTCCTCTCACCATGTATCCGATGCAATGGTACTTGAAATCAATGTGGTTTGATTTGTCATAAAACACTGGATTCTCTTAGATATTGACATAACTTTGGTTACCATAATGAATAACGATGGAATTCATCACATGTTAAGATAAATATGCAAGGAGCTTGTGAAGACACACTGCTTCACGGAATGCCATACTTAATGAAATTTACTCTACTTTTTCTTTGCTCAAAACCACATAAGTATGTTTCCTGCTACACTAGGAAATCATCGCAGATCCCAAAGTGAAGCAAGACCTAGAGGTGCCCTTCCTATCCACTGCGCTCCCTGCCCAATAAGAGTCAGTATATCCTTGCAATCTCATGTCAATACTGGAAGTATATCTCAGAACATGTCCAAATGTGCCTCATAGGTATCTCAACACATGCTTCGTAGAAATCTAGTGTGTCTATCTCCGCTGACTCATAAACTAACTAAGTGTACTCACTACATAGAAAATATATGGTCTAGTGTTAACCATATACATAAATGATCCAATCAATTGTCTGTATAGAATTGGATCAATTTCATTGGAATTAGAAGAAGACACACTTAGTTTCTTTAGATTCATCACCATTGGTGTAGCCGTGGGCTTCCAGTTCAACATCCCAAGCTTCTTCAATATCTCAACTGTGCACATCCCTTGAATCAGGAAGATCTCATCAGTTCTTTGCTACAACTCTAGTCCCAAGAAGTAGTGCATCATACCAAGGTCCTTCATCTCAAACTCATATACCAACACATAATTTCATTCACCAATAAGGCTATATGTACCGATGAGGAATAAATCATCAACATAGAGGACCAAAATCAGGGACTCACCATTAACAATCTTGTAGTACAGGTTGGGATCAACAACACTTTTTTGTTGAAGCACAAACTCATTAGGTATACATCAATCCTCACATACCAAGCTCGAGGTGCCTTCTTGAGTTCATACAGGGTCTTCTTCAACCTACACACACGAGACTCCTTCTCATGTATCATGAAACCATCTGGCTTCTTGATGTATACTTCTTCCTCAATCTCTCCATTGAGAAATATTGTCTTCATTTCCATATAATGTATTCTCCAACCCATGGATGTTTCAAGGGAAATAGTCGTTCAGATAGACATGTATCGAGCAATGGGAGAAAATGTCTCCTCATAATCTATTCCCTCCACCTGAGAGAATCCTCTAGCAAAAAATATCATTTTGTGTCTCTCGATGCTCCCGTCAACTGTTTGTTTGATCTTATAGATCCATTTGGAAGTCACTATAGACTTCCCCTAAGGTTTTGGAACAATATCCCACACATCATTCTTCATGATAGACTGATACCCCTCCATCATGACATTTCTCCATATTGAATGACTAGTTTCCTCCTCATAACAGGAAGGCTAAAAAATGAATGATGTGGCTCATAGTTGCGACATAGAATGAATATCTCTCATGTCTCTTTCTCACTCAGAAGGTACCATGAGGATTTGCATGTCCTTCTTCCTCCTGCAGAGTCTGACAAGCCCATGAAGGTCTCTTTCGACCTATTGCAATATCTCTTGGAACATCAACTAGAGCTACAGGATCAACGTGATCAATTTGATCAATATGCTCAATTGTCTCCCTTTGAAAGGTAATTCCATCTTGGACCATATTTTACATATAGTGGTTTCCTCGTGAAACCAATGTCTAAGACATATCGAGGTTCCCTCATGGAACCAATGTCTCACAAGACATATCGAGGTTTCCTTGTGAAACCAATGTCTTGGTTACTTCATCTCACCATCTGAGGAACTGAGGCATGTCGGGATGAATTATACATTCCCCCCTACTAGTTCACATAGGACCCACTAGGGAGAATGTCTCATGATGTTTCCTCAAACATCAACACTCCCTCTAGAGTTGGAGGTGACTCCTCCTCTTTTTGTACTCCCTCTGACACCGAAGGTAACTATTCCTCATTCTCTGGCGGTAACTCAATATCTGCTCCCTCTGGATGTAGTACAACATATTCTACTTGGATATATCACCATAGTTGTACTCTAGTCAGTCTTGACTGGATGTATCCATGATCACTAGAATTATCTCTGTTATTTGGCATGGTCTCGTCCTGGGAGGTACATTGCTCCTAGAGACTTCCTATCTTTGAGCATCATGTATGGAAATGTCTCTCCTTGATATCATGTTGGAAGGCCTTTCCCTCCCCGTTTTCCTCCTATGAACGTCATTATGGCTCCTTCTCAGAGCTATTACCTGTGACCTACCCAAAACAAGAAACAAGAACAACAAAAAGCATCTCCTAGAGGAGATAAATTTATCTTGTGCACAACTATATACAACGACCCTCCAAATGATACATCTTCTACTATGACCAACACACATCCATCATATACTCAATGTCATATGGCTACCAACACACATCCATCATATACTAGATGTCATATGACAAACCATGTTGATTTTCTAGTGTTAAATTAGTCAAGCACAATTTTCGGCAAGTGGTAATTACTTCCAATGCTATACGATATTATTTTAGTAAAAATTAGAACATTACTAAGTAATTACACTTAGAAAATTTCAACTACTTAGAAACTTCGGTCTCTTCCTTAGATCACTTCCCACATGTGAGAGAGAAAAATATGTGTCTATTGTTGTGTCTTTCAAGTGTCTTTTTGTAGTAATATTAGATTGATCCAGAAAGACAAAGTCTCTTTGAAAATTAAATTTAAAATTAATTTTCTTTCTTATAAATAATTGGAGAATATCTTTGGTAACTACCCAAAGATTAATTTGGTTATAATCCATCCACATAGTATTTGACTGTGTTAAATTTTTCCTCCATAATTCATGTGGTTATTTGCACAAATATAGGTAGAAGTAAATATGCAATACATTCCTCATATTTAGGTAATTAGACATTTTTACTAGAAATTACTGCCCACCAAAATTTATGGAATTCTTTCTATAATTTAGGTAGGAGTAAAAAGTAAATATGTTGTACATAGAGATTGTAACAACCCCATAAATTTAACACTCCCAACACTTTACTCTACTCTCATTTTCCTCGTCCCTCTTGTGAGAGAGTCAAGCCCAGTCCCACTTTGATACCATGTTGTTTTTCTTCATATGAGATATGATCGATATATATTATTACAATGATGAGTGTTCCATATATAGAGAACATATGGTGACCATCCATGAAAGGATGTGTCCCTTGGATAATCAATAACTATTTCTTATTATCATTTAATTATTATATATAGTATCAAATAATCAATAATTATATTATTAATTATTAATCTAAGAGCATGTCTTCCCGATGTTGTCTAAACATCAAAAATAAGGATGGGCAAAGCGTCACAAAAATTGAAACAACTAGACAGTTATTGCATTTTCAGTGGGTGTAATTTGTCTCGAAAAAATTATAATTGTGACCATGGAACAAACAATGATTTTTGCATTCTCACAACCATTGTTGTTTATTTTATTGAAAACTTTTATTGAGATCAGGCTCACTCTAGGTCCACATGTAATAACATATAGCATATTGAGTCTTTATCATTCCTTGTCAAATCCCCATGACTAGGAAAAAGACCACACCAGGATCGTTCATGACGGGTACACACTTGTGAGTGAATATTGGCCTGATGCTAACTGACACGTGGAAAACACCTCAAGCACCTCGAGTCCATAATATTCCTTGTCATGATCAAGGAAGGAATACGCCTGGGCCCGTTTACCACAAGTGAACCTTTATGATAAATGTTTCCTATATCCCTTGGTCTGCAACCCAATCTAGGAGAAGGTTCGCCCGATGTAGAAACATCAACACTCCCTCTTATCTAGGGAGGTATCTTTTCATGATGTCTTCATCTAGTAGTCCACTGACTACTCTGTAATCAACTAGTAGCACACAACTACTGTCCAGAGACACATAGTCTCCCCCAGTGGTACACAACCACCATAGTAGCAAAAGGTTTGTCACACATAGCACTCCCATGTGGATTTCTAAAGGCTACTCCCTCCAGGAAAACTTAGGGTCAACTCCCCATAGTGTGTGACGTTAAGGTCAAATCCCTTGACATGTCCTCATGTGTTTTCCACATGGGATGTGTCCTCATGGGCTCTCCACAAGGGGAATTGGGATATAAGCCCAAACAAACTTATCCCTTCTCGAATAAGTTTCCTCACAAATCAACTCAACTCAGTTCACATAGGAGTATGATCTAGAGAATGTATGTCAGACATGGCATTCCCATGTGGACTTCTAGAGGCTACTCCCTCTAGAAACACTAGGGTCAACTCCCCATAGTGTGTGACATCAAGTTCAACTCCCTTGACATGTCCTCAATGTGTGCTCTCCACATGGGATGTGTCCTCATGTTCTCTCCACAAGGGACGTTGGGCTATCCCTTCTCAGATAAGTTTCATTACAGATCAACTCACTTATCCCTTCTTGGATAATCCCAAACCCACTTATCCCTTCTCGGATAAGTGTCCTCACAGATCAACTCAACTTAGTCAAAGAGGAGTACAATCTAGAGAATGTCTCAGAAACCTGCAAACATCAACACTCCCTCTCAGCAAGGGAGGCATTCTATGCCACGCCAAATATGTCACATAACTACTCAAACTTCGTCCCGGTTTGGTAAGAACATCAACAACTTTCTCATCTATAGGAAGGTATTGCACTAGTACTTCCTTCCTCTGCACCATGTCTCGTATGTAATGGTACTTGAACTCAATGTGGTTTGATTTGTCATGAAACATTGGATTCTCTGAGATATTCACACAACTTTGGTTACCATAATGAATAACGGTGGAATTGAGCACATGTTTAGATAAATATGCAAGGCGCTTGAGAAGCCACATTGCTTCACAGACTGCCATACTTAATTCAATGTACTATGATTATGTTGTTCTCAAAGACACATAAGCCTATTTCCTGCTACACCAAGAAACCATCGTAGATCCAAAAGTGAAGCAATACCTGGAGGTACCCTTCCTATCCACTTCGCTCCTTGCCCAATCAAAGTTAGTATATCCCTATAATATCATGTCAATACTGGAAGTATATCTCAGACCATGTCCAACTGTGCCATGTAGGTATCTCAACACATGCTTCATAGCAATCCAGTGTTTCTATCTCCGATGACTCATAAACTGGCTAAGTGTACTCACTGCATAGAAAATATTTGGTCTGATGTTAACTAGATACATAAATGATTCAATCATCTATCTGTACAAAGTTGTATCAATTTCATCGGAATTGGAAGAATACACACTTAGTTTCTTCATATTCGTCACCACTGGTGTAGCCACGGGCTTCCAATTCAACATCCTAAACTTCTTCAATATCTCAATTGTGTACTTCCCCTGACTCAGGAAGATCTCATCAATTCTTTGCCACAAATATAGTCCCAAGAATGAAGCAGACCCCCCTTTTCTCCTTGGGGATGCTCAACCTCCCAGTCAAGGATCGTTAATTATTCCTGAGCTGGATCATCTCCTCGGGACCTTTCTAGTATCAAACCCAAAACACAGGCCTTGTTATCACCCTTAGGGTTTTTGCAGTCATGATCTGATCGTTATCGACCTGTCCGTCGATCAACGGTTCACAGAAATTGCGAGTTGTGAACGTGCTCACTCTTTATCGGAGAGCCCTATCCCCGCAATCGAAAAATTGCTCGCCCAACCTCCTTTAAATCGTGGTTGTTGATCTTCTGTCTTGCAAGATCGACGGTCTGGGAAAATTGTGGGCTGCGAACTAGCACCTCTGCTAATTTTTCCTCCTCTCCCTGCAATGACTCCCCACCGTTGATTCTCTCCTTGCAGATCAACAATACTAGTTCACTTCGGGATTTTGAATTTCGGGGTTCTCAACCTCTTTACGATCACTTTCACTCGGAGCGACTTTACCTGGATTCCATGATCTGTTGACACGTAACCCCTACGGATCAATGGTCGCAAGCCTCTTTAGCTATTCGGGCTTCGGGAATTTCAACTTTCCACCTTTGATTTCTCCCAAAGCACTTCCACCCGAAATCAACTATCTGTCGACAGGTGTCCCACCCAGATCAACGATTGTGGTTCACTTCTTCTCTTTGGGCTTCGGGAGTTTCAAACTCTCCACACTTGCTCCCTGCCAAGGTACTTCCACTCAAAGTATAAGATCTATTGACGCCTGTCCCTCTAGATCCGACGGCCACTATCTGCTTCATCTCTTTGGACTTCGAGAGTTTCACCCTCCTACGCACTCGTTCCTCATGGAGGAATTTCGCCCGAAGATGACGAATTCCCGCCACGTGTCCTCCGCAATGGATGGTTGCGATCTAATTCAGCCTTTGGGACTTTACGATTTTTAACCTCCTGCACACTTGTTCCTCGTGGAGTGATTTCGCCCAAAAACGATGAATTCCTGCTACGTGTCCTCTGCAACAGATGATTGCGATCTGCTTCAGCCTTTAGGACTTTGGGAGTTTGTCACCCTCCGCACTTGGAATCCTCCAAAGTGAATTTTCCCGAAGTCTCAGATATGTCAACATGTATCTCCTGGAAACCAACGACCTGGATCTACTTCAGCCTTCGACTCTTCGGCGATTTCGCTTTCTCCTTATCCACAAAACTTCTGAAGCACTTTTTCTCCAGAGTTATCGATCTTTCGCCACCTGTCCCTCTGGATGATGGAAGGTGCTTGGCCTCTTTGGGACTTCGATGAATCCTCACTCATATGTCCATGCAGAGACTTAACGCTCGTGCGCCTTATCCAATCCAACGATCTAGAATGATCCCACTCCCTCCTGGATGGATCTTAGCCGGTGACTCCTAAAACCTTCAAAACTTTCCTCTCTTTGAAGATCCCTCCCGATATATCTCTTGAGTTCTCTCTCTCCTTTTGATCCTTTAACTCTTTAAAGAGTTACTTCGACACTTAGTCAAGTTTCAGGTCTGTGCACTCCTTGCAATAGATTCTTATGCAAGAGTTGGGTTCTTGCGGATAACTGTGCACACCTTGCAGCAGTCACTTTGCACTCCTTGCAAAGGGAAAGTTTCACGCTATCTCTTCTAATCTTTTGAGTCTAAAAAGACTCTGTCAATGCACTCCTTGCGGACTGTGTGCACACCTTGCACGAAATCAGTGAAGATAAAACAATTGAAACTTATACAAACATTTCACACTTTCATATATTCGTAACTAAATTCATTCATTCATGAAAACAACAATAACAGGGAATTGCAAACAATAACGACACCATGCATTTGAATCAATTTTCCTCTGTTATATTCATTCAAAAGAAGAAATGGCTACAACTATGATCAAACAACAACTAAAAATTCAAAATTTCCTACCAACTCGCAACAACCTCATTTGGGTGTACTAAACCTCTATTTATCTCAGAGGGTTCTTAGGGTTCCCCCCGACTACTCGTTTACTCAAAAAGAAAACCTAACTGCTACCTTAGTTCAGTTACATTCAAGACTAGGACTGAAAACTCCCATGTCACTCGTGATCATTCATCTTCCAAGCATTTGATCTTCTTCCATTTTTCAATGAGCTCCAAAATATTCGCAGTAAACACCAATGTTTAATATTATGAAATGATTCCAAGGCGTTGAGTTGTCCTACCACGCGTGCTCGTTGACGATGCTCCTACATCATACTCCCCTGGACAAAAATTCATGGAATCCTTTCCATGAGATCCTGCACCGACTTTCCATGCTTCTGGATATCATCTTCGTTTTCCCAACTGGAATCTTCTATTGGGTGTCCCTTCCACTTGACCAAATATTCAAAATAGGTCTTCCTCCTGATATTTTTTCCAATCCTCTGATCAACAATCTTGTCCATCTGTGGTTTTTCTGCTATAGGAATTTGTTTCTCCCACTGAATCTTCTCTTGACCTTTTGATCCCTCTCTGCCATCATCTCTGTACAGATACAAGTATGAAACGTTAAATATGGTTGATATGCCCACATCATGTGGCATCTCAATCTCATAGGTGTTTGCATCAAACTTCCTTAAGATCTTACATAGCCCTATATTCTTCATATTTAACTTGTTATATGTTCTCCTAGGGAACCTTTCTTTCATGATATGTGTCGGAACCTAATATCCTACTTCAAATTAAAGTTCCTTGCGATGTTGATCAACTCTATGCTTGTACTCTTGGCTAGAGCTCTGCAACTTTCCTTTGATCTGGCTATGGAGCTTCTGCATTTTTGTAGCAAAATCTTCTGCTCCAATGCTTCTGATCTCACTCTGTTCCAAGTCCCTCAACTCAGATACTCCCCTTGGTTGCATTCCATACAATATTTGGAATGGGCTCTTTCCAGTGCTCCTGTTTGGTGAGTCATTGTATGCAAATTCTTCTTGTGGAAAAATCTGATCCCACTGATTATGATGCTCAGTGACCAGAATCCTCAATAATTTTCCCAAACTTTTGTTTACCACCTCAGTCTGTCCATCTGTCTGAGGGTGATAAGTTGAGTCAAAGGACAAATCTGTCCCCAACTTCTTCCACAGTGTTCTCCAGAAATGACCAACAAATTTAGTGTCTCTGTCTAAGACAATGCTCCTGGGTAGTCCATGAAGTCTCACAACTTCCTTGAAAAACAAATTTGCAACATGTGTTGCATCACTAGTCTTCTAGCATGGGATAAATTGTGCCATCTTTGAAAATCTATCCACCACCACAAATATGGAATCACATCCTCTTTGTGTTCTTGGCATTCCCAACACAAAATCCATGCTTATTGCATCCCAAGGCCTCTCTGGTATTGGCAATGGTTGATACAATCCAGTGTTATGTCTTTTACCCTTTATATGTTGGCAGATTCTACATATGTTCACAAATTTTATCACTTATGTTCTCATACTTGTCCAATAGTATGAACTTCTCAACTATGCAAATGTTTTATCATGGCCGAAATGTCCAGCCAATCCTCCACTATGATTTTCCTTCAAAATTTTATCCCTCATTGAGCATTTTGGTATGCACAACTGATTTCCCTTGAACAACAATCCCTCTTGAATCATATACTCTGTCCACTAGCTCATGTCTCTCAGCATATGATTTGCACATGCTTTGTATGCTTCCTTGAAATATGGATCGTCATAATACATATGCTTCAGGTGTTCAAACCCCAAGGTCTTTACCTGAAACTCCTGCAGAATCAAACATCCCCAGCTTAATGCATCAACAACTTTGTTAGCATTCCCAACAATATGTTTTGTGACAAAAGTAAAATTCTGCATAAACTCAATCAACTTTTCATCCCTCTGGTTCAATTTTTCTTGTTTGGTTATGAATTGTAAATCTTGGTTGTTGCTATGCAAGACAAATTCATGTGGAACAAGGTAGTGCCTCCATTTCTTCAGGGCTTGAATTATGGCATAAACTTCCTTATCATATGTGGAGTATTTTCTCTTAGTCTCATTCAACTTCTCATTGAAATAGGAAATAGGCCTATTATCCTAGCTCAAAATTGCTCCAATTGCAACTCCACTTGCATCACATCTCACTTGAAATGTCTTTCCAAAATTTGGTAAGACCAGAATTGGTCATTCTATTATTTTCTCCTTCAGTACATTGAAGCTCCTCTCAGCCTCCTCTATCCATTTAAAATACTTGTGCATTGTCTTCACTATATCCATCATTGGTGCACAAATCCCGCTGAAATCTCTGAGAAACTTGCTAATCCATGGAAGCTTCTTACCTCAAACATACTCCTTGGTGATGACCATTCTTTGTTTCTTTCACCTTCTCTGGATCCATCTTCAGTTCATTTTAAGAGATCACAAAACCCAATTAAATGAGCTTTGTCTTCATAAAAGAGGACTTCTTCAGGTTTATCAACAACTTCTCTCGTTGTAGTTTCCTCATCACTAGTGTCAGGTGTCTCAAATGATCCTGTTTAGTCCTACTAAAGACAAGTATATCATCCAGATATACAACCACGAACTTGCCAATGAAATCTTTTAGTATTTCATTCATCAACCTCATAAAATTACTCGGGGCATTTGTTAAGTCAAATGGCATAACAATCCACTCATGCGAACCTTCATTTGTCTTAAAGGTTTTCTTCCACTCATCACCTTCTCTCATTCTTATCTGGTGATATCCACTTTTCAAATCTATCTTAGAAAAATAATTTTTCTCCACTTAAACAGTCCATTAAATCATCCATTATTGGCAAAGGAAATCTATACTTGATGGTGATCTTGTTAATGGCTCTTGAGTCTGTACACATTCTCCATCCTCCATCCTTCTTTGGACTCAACACAGTTGGAACTGCGCATGGACTCAAGCTCTCTCTGACCAAACCCTTGTCTAACAATTCCTGGAATTGGTTCTTTACCTCCTCACTCTCTTGAGGTGTAAGTCTGTATGCTACTTTGTTTGTCAGACTTTCTCTTGGTATCAAATAAATATGATGGCTGGTACTTCTGATGGGCGGCAATGAGTTAGGAAGCTCATCCACCACTATGTCGGAAAAATTATCCAACAATTCATGAACTTATTCAGTTAAATCATCCATTGAAGTACTTGTAAGGATAAATCTGGGTTTCCTCACCACAACAAACTGCATCTCATGTTCTTTCTTGACTTGTTTCAGGATTTCCTTCCCGCTCATGAGAAGTATGCTTGTGCTTTCTTCCTCTTTCACTTTCTTCTCTTCTATTGGTAGCAACATGTGTGTCCTACCATTCTTCTCCAAGGTGTATGTATTCTTCCTCCCATCATGAATGACATTCCTGTCAAACTGCCATGGTCTTCCCAACAAAACATGACATACATCCATGGGAATTACATCACATAGAATTTCATCTCTATATCCTCCTATCTGAAATTCAACAAGGCATTGTTTAGTAACCATTACCTGGTGGCTTTTATGCAACCATGAGACTTTGTATGGATTCAGATGTGCAATTGTCTCCAGCTCCAATTTCTCCACCATATTTGTGGATACTAAGTTATCAGTGCTCCCACTGCCAATTATAACCTTGCATACTCTGTCTTTAGTCTTGCAAGATGTCATGAATAGACTATTCCTTTGCACTGGATTTTCAACTTCTGCCTCTGGTTTTAAGAGAACCTTTCTCAACATCAGGAATGTTCCATCCTTTGCTCCTTCTGCTCCAACATTCCTTCTTTGTGATTACGAAATGTGAGCTTGACCTCCTCCTTCTTTCTTTTTCTCAGGACATTCCCAAGACATGTGCCCTGTATTTCCACATGCATAGCACCTTACTTTTCCTCCTTTGCTTCTTCCTCTTCCTCTAGAAGAACTTATTCCACTACCCTATCTTCCTCGGGAACTTCCTCCTCTTTCCGAGTGACTGTGCGGTTTCTCAATCTTGTCTTTAGATTTATGTACCTTGTCATGGAAAAATCCCTTGCCTTTGTTTAGGGTCGGGCTCCTACCTCTGCCTCGTTGGATTTTCTTTCTGGCCAACTTCTCCTCTGCGTTCAGTGAAAACTGATAAGTATCCTCCACTGTCCTTACTGACAACATGTTGATCACATCCTGGATTTCATACCTCAGGCCATTTATATACCTGGCAACTTTTTCATCTTTCTCTCTTTGTCTAGTTCTAATGTTCATCTTGTAGAACTCCTTTGTGTACTCTTTAACTATCATACCCTTTTGTCTCAATTTCTGCAGCGTCTTGAACAGATTGATCTAATAATATTTGGGCATGAATTTAGCCTTCATCATGGTTGTCCCAATTCTTTATCTTTTGTTTGCCCTTGCTTCTCCTCATCGACATCTTCATAGTCAAAATATTTGTCCATGGATATTATCCAATCCAGCAGCTCTTCATCATCCAAATTACCTCCATACATTGGGACCTCTATATTGGCTCTAGCTCCCAATATAACAACTACTCTCAGCAAGCGTTCTTCGACAACATTTTCCCCTGCAGCTTCTTCGACTTCTACTTCTTCACTCTTTGCACCGTTGATGTCTCCAGCATCAGGTGCCCTCCTTTGTACTGCCTCCATCACCTCTAATATTGCACGAACCTCTCGCATTTCTCTTTCTACAACATGATTGGCTAAAGGTGGCTCCACTCATCTCCTCAGTGGCATTGTGTTGACTGTCTCTCACACACAGAGTACACTTTCGAGCTCCTTTGTCTCCTCTCCTTTGTCTGTTGTCTGTAAGCAAAAATTTTATCTTTGATACCACTTAATGAATACCCCCCTTCTCTCCTCGGGGCTTCTAGACCTTTTGGTCAAGGATCATTAATTATTCCCGAGTTGGATCAGCTCCTCGCGACCTTGCTGGTCTCAAACCCAAAACAAAGGCCATGTTATCACCCTTAGGGTTTTTGCGGTCACGATCTTATCATTACCGACTTGTCCATCAATTGACAGTTCACATAAATTGTAGGCTACAAATGTGCTCACTCTTTATCGGATAGCCATGTCCCTGCAATCGAAAAAGTGCTCGCCCAACCTCCTTTAAATCGTGGTCATTTATCTCCTATCTCACAAGATCAACGGTCCAAAAAAATTGCAGGTTGTGAACTAGCGCCTCCGCTATTTTTTCCTCCTCTCCTGCAATGACTCCCCACCGTTGATTCTCTACTTGTAGATCAGTGGTCCTAGTTCACTTTGGGATTTCATCTTTTGGGGTTCTCAACCTCTTTATGATCACTTTCACCCGGAGCGTATTTACCCGGATTCCACGATCTGTTGACAAGTAACCCCTACGGATCAACAGTCATAAGCCTCTTCGGCTATTCGGGATTCGGGAGTTTCAACTTTCCACCTTTTCTTTCTCCCAGAGCACTTCCACCCAAAATCGACGATCTGTCGACATGTGTCCCACCCAGATCAACAGTTGTGGTTCACTGCTTCTCTTCAATCTTTTGGAGTTTCAAACTCTCTACACTTTCTCCCTCCCGAGGTACTTCCACCCGAAGTACAAAATATATTGACGCATGTCCCTCTGGATCCGACGACCACTATCTTCTTTGGCTCTTTGGGCTTCGAGAGTTTCACCCTCTTGCACACTCATTCCTCCCAGAGGAATTTTGCCCGAAGATGACGGATTCCCACCACGTGTCCTCCATAATGGATGGTTGCGATATGCTTTGGCCTTCAGGACTTCGGGAGTTTCAACCTCCTGTGCACTTGTTCCTCCCAAAGTGATTTCACCCGAAAATGATGGATTCCTGCTACGAGAGTTTTTCACCCTTTGCATTTGGAATCCTCCGAAGTGAATTTTCTCGAAGTCTCAGATCTGTCAACATGTATCTCCTGGAAACCAGTGGCCTGGATCTACTTCGGCCTTTGTCTCTTCGGTGATTACACTTTATCCTTATCCACAAAAATTTTGAATTACTTTCTCTCCAAAGTTATGGATCTTCCGCCACCTGTCCCTCTGGATGATGGATGGTCCCTGGCCTATTTGGGACTTCGGTGAATCCTCGCTCCTATGTGCACACAGAGACTTTACGCTCGTGCACCTTACCTAGATCCAATGGTCTGGAATGATCCCTCTCCCTCCTAGATGGATCTTAGAAGGTGACTCATGAAACCTTCATAACTTTCCTCCCTTTGAAGATCCCTCGTGCTATCTCTCTTGATTTCTCTCTCTACTTCTTCTCCTTTAACTCTTTAAAGAGTTACTTAAACACTTAGTCGAGTTTCGGGTCTGTGCACTCCTTGCAACAGATTCTTATGCAAGAGTTGGGTTCTTGCGGATGACTGTGCACACCTTGCAGCAGTCACTTTGCACTCCTTGCAAAGGGAAAGATTCACGCTATCTCTTCTGAGCTTTTGAGTCGAGATAGACTCTTTCAACGCACTCCTTGTAGACTGTGTGCACACGTTGCATGGACTCAGTGAAGAGAAAACAATTGAAACTTATACAAACATTTCACAGGTTCATATATTCGTAATGAAATTCATTCATTCATGAAAACAACAATAACAGGGAATTCCAAACAATAACGAAACCATGCATTTGAATCAATTTTCCTCTGTTATATGCATTCTAAAAGAAAAACTGGCTACAACTATGATCAAACAACAACTAAAAATTTAGAATTTCCTACTAACTCGTAGCATCCTCATTTGGGCATACAAAACCTCTATTTATCTCAGAGGGTTCTTAGTGTTCCCCCGACTACTCGTCTACTCAAAAAAAATAATCTAACTACTACCTTAGTTCAGTTACATTCAATACTAGGAGTGAAAACTCCCAGATCACTCATGATCATTCAGCTTCCAAGCATTTTATATTCTTCCATTTTTCAATCAGCTCCAAAAGATTCACAGTAAACACCGGTATTTAAGATTCTGAAATGATTCCAAGGCATTGAGTTGTCCTACCACGTGTGCTCACTGACGATTCTCCTGCATCAAAGAAGTAGTGCATGATACCAAGGTCCTTCATCTCAAACTCATATGCCAACACATACTTGCATTCACCAATAAGGCTCTTTGTACTGGTGAGGAATAAATCATCAACGTAGAGGACCAAAATCAAGAACTCACCATTAAAAATATTGTAGTACAAGTTGGGATCAACAACAATTTTTTTATGAAGCCCAAACTCATCAAGTATACATAAATCCTCGCATACCAAGCTCGTGATTCCTTCTTGAGTTCATACAGGGTGTTCTTCAACCTGGACACATGAGATTCCTTCTCATGTATTACGAAACCATCTGGATGCTCGATATATACTTCTTCCTAAATATCTCCATTGAGAAATATTTTTTTCATATCCATCTGATGTAGTCTCCAACCCATGGATGTTGCAAGGGAAATAATCATTTGGATAGAAGTGTATCGAGCAACAGAAGCAAATGTATCCTCATAATCTATTCCCTCCACTTGAGAGAATTTTCTAATAAAAAATATCATTTTGTGCCTCTCGATGCTCCCATCCATTGTGTGTTTGATATTATCGATCCATTTTGAAGTCACTACAGACTTCCCCTCGGGTCTCGGAACAATATCCCACACATCATTCTTCATGATAGACTGATACTTCCTCCATCATGACATCTCTCCATACTGAATGACTAGTTTCCTCCTCATAACATGAAGGCTAAAAAATGAATGATGTGGCTCATAGTTGTGGCATATCATGAATATATTTGAGGTATCTTTCTCACTCAGAAGGTATCACGAGGAGTTTTGTGTCCTTCTTCCTCCTGCAAAGTTTGAGGATCCCATGCAGGTTTCTTCCGACTTGTTGCAATATCTCTGGGAACATTAACTGGAGCTACAGGATCAATGAGATCAATTTGATCAATAGGCTCAACTATCTCCCTCTAAAAGGTAATGTCATCTTGGACCATATTTGACATATAGTGGTTTCCTCATGAAACCAATGTCTAAGACATATTAAGGTTCCCTCATAGAACCAATGTCTCACAAGACATATCGAGGTTTCCTTGTGAAACCAATGTCTTGGTTCCTTCATCTCACCATCAGAGGCATGTCAGTATGAAGTCCACTTTCTCCCCTACTAGTCCACACATGACCCTCCGGGGAGAATGTCTCATGATGTTTCCTTAAACATCAACACTACCTCTAGAGTTGGAGGTGACTCCTCCTCTGTCTTTACTCCCTCTGACACCGAAGGTAGCTCTTCCTCATTCTATGGTGGTAACTCAATCTATGCTCCCTATGGATGTAGTACAACCTCTTCTGCTTTTATATATCACCATAATTGTTCTATAGTCGGTCTTGATTGACTGTATCCATGATCACTAGAACTGTCTCTCCTCCTAAAATGGTCTCGTCTTGAGAGGTACATTGCTCCTAGAGACTTCACGTCTCTGAGCATCATGTATGGAAATGTCTTTCCTTGATATCATGTTGGAAGGCATTTCCCTCCATGTTTTCCTCCTATGATCGTCATTATGTCTCTTTCTCAAATCCATTACCTATGACCTACCCAAAACAAGAAACAAGAATAACAAAAAGCATCTCCTAGAGGAGATCAATTTATCTTATGCACAACTATATACAGTGACCCTCCAAATTATACGTTTTCTACTATGACCAACACACAACCATCATATACTCAATGTCATAAGGATACAAACACACATCCATCATATACTTGATGTCATACGACTAACCATGATGATTTTCTAGTATTAAATTAGACAAGCACAATTTTCGGCAAGTGGTAATTACTTGCAATGATATACGATATTACTTTAGTAAAATTTATAACATTACTAAGTAATTACACTTGGAAAATTTCAACTACTTAGAAACTTCGGTCTCTTCCTTAAATCACTTCCCACATATGAAGGAGAAAAAATATGTGTTTCTATTGTTGTGTTTTTCAAGTGTCTTTTTATAGTAATATTAGATTGATCCAAAAATACACGTCTCTTTGAAAATCAAATTTAAAAAAAATTCTTTCTTATAAATAGTTGGAAAATACCTCCAGTAACTACCCAAAGAATAATTTGATTAAATTGTTCCCCCATAATTCATGTGATTATTTGCATAAATATAGGTAGAAGTAAATATGCAATACATTCCTCATATTTAGGTAATTAGACATTTTTACTAGAAATTACTTTCCACCATAATTTATGGAACTATTTCTATAATTTAGGTAGGAGTAAAAAGTAAATATGTTGTACATAGATATTGTAACAACCCCATAAATTTAACACTCCCAACTCTTTACTCTACTCTCATTTTCCTGGACCCTCCTAGAGTCAATCCCGGTCCCACTCTAATACCATGTTGTTTTTCTTCATATGAGATATGGCCAATATATATTATTACAATGATGAGTTTTCCATATATAGAGAACATATGGTGACCATCCATCAAAGGATACGCCCCTTGGATAATCAATAACTATTTTTTATTATATATAGTATTTAATAATCAATAATTATATTATTGATTATTAATCTAAGAGAGTGTCTTCCCAATGTTGTCTAAACATCAACAACATCAACAATAAGGATGGAAAAAGCCTCAAAAAAATTGCAACAACCATTTGCAATGGGTGTAGTGTAATTTGTCTCAGAACAAACAATGATTTCCGCATTCTCACAACCATTGTTGTTTGTTTTATTGAAATTTTTTATTGAGGAAGCGGTTTATGTGATCCATTTCATGAATAATTTACATGCCATGTGCGATGAGCTCGTGTTTTTCAGTTTGGTTGTCGACAACATGTTGAACTCGCAAAACATGTCCAACTCTACTGCAAGATATCAAATATAATAAATATGCAGAACATAAATAAAATGCTAGAAATGGCAGAATAACAGTAATATAACCAGCATAATCTCCACAATAACACAGAAATGATATAAGAACAACAACAGAAATAGCACTTTGATTCAAAAGGCAATGTTCATGGGCCTCTTCGAGGGGGAAACCTCCAGTCGAGCAACACTCTATTACAATAATCTCTAAGCTAGGTTTTTCATACCCTCGACCCTTATTTATACTAAATATGTCTATCAAGAGAAGCATCTAGAGGAAGATCCTTCTAGAAGCGGAAGCTTCTATTAGGTCTTCTTACATCCGCCTTATTCTATTTTATTGAAAGGCCTT
>ML782733.1:115568-138157 GCA_009831015.1 Picea engelmannii
AAATTTTTAAGTATTCTTAGGTAAAAGTAAAAAAGTAAACATGTTAACGGATGGCTTTATAAATGCACGGAAGTTATGAGCAATAAATCTGGTTCATTCATTTTGGAGGACGACTAAGAATATGCCCGCATCTTGAATGCTTAACCATCAGATTAGGGTTAAGAGATCATTAAGATTAAAAGATCATTAATTCTGCCCATTGCCAATAGGTATACGCCTATCGGCACATTGCCACCCTCTAGGGTGGCACATTTCCACCCTAGAGAATTGTGGACCTTGTATACAACATTGCACGAAAAATATCCACACATATAACAAAATGTATCTAATCAATCAAAAGTCAATTTAATTATTGCCAATTTCCTCATCTTTTTTAGCCCTCTTCATCCTCACTTTTTAATAACATGATAAAGAACATGAATTCAATAAAATAATGAATTATAATGTTTATATAGATAATAAAGTGCACATAAGTTAAACTTTTGGCATTACTCTCTAATACCCTTGAACCAATCTTGTCATTATCGATATGGAATGATATAATAATAATTCAATTAATTGAATAATAATTTTGACTATGTGTAAGTTTAAAAAATTAAAGCAATGACCAATTAATTACAAGAGTCATTAGAGGAGGTCAGTGTGTCAGTGTGGGTGAGTATGGAAATATAATCTTAGAGTATGCAAGGGGATGGTAATAACCACTAATAATGAAGCACAAACATTATCTATCATGTAAGGTTGATTGAGATAAAAATAAAGAGGTATGAAAAGAAATAGTGGTTGTCGACTCATTGGTGATCACTCATGTCGTCAAGTTTAGAAATCCACTTGTGAATGTAAATATTGATAGAATAATCCAACAAGCCATTTTTATAGGTCTAGAACTTGACCATGCAGTCTTTTTCTAAGTATTAATAAGGCTCAATGTTGAAGTAGATCCAAATCCAAACGTTGGGGTTAAACTGCATAAATAAATACATTGGTTAAAGGAGGGAGGGGAGAGAGATCATGTCCTTGTGCCCCCCCATGAAGCTACAAGTTTTAATAATGCGAGCACCCACTTGGTACACTCATCAAGCCCTGAAGGTGAGGTGGATATTGCATTTAAATGGTGTTGTATCCACCCACTACTACATTTGGGATCAAATTCTGACATTTGAATGCATGTTTGAAGAATAATATCAATTTTAGTGTTGAAAATCCATTAAATTTCATAAATTTCTCTCCTTTGTTAAATTATTTCCTTTGATGAATGTCACTATTTTGACATACTAGGTGCCATTTTGATTAATTCGTGTTACAAGCATTTCTTAAGTTATACAAAGCGGGCCTAGTTAAGTTTTCCAAATTCAAAATTGATTATATAAACCTCGCATTAATTAATCGACACACCTAGTAAAAGAATTTTGTCTCTGGATGAATGTTAATGAGTATTTCATAATTTTGGCATTGATAGTATTTATTTTTTTCTAAATGTATCCATGACAAAGAGACCCATATTAAAATTTGCAACTACTATTTGAATTCTATATATGTAAAATTCTTTGAATTATGTTTTTATTAGTGCGACAACACTAACTTTGGTATTGTTGCATGTTCCTAAAATTGGGGATTTAAATGTTGTTGCGTGTTCCTAAAATTGGTGATTGAAAATGTTATTCCCCTTGCATGAAATGCAAGTGGTTATAAAGAAGAATAATTAATAAGACAACAACTACAAAACATTGCTAAGAATTTGGGCACCTAGAAGGGGGAACAAATATCGCATGATGGTAAGATACATGTAGTATATTGATAACAAAAACATATAAATAGAACCAAGATTGCATTGATAATGAGAAAACAAAAGATTTCTTATAAAGAGTTACAATCTAGTTGAGTCAATCCACTTTATGAATGTGGGATAGACCAAAAAGCACACTAAAGCAAAATAAAGCATAAAATCATAAAATAAGCTAAAGTCCAATTGAATTTATTAATGCCTATGTATAATATCTAATTGAACATTATAATATAATATTTACTTTAAAAACCTCCTTTAATTGTCAGTCAGCTACTAACTACACCATTCTTATCCCGTAAATTTTACATATTTTATAGCACCCAAAGGCTTGGTGAAAATGTCTATAGTTATGGTCATATGTGGTATAGTATTGCATCTCAATAGATCCATCCCCTACAAGTTATCTAATGAAGTGGCAATGTATCTCATCATGCTTGGTACACTCATGTAATACTATATTCTTGGCTAGTTTGAGCACCTTGATTATCACATAGTACRGATGTTGGCTTTGTCTTATGCATCTTCATGTATGAAAGCATCCTCCTCAGCCAAACTGCCTCACATGATCCTTTCATTTATCCTTGATAATTGGATTTTGCTGATGAAATGGCTACTACATGTTGCTTCTTGTTGGTCCATGTGACTACACACATACCAAGGATGAAAAAATATCTAGATGTTGATTTTCTATATCCACACAACTTGCCCAATCTAAATTTGTAAAGCCACACAACCTAGGGTATTTGATTCTATTGTAAAAAACTCCAAATTCAAGTGTCCCTTTCAGATATCTCAACACTCTCTTTGTTGAAATCCAATACTCCACCTTCGACACTATCATAAATATGGAATTAAAGCTCACGATGTAACTCAAATCAAACCTATTAAGGGGTTTTAATGTTCCATATTTATCTTAAAGTGTAGAAACCTTCCTGAATATTATTGATTCTTAAAATGCTAACCATAAAATGTTTAGTGATATTTTTATAAAAATATTAAAATTTATAAGTATTTTATATAGTTTTTGTTAGCACATAGGATGTATAGGGGTCAAATTTTTTAATTTTCTAGGTTTGAGTCATATGGTATTTTTTTATTTTAGGTTTTGAGTCATGTCTTATGTCAATAAATTATGTTTGATTCTTTCATGAGTAAATAAATCCGACTTTGTCCATGAACGAGTCTTGGTGTCATGATAGTGGTCATCATAATGAGAGAAATAGGGGTAAGTATTGGTCACACCCTTGGTCTTAAAACTCATCATTATCATGTTGCTTATCTCAAAAGGGGTGTGAAAATGTTCCTTATGTCATATTTAACCGTTTTAGGGTCAAATCATGTGTCAAGTCAACCTGATGCAAACTCATCTAAAAGTTCACAGCGAATCAAGAAACGACAGCATGCACTAATCACATATCATTATGCTTTGGAAAGGTGGCAAGGGGTATCTTATTGTTTTTAGTGCCACTTATTCATCATGTTCTTCAAGTCGGTTTCAAGAAGCAAGTTTGTCAATTTGAATATAGCGTGCTGCAAACTTGATTGTGTGCTACAAATTGAAGGATCGTGTTGTGAATCCTCTATTTTACACAGAATTACCACGGATTTTTGCATGATTGCAGCCTCATCCAGTTTAGGATTTTTTTATTTCCTCTCATATCCTACTTTCATTCATTTCATTCCCACATTGTTGCTATACTTGACTACTTCATTTAGTAAATCCTAAATTGTGCAAAATTCAAATCAAAAACCCTAAATCTTCATGTTTTCATCATACATCTCATAACAATTGTTATAAAAGGGTAAAAGGTTTTCAAACATCTATCATGGATAGTCATCAAGGTGAGAAAGTTCACAAAGGGGGATAAATTTTCAGGGTTGAGCCCCATGACCTGCAACTTATAAATTTTGAACCATTTTTCAAGGAAGCATTTCAAAGAGTGGGATGCCTCGTTTTTTGTGAGAAGATGCAAAGAGGAAACCGTGAGGTTGTAGCAGGAATTAACAAAGGTTTTTAAGGTTTATTACATAGTTTTGGCCACAACTGATATGTTTTGAAGACAAAATGACACCTATAGGAAATTCCACAGAGCATTCTGCAGAGGCGTTGTGAACTGCTAAATTAAAACAGTTTGCAACAAATTAGTAAGCAACAAAGTCATATTTTCATCATATATTGAAATATACGAATGGATTTTTTCTGATTTTTTTTGTGGAGGAGAAACATAATGTATTTGATTTTCTGACGAAAAATCAGCCCGACCCATTTCTCCGTTTGGGATAAAAGTTGAAAACATAACCTACTGGAAAGTTTGCAGCGAATCTTGCAATTGTGCTGCAAACTCTAATAGTCTGATAAATATGAGCTGTAGGAGGGATGCCACTTGTCTGAGGAGGTTCAAATGGTTTCCTAGGAGGTATTTGGACATGAGGTATTGGGACATGAGGGACAAGATCCAAAAAATAAGAGTTAGGTGGATTTTCTCTTCACCTTGTTGTAACAACTCCTAGAGAAAAGGGAATACAATGCAACCAATTGGGATTCAACCTCTTTAGAGTAGGAAGGAATGATACAATATAGATAGAATTTTTTTTTTTCATGAAAGGGTTCAGTTCATGATCTAAGAGAGTAGAGAACTTGAGGAGTAGTTTAGCTGCTTATTTGTAAGCCTGAGGGCATGTTTGTAATCACATTTTCTTCCATTAAAGATTCATGAGAGTTGTTTATCAGATTGTATTCTTTGTTTTCCATTTATTTTTTGATCCTCTTGCTTGAATATATTGCAGGTATTGAATATCAATGGTTTTCCATGGGTGGTAGAATTCATGAGCTACAAAGGATTTGCAGTGATTGCATCCTTTCATGATTTATGTTCAGGTATTCTTTTAATTCATTTTGCATAGAGGATCATTGCTTGATGCATATTCTTCTTAGTGTCATTTACTCCATTCTTCTATTCATCATTACATAGCCCTTTTTTCTGGTATGCAAATTGATTTACTTTGATTTGTAGGGTGTTTATGATCCAGATGGATATTGGTGGCCACCCACCTTTTCCAACTGGCTCAAAACAGTTTTCTGACATTTTTGGCAATTTACTATTTTTAGCAGTTTTTACTTCTGGGGCCATTTTGAGGGACTAAATGAAGGTTTTTCGGTATCAAGCTCCTCAATGATAGCTAAAGGCATGATTGAGCCCCCAAAATGAATATCCTTGACGATACCTTTCCAACGGGCTATCACACGCCTAAAATAGAGATCGTATGCAAACGTTATGACCCCGAGAAGTTGATGTACTAGCTTACCCAAACGGGGCCCACATGACTTTTGGTGCTTCATCTCCTAGGGTTAGGTTTTTGGATTTCTAGGGTTTTTGGCATTCTTGCTTATTGTAAAAAGGCCTTCAGAGCCTCATTGTAACCTTCTTCTTGCGAATGCGCGCTGTCGTCACATCTCTTCTCAGAGATAAGCCGCCACCATTCCATCAAGCTTGTTTCCGCTACATTTTATAGTTTCAACTTATTTTGTTATTGAATAGAAAACCGATTTTATTGTATCTCTGTTATTTTGTGTTAAGAACCTATTAATAATCTGTGTTCATTTCGTTCTTCTCATAAAATTTGGATCAGTGGTATCCGAGCAGTCTGTTCCTTGTCATCTTAATGCATGTCCCCAACGAGGTCGGAGTACAAAGAGTTGGGTCTCAAGCTTGTTTCTCTTGAGGACAGAAGCTCTCGCACGCCCAAGCGACCTCCCATGGTAGAAGAAAAGAAAGATGACGAGACAGGAGATCCTTTCAAACTGTTGATTGAGGAAGCCCTCATGCAACAAAGGAACGAAATGATGGATAGTTTCACACAAATCCTTCGGTGACTACCAACAGGCAACGCATCTTCTTTGAACGGAGGTACCGCCCCCTTCAAGGTACAAATAAACTTTGATATTCCTATATTTGAAGATCAGATAGACACAGATGCTGTAGACAAGTGGTTGAATCTACTAGAAGGGTATTATTTTGTTCATAAATTTTCGAATAGAGAAAAGATTACTTTTGCGCTCCTCAAAGTCGTTCCCCATGTCAAAGATTGGTGGGAAACTTTCTGTGAGAAAAAGGAAACAGAGTAAACCTCATTATTTTCAGTCACGGTCACCTGGGAATCATTCAGGGATGCTATTAAGGAACAATACTACCCTGTCGAAAGTTATGATGACCTGTATACCAAATGGACCACACTGCGGCAACAAAGAGACCAAGCAATGCCAGATTTCACAAATATCTTCCATACCTTGCACACCAATTTGGGTATCAAAGATTCAGAGTGACATCTAGTGCTCAAGTATCACGGTTCTCTACATAGATACATCCAGACCGAAATGGAATTTCTGGACATCTCATCCTTGGGCGTGGCCTACCGATATGCTGTCAAAATCGAGCAGAAGCTCAAACAAAAGACGCGGCAATTTGGGCCTGGGAACCCCTCACAAAAAAATCCAGGAAAGGGCGGCCCCAACCCACTTAACAAAGGACAGAGCAAAGATGGACAGTATCAAGAAAACCAGTACAAGCCGCAAGCAAAGAAGGACACCGGAAAGACAAAGAAAGATACCGAGAAGTGGTGCGACTTCCATAAGAGCCCTTGGCATAACACTGTTGATTGCTGCTGAAAGCAGTTGTTGGTGGCCGAAGTGAAAGCCTCTGAATCAGATGCAGATTCTAACTCCGAGATAGAACCAGAAAGGGGAAGATGGATCATTGACGCGGAACCCAGTGCCACCGTTGCTACCACCAAGCTCCATCCTGGTGAACCAGACGAGCCAGAAGAAGGAGAGTGCCTCTTCCATTCACATATGTGGGTAAAAGGCACCTCGCTGCACTTCATCGTTGATAGCGGTAGCCAAAAAAACCTCTTCTCAGCAGAGGTCATCAAGCAGCTGGCCCTGCCAACAACGCCACACCCACAACCCTACACCATTGGATGGCTCCACCAAGGAAGCAATCTCCGCATCAGCCAACAGTGCCGACTGTCGTACGACATCAAGCCCTTCAAAGACGAGGTATTGTGTGATGTTTCTCCTCTTGAAGTTTGTGATGTTCTTTTGGGCCAACCTTATTTATGGAAACGTCATGTTGTATATGATTCTAAGCCTCGTAGTGTTATTATTACTTTAAACAAGAAATTGTATAGGATACCCAAGGCAGTCCCACCTAGTGCTATTTCCTTGATGTCTGCTAAGCAATGCAGGAAGGTAATCTCTCAGATGGGGAAGTTTGTCTTCTTCATGATTCGCTCTCAGAATAAGAGAAAGATTGCAGCCACATCTAGGGTCTCTGCGGTCGACCTCTCCACACAGCAGAAGCAAGTAGATAAGTTCGTGGAAGAATACTCGGATATCTTCTCCTCACCTATTGGGGTACCTCTGCACTGTCAGGTCAAGAACCCCATCGATTTGACCCCCGACGCACTGTTGTCCAATGGGCTAGTCTATCATCGCTCTTTGTTAGAGAATGAGGAGATCAAGCAACAGATCCAAGAACTGCTCCACAAGGGGCACATCCGCCCCAGCTCATCACCTTACGAGAGCCCAATCGTGCTGGTACAGAAGAGAGATGGAACCTGGCGACTCTGTATTGATTATCGGGATTTGAATAAAATCACTGTCAGAAACTGGTACCCGATTCCTCGAATCGATGACCTCCTTGATCAACTCACGGGGGCCAAATACTTCAGTAAGATTGATCTGAAGTCTATCTACCACCATGTCCCGATAGAACAGACATATGTATGGAAGACCGCCTTCAAGTCAAAGGAAGGACTTTTTGAATGGTTGGTCATGCCCTTTGGTTTGACAAATGCTCCAACCACTTTCATGAGGATGATGGATGATATCTTGCGACCATTCACCAATACTTTTGTAGTGGTGTATCTGGATGACATTCTAATTTACAGCAAGACTTGGGCCGAACACTTGCAGCATATTCAACAGGTTATGCACACCCTGCGACAGCACAAGCTATACGCCAACCTAGAAAAACGCTCCTTCGGCATGGACAGGGTCCATTACCAGGGCTACATCATTGATCAACATGGCGTACATGTGGATCCATCCAAGATCCAAGTCATTTGTGACTAGCCAGCCCCAACAACACTCACTGAGCTTCCGAGCTTCTTGGGACTTGCTAATTTCTACCACAGGTTCGTGTGGGGTTTCTCCCATATTGCATGGGCCCTCAGCCAAATAAACAAGGGTGGTGGTAAGGAGAAATTTGCGTGGGGCCGGTCCCAACAACAAGCATTTGATGATTTGAAGCAGTGCTTGTGCTCAACCCCAGTACTTTCACTACCAGACCTGCAACATCCCTTTGAGATCGAGACAGATGCTTCAGACTATGCTGTGGGTGTCGTTCTCACTTAGCACGGCCACCCCGTGGCCTATCATAGTGAGACACTGTCAGATACTGTCCATAAGTACCCTACTTACGACAAAGAAATGTACTCCATTGTGCAAGCATGCTGCCAGTGGAGACATTACATTCTTGGGAAGGAGACAATCATCCACACTGATCATAAGCCACTACAGTTCATGCAGACACAAGGAAAACTACAAAATGACCGCCATTAAAAGTGGTCCACATACTTGCAGCAATTCCACCTCAACATCAAGTATAAATTAGAAAGCACCAATCACGTCATTGATTGCCTCAGCAGACCACCAGTCGTGGCACTCACCATGGTGCTAGACTCTTGCAGCCATGAGACATCTGGATGGCCCCAACTCTATGAGACAAATCCTGACTTCGCCACCACCTACCAAATGTTGGGTGCAAATGCAGTTTTCAATAATTTCCATCTTCAGGATGGGTTGTTGTGTCGTCTGGGCCATATCTGTGTTCCATCAAGTGAGCAAGCGAAGCTAATCTGGAAATCCCACTACAGTCGGGTGGTGGGACACTTCGGCATCAAAAAGATAGTGGAAATGCTACAGAAACATTTCTACTGGCCGAAACTTCGATAGGAGGTCGGCAAGTATATCAGGTCCTGCACTGCCTGTGCTATTGCCAAATCGACCACTAAGAAACAGGGCCTGTACACCCCTCTTCCTACTCTTGACAGGCCATGGGAATCCATCTCAATGGACTACATGTTGGGCCTCCCATCCACCAAGCGGGGAAATGACTGTGTTTTTGTGGTTGTTGAACGGTTTTCTAAGACGGCGATTTTGGTTGCCTGCAAGAAGAGCATCACAGCAGAGGCTACTGCCAAGCTCTTCTTTGAATGAGTCTGGGTACATTTTTGAATCCCACAAACCATTGTCTTAGATCGAGATAGTCAATTTCTCAGCACATTCTGGTCAAGCCTCTGGTCACTGTTGGACACCAAGCTCACCAAATCCACGGCCTTCCACCCCGAGACAGATGGCCAAACCGAGGTTGTAAATCAAATGATTGTGCATATCCTTCGCATGTATAATTCAAAGAACCCTGGCACATGGGATGAGATCCTTCCCTATGTCCAGCATAGCTACAACCGAGCCTTGCATAGCTCAACTGGCCACAACCCCTTTTAAGCGAGGTTGGGATTCCAACCATTGGGTCCCATAGATGTTGCACTTCCCCTTGCGGTCACCTTGACTGACTCATCTCCTGCTCCAACTGAAGCTAACAAAGCCACCCGATTCATTGAGCGGATCCAGCACATCTGCCAACAGGTTCAGGATATCCTACAGATTTCCAATGACAAGTACAAACAACGCCATGATCAACATCGGGTGCCGCATAAGTTTCAAATGGGCGACAAAGTTTGGCTGCACTTTCAGAAAGAATGCCTTACAGGACCCCATCGGAAGCTTCGCCCACTCCGTTATGGACCGTACACTATCACCAAGGCCTTGGGGGATAATGCTTTTGAGCTCAACATTCCTCCTTTCCTTGGCCTGCACCCAGTGTTCAACGTGGATCTCCTTTGCCCTTATTTCCCACCATTATTGGACACCTCAGAAGTAGCAGAACAACTGACCCCAACAGAGCTCAACCCCGACTGCATACAACATGAATCCAATGATCATATTGTGGACAGATAGATCAAGGGCACTCAGCAACAAAGGATCTAGCTTTATTGAGTCGTCAAAGCAGGGCAGCTCTTGCACCAAGGCAAGTGGCTCACCTGGGGCCAAATTCAGCAGAAATTTCCTCATCTAATGGGGGAACTCAATGCAATGGAGACCATTGCTTCCTAAGGAGGGAGGATTGATCCATATGGATATCGATGGCCACCCACCTTTTCCAATTGGCTCAAAACAGTTTTCTGACATTTTTGGCAATTTACTATTTTTAGCAGTTTTTACTTCTGGGGCCATTTTGAGGGCCTAAATGAAGGTTTTTCAATATCGAGCTCCTCAATGATATTCAAAAGCATAATTGAGCCCCCAAAGTGAATCTCCTCGACGATACCTTTCTAACGGGCTATCACATGCCTAAAACAGAGATCGTATGCAAAAGTTACGACCTCGGGAAGTTGATGTACTAGCTTACCCAAACGGGGCCCACATGACTTTTGGCGCTTCATCTCCTAGGGTTACGTTTTTGGATGTCTAGGGTTTTTGGCATTCTTGCTTATTGCAAAAATGCCTTAAGAGCCTCATTGTAACCTTCTTCTTGTGAATGCGCGCTGCCATCACATCTCTTCTCAGAGATAGGTCGCCACCATTCCAGCAAGCTTTTTTCCGCTGCATTTTACAGTTTCAGCTTATTTCATTATTGAATAGAAAACAAGTTTTACTGTATCTCTGTTATTTTGTGTTAAGCACTTGTTAATAATCTGTTTTCATTTCGTTCTGCTCATAAAATCTGGATCATCTTATGACTCCATGCCCAATGGAATGTCTCTGCAGACAATATGTTTCCCTCTTTCTTTCTCTTTCTTGTTGATCCACCAACCATAAAATTATTTTAATTATTCAAATTATGATGGGTATTAGTCTTACACCTACAACAGCCTAGGTGTGACTTATAATGCTAACATTTTTGGCATCATTGTTGGGGACAAATTTGAATATATTCCCTGGGTTGTATGATAAAGATTACTACAAGTTATTGATGGTGAGCACAGATTGGTGACATAACATACTACAATTTTTCTCCATGACAACTCCACACATTGAATAACTTTTTGGTGATTCAAATCAAGTTACAAGACTCCATTGAGGAATGATATCAAATAGAAAATGGAAGGAAGACACAAGAAGTCCAGGTATCAATATATAAGTTTTCTTCAAGAGCTCATATTCTTTTTTATCAGTTATTTCTTGTCCTTTCCTTCATATATGAGGAGAATCACCCTTTTCTTTGTTTACTCTGATGACCATAATCCTACTATTGTATATCCCTCTTTGAAAGAAGAAGGTCTGCATTCTTCTTACATAGTTGATGTTGGCCCTAGTCCTTCATAAGAAACATATGAGAACAATGTTTGTATTCAAATCCTTCCCGAACATAATCATCTATGTAACCATGTGAATGACACAATTGATTCACCACATTCTATGATCATAGTTGTAACAACCTCCTCGTTACGATGACCCAACTCTAGTAACTAGTGCAAAAAAAAATTGTGTGTGTGTTTAAAAAGTGTGTGCGCGCGTGTACAAAGGAACAATCAACGCATTCGACTCTGCGTCGCCACCCGACGACGAATAAGACGCAACCATGATGAACATAAAAATACGACAAGGACATGTGACAAGTAACGACATGCATAAATGACGATCACACGACGATAAGTAGAACTGACTACCCACCCGTCCTACCCTGCAATGGTTAGGACCTCCAAGACACATAAGCAACGCTCAAGCCCAGGTTCCCATCGATTTTAACCATTTAAGGTCTCAGGGCTGGCGACTGTTCTGAGGAACATGGAGGTGTCTATATCCCGCCCGACACAAGTAGACCATGCAATGCAAGACAACCAAGTACTACAAAATCAAAGGGCAACCACGACCTCTACGGAAGACACAAGTTAGAAGGACTCCAACATGAACCAACCACTTTACAATTTATATCTTCATAACTACCTGAAAGGACAATCACCTTCCCCTTTATATGCTATATAAAACAGTTACATTATCATTACCAAAAAGTGGAGACCACATTAGCATTAACCTTGCCATGGATATTAGCATTAACCTAAACATCATACTACCCTATCATTACCATTGGAAAATGATAGTATTCCAAATCAGCATTACTATAAGTACAAGCATGAATCATGACATTACATGACCTTACCATTCCAAAACCAATAATCACACTGAAAAATTAGCATTAACATTAACTTCATTGCATTAACCTTCATAAGCAATAAAAGCTTTGAGACTAAGCATTCTATAAACAATAGTGTTACAGTGATCTCATTACTTTAAATTCTAAGGTAGCTCACACTTTTAAATGAATGTAGCAAGGTTTAAGGACCACAATCCACCTTAAGAACTAAAAGGGCATAAAAGCTTATAACTATCAGTTTTACTAATGTGGTGAATGGAATCGTACCATTTATTAATGCATCAAAATCAAGGGAAATAGGGTGATGAAGTGAACAGTCTTATTGTTTTTTTTTATTACTTTATAAAGGAACCAAGCGTAATCAAACCCTAAATGCAGGGTTTAGTGGGTAACATCTATTGCATAGAAATTTATAACCCTCCTTAATTTCAAGTAGATTTTAAATAATTAGGTGTTACAAGTTAAGCTATAAAATATTCCCAACTAATTCAATATTAGAGAACACACTTCATGACCCTAACTCTACTAATAAAAACATAACCGTTTCGTTACCATGTAAAAATATCTAATTAAATTTGCCGAAAATAGAATAATGTTACTAACGGTTTCATTACTGATAGCAATATTCCATATAAAGTTTTAAAACTATCAATATAAGGATATCTGAGTAAAATTGCCAGGGTATAAAATAATATTACTAACAGTTTCACTACTAGCGATAATATTTCATGTAAGGATATAAATTACCCTAAGGATATCTAATTAACCATTCCTTATGGGAGCAAGGAATATAACACAGGCTGTAACTACGGGCTACGACCATTTCATCAGCCAACCATCCACAGATAGGATTCGATAAATCTGCAGGCGATTAATCCAAGGCGGTCAGAAATGCAGGTGACTGTGGTCTGAGTAGGATGGCAGACAGATGTCAGTATGACAGCATGAAAGGTGGGAGCGTACAGCGAACAGGCTGTCGACGGTAATCGACCAGGCCGTTCAAGCCACCTACAGCTGTCTAGTGAATACGGTGACCCCAGGCTGGTTAAACAAAAGAAATTATACCTAAACCAAAGCTATCCTACAGGTTGCCTCATACTGCCAAAGAAACTCTATCCAAAATGCCGAGAACCACTACCAGCCTAAGATAACAAGCGCGACCTGACTTGATGGCTAGGCATGGTCCGACTCACCTAAGCATCTCCGTCACACCCTGTGCCTAACATCTGGGTCAAGCATTCAACCGGCAGGGAGGAGACAGTGACTTCGCTGGCGTACCTATGATAGATCGTGTTATCGAGGATGGGACAGTGCGTTGCTATATAAAAACAAAGCGGAACGCTATCTATTGGTTGAAGGCTTCGTGAAACGACCCAAAAAACAATTAATGCGCCAGGTAGGGGTCGAGAACCTACGACCTTCTGTTTAGGAAACAACGCTCTATCCACAGAGCTTCAGGCGGTGACGAGCCCAGAGCTGCAAGGTTAACCCACCTTAAAGGGGCACCTTGTCGACGTGTTCTAGTTGTAACAGTCAACCTTGAACAAGATTCCACTCTGCCCTCTACACAAGGATGGATCCGTGGACCGGTAAAATTGGGTTGCCTTAGTTCAAAAAGTTACAGAAAAGCTGTCAAGTTGTTCACAGTCGTTAATCAGCACTGTTACAACATCGACCGATAAAAGGGGTTGTAACGAAGTCTAAACTCATTGGCCAGTAAGAATTCAAGAATCGAGTATTCTCAAAGTCAACAACCTTCATTAGAATGTAAGATTCGTGGACAGAAGGGAAAACAAACGCTGAACTGTAATGTTTCGTGTTCAAGGTTAAGAAAACCCTTTCAAAAATGTTGGGACGCCACCGCAAATCCCCAACGCCGACAGACAGGGATTCCACTACCAACGCAGACTAGGATATCAAACTCAGGGAACCCCAAAGAAAAATGCAACTAACAGTGGGAGGAGCGCAAGGCTAGAGGTCGTCATCAACAATTTAGGGACAACCTTTTACAGCGATCGCATATTGCAATCCCTGAACCCTAATCATTTTTCTTTCTCACTCGTTACAGAATACAATAGCAGTGATAATGTTTTTACATCTGTTACCAAGTACATCACATAAGTATTAAAACCAGACAGTCCGTCAAGTGCCCAATCGCATATTTAAATGAATATATATATATATATATATATATATATATTTGTGTACATCTTAGAACACCCAATCCAAAAAGGGGCGGTTGTCAACAGTAGGAGATCACCAGGGAGGTTTTCTATCAGTCTAACATCGAATCCATTTACAACAATAACCATTCTACCCTACAAAATAGAGGAGCTTACCTTTCCTTATCGTCTGCTTGATGACGTCCGTGCACTCCATGCCGCTTCCCGCTCGCCGACCGTAGAGACCTCACCGATACCTCCCAACCAATCGCTAGGGGTACTCTACTTCCCCCTTAGCCCCCCGAGACGCAAAGGGGCCACACAAATCCAGAAGGTATGCCTAGCTTCCCAGCTCGCCTCGCAAGGCTGAGCTACCACTCTAATACAAGCTGAGAAAATCCCAACTCCTCACAAGCAATCAGTCCAGTCCAAATTCGGTAGCGTAACGTTACGCTCCAAAAAAAACCCCCCTTTCTTCCTCCTCTTCCCTTTCTTTTATGGAGTTTTTTTTTTTTTTGAGACCCACCAAAAATCACATTTTATTTAAGTTTTAATGAAAACCCTCAAAAATTCTCTGTGGCACAAGTGTCATTCATCCCCCACGTTTCTCCAACACTATTTTCTTTAAATTTATTAAAAGGCTTATTTCCCTATTTTTATAATTCCCTTTCTTTTTCTTTAAAACCAAAAAGGTAAATGCGCTAATTAATCCTTTCATTTTTTTTTTTTTAAATTCATAACTTTTTAAACTCCCGCACGTTAAATAATTTTATTACTTAATAATTGTCTATGTTTCCTTATTACTTAGTTTCCCTGTTTTTATTAATCCCTTCCTTTTTTTTTTTTTTTAAACCTAAAAGGTAAATGCGCTAATTAATCTTTTCAATTATTATTTATTTAATATCTTTTGTTCTTTCACAAGTTAGGAATTAATTTCCTCTTTGCAAATTTTTAAATCCCTTAGTTTAACTAAATCCTTACTCTCTTTATTTACCCCAAGAATTTTATGAAGACCTAACTATTACTTAGGTGGGTTCCGGTTTAAATTGTTATTTTTATTCCAGGGTCTGTTCTTAAGGTTAGACTAAAATTTTACCCTGTAAGTTTTAGACTCAGTACTTAGATTCTGAACTGGGCGACACTGGGTTAGGGGAGTTGTTTAAGGATTTCTTAAGGCGTTATTGTCTTAGGGCTATTTAGGTTTGTTTCCTTCATCCACATCAATGCGACGTGCCCTTCAGGACGCACCATGTTCTCCAAGGGTGCCACTCGCCTCGTTCGTTTCCTTTGTGCGACGTGCCCTTCAGGATGCACCACGTGCTCCAAGGGTGCCACTCGCTTCTTGTGTTTCTTTTGTGCGACGTGCCCTTCAAGATGCACCACATGCTCCAAGGGTGCCACTCGCCAACTGGACTGATTGGTAGACATCTATAACCCCTGGAGTCAACACTCCGCCAGGTGAACTTGTGGAAGACTAAGGGCTCTAAGGAATAAGTCCCCCGCCTTATTGCGCGCCCCTTAGAATCATCATGAGCGACTGTCGCAGTCTTCCCTCACAACATCGTGGATCCTCTCGAACTAGGTAATCGTTAACCTACAGTTCGAGCCACGGCGGGAGTGCTAGTAGGCGGTGGCAGGGCTGTTGTCCACCCCTCCCCCTCAACTTCTCTGAAAATCGTGTGTGGCCCCTTTACTCCATATGTGAGTATGGTCGGCAAGCTATCGTCAGCCTGCATCATCAACAATCATGTCAGAAATGTCAACATCATATCATCAAATCAAATGAAATATCACAGTAAAATAATCAACCCAATAGCACACTCCCTGACTCAATCCAGAGTCCAAGGGGGTTCCACCGATGCCTCTGCATCATCAAGGTCCAAAACCCTGCACACTCAATACAACTGAGTCAAATAGCACATGTCTACATCAAATAGTAAAACATCATGTCGTCTATCATAATGCAACATAATCAAGTATAAATGTTTTAACATCAGAAAATCCAGATCACTTGCGATCAAGTGTCCTCAAATAATAAGTTTTCTCAGTGCGCCAGAGCGGGATGTTACAATAGTACCATCTTCTACCACCACTACTGGAATTTTCAATCAATCCATTTAACCTCACTTTCAGCCTACTGATGTTCAATCCAGAAAAAGAGAAAAAATGTTTAAACCCTTAAAACTGCCATCTACTCTTCATCCTTACCTTCCCAAGTTTATATAATATCTGCCTCTTTTTGTTGGAGAAGATCATATTGTAATTGAGAATCATTTGGGATATTTTCATAATGTCATTGACAATTTGGAAATTATGCATGAGGATGTTGTTATAAGGTTATATGCCAAATATTTCGTTGGAGGCGTTGCTTTGTGGTTTAAAAATATAGAGGTTGGTTCCATTGGTTCATGGGATGATTTATTTGGTGCATTTTCATGGTACTGGGTAGAGAAAAAATATCTTGACCAATACTTAGTTGGTTTTTATGATTTGAAAAGAGGGGAGGATGAAGCTCTTTCTATTTTCAATAGGAATTTTTATAGTTTTTATTAAAACATGCCTTTAGATATCCGACCTCCTGAAACTGTTGCCATATTGTGTTATGTAACAACTTTTCATCCATATTTGTCTATTCTTCTCCTAGAAAGGATTTATTTTACCTTGTAGAAAATGTTCATTGATGCTCAATAGGTTGAGGATAATCTCGGAGCATGTGGAAAATTTTTAAATCAAGTTAAGGACGAGGAGTGGAATGCAGATAGAGATGACAGTGAACATGAACAAAAATGATGCCATGAGAAGGAGTTGGTAGAGCATCATGTTGAGGAGCAAGTTGTTGTCTCTAATTTTGTTATTTATGATCTTCAAGAAGCATTTGGTTTATCTGTATATGATGAGTACAATGACTATGATGAGGTTGATTTCCAAAAAACATCAGCAATATCCTTTCATCTAGAAAAGGATTCTTTTAAATAGTCTTATGAAAGAATTAAGCCCATTTATGATAGTTATGACCTCTATCATAGGGAAAATTGTGACTTAGTTGGAGCTAATTCATTACCCTTATGATTTTCTTCATTTAATATTTTGAAAGAAAAAATTGAAGTTGCTTATAGAGAAGAGAGAGTTGAGCTGCAAAATCACACAAGTTTTTTGGAACATAATGATAACATTATAAGTCAACGACAACATTTCCATGTTCTTCGTGATCCTATGGTTCTCTATATGGAGAATTTTATTGAGGTTGAAATGTATGATAAGGAAAATAATCAGACTGTTGTCATTTGTTCTGAGAATGATCTTGCATTTGAAAACTTAGAACAAGAAACAACATCATATGAAGAAAATGATATAGTGAAGAAATAATCTTGTATGTTACTATATACTTGTGAACATGAAGAAACTATAAACACATGTTGTCCTTTCCTTTTTATAGATCAACAAGTGGTATTCACACATATTCTTCAAGATCCTTTTGCATTTCTATTGGAAACATCAAAGAAAGAGACCTTTATGAGTTACCTAGAATCGATCAGTGGAATTGGTTCTTCAAAGAGGATGAGTTTTGATATTGGATTTAATTTTCAATTTGAATTTCCATTACGCAGAGTTATGCAAGGAATTCGATCAGTATACAATGTCCTTTCATGGATGCACTGGATTTTTTTTTTCACTTGATTAAGTATCTCAAAGATCAGGTTAGAAGTAGGGGAATAAGCTCATCATACAAGTATTTTTGTTTATTTTAGTTTCTTGGTTTGCAATAGGTCAACAATAAGACTCCATCACCCAATATATAAGGAATTGGAACTACAATGTTCTTGGAGCCTCACAAGGAGGTCTCCAGCCCCTGTGGAGCCAGATGTTAGCACATAGGATGTCTAGGGGTCAAATTTTTTAAGCTTCTAGGTTTGAGTCATAGGGTTTTTTTTTTTTTCTTTTTTGATTCATGTCTTATGTCAATAAATTATGTTTGATTCTTTCATAAGGAAATAAATATGATCTTAGTCCATGAAAGAGTCTTGGTGTCATGATAGTGGTCATCATCATGAGAGAAATAGGGGTAAGTATTGGTCACACCCTTGGTCTTAAAACTCATCATTATCATGTGTATTGTCTCAAAAGGGGTGTACAAAGGTTCCTTATGTCATATTTAACCGTTTGAGGGTCAAATCATGTGTCAATTTGACCTGCTACAAACTCACATGAAAGTTCGCAACGAATCAAGAAAGCACCTCTTGAACTAATCACTTATCATTATGCTTTGGAAACATGGCAAGGGGTATCTTATTGTTTTCGGTGCCACTTATTCATAAATTTCTTCAAGTCATTTTCAAGAGGAAGGTTTTTCAATTTTAATATAGTGCGCTGCAAACTTGACTATGCGTTGCAAACTAAAGGATCACGTTGTGAATCCTTTGTTTTACACATAATTGCCATGATTTTTTTCCTGGTTGCAACCTCATCCAGTTTAGGATTTTCTTCTTTCCTCTCATCTCCTACTTGCAGTCCTTTCATTCTCACACTATTTCTATACATGAATACTTCATTCATTAAATCCTAAATTGTGAAAAATTCAAATCAAAAACCCTAAATCTTCTTGTTTTCATCATACATATGATAACAACTATTATAAAAGGGTAAAGGGTTTTCAAACAAATATAATGGATAGTCAGCAAGGTAAGAAGGTTCACAAAGGGGGAGAAATTTTCAAGGCCGAGCCCTATGACCTGCATCTTATAAATTATGAACCATTTTTCAAAGAAGCATTTCAGAGAGTGGTCTGCCTGGTTTTTTGTGAGAAGATACAGAGAGGACACCATGAGGTTGTAGCATGCATTAAAAAATTTTTTAAGGTTTCTTGCACATTTTTGGCCACAACTGATATTTTTTGAAGACAAAATGACACCTACAGGAAATTTCGCAATGCATCCTGCAGAGGCGCTGCGAACTGCTAAATTAAAATATTTTGCAGCAAATCAGTAAGCATCAAAGTCGTATTTTCATCATATATTGCAATATACAAACTAGGTTTTTCTGAAATTATTTTTGGAGGAGAAACATAATATATTTGACTTGATGACCAAAATCAACCCGACCTAGTTCGTTGTTTGGGAGAAAAGATGAAAACATCACCTATAGGAAAGTTTGCAATGAATCCTGCAATTATGCTACAAACTCTAATAGTCTGATAAATCTGAGATGTAGGAGGGATTCCACCTATCGGAGGGGGTTAAAATGGTTTCCTAGGAGGTATTTGGACATGAGGGACATGTGTTCTATCACCAGATCAAGAAGCATGACCTGTTTCAAAAGGAATTTATCACAATAGACAAGATCCAAAAAATAGGAGCTAGGTGGATTTTCTCTTCACTTTGTTGTAACAACTCCTAGAGAAAAGGGAATCCAATACAACCACTTGGGATTTGATCTCTTTAGAGTAGTAAGGAATGATACACTATAGATAGTTGTTTTGTTAATGAAAGGGTTCAGTTCATGATCCAAGAGAGGAGAGAGCTTGAGGAGTAGTTTAGTTGCTTATTTGTAAGCTTGACGGCATGTTTCTAATCACATTTTCTACCATTAAAGATTCATGAGAGTTGTTTATCAGATTGTATTCCTTTTTTCCCATTTCTTTTGTCAACCTCTTGCTTGAATATATTGCAGGTATTGAAGATCAATGGTTTTCCATGGGTAGGAGAATTCATGAGCTGCAAAGGATTTGTAGTGATTGCCTTCTTTCATGATTTATGTTCAAGTATTCTTTTAATTCATTTTTCAGAGATCACTATTTGATGAATATTTTTCTTAGTGTCATATACTCCATTCTTTTATTCATCATTACATAGCCCTTTTGTCTGGAATGAAACTTGATTGTCTTTGATCTGTAGGGTGTTTATGACTCCATGCCCAATGGAATGTCTATGCGGGCAGTTTGTTTCCCTCTTTCTTGTTGATCCACCAACCATAAAATTGATTTGATTATTCAAATTTTGATGGGTATTAGGATTACACCTACATCAATCTAGGTGTGACTTCTAGTGCTAACAGTTTCTAGAAAATTTTGGTGATTTTTAAAGTAAAGTACATTTATGCTATAAAATTTTGGTTAATAAAATGGAAATTGGCAAATATATTTTTTTAGAGAAAAAAAACGTGGAAAATTATCCCATGGGTGAAATTTAGCCACTAAAATTTTCCCTAGACCTAGTCGTTGTAAGATATGTCAAGCTCCCCACTAGCTTCATGTAGAATGACTCGTTAAATTCCTTAGAGTCATTCTTGGTTGAAAGATTCAACCCGTTCTCCATAGGTGTAGATGATATTTTGCAATCTATTATTCTAAACATGTCAAGAAAACTCTTGACATATTTTGTTTGTGTGACAAACATTTTGCTACATGTTCGCCAAAATTCTACACCAAGTGAGTAATGTAAGAGGCCTAGATTAGCCATTTCAAAATATTTACTCGTATTGTATTTGATATGTTCAATAGAAATTTCCTCGGTACCTATGATAAGTTTGTCATCCACATAAATGACCAACAAAATGATAGCATTACCAATTCTAATTTCGACGTATAGATTTGAATTTGAAGGACTTTCCTAGAACCCTATTCATCCAAGTGCATGTGAATCTTAATGTACTATGGACAAGGTTCCTACTTTAGGACATAAAGATCCTTCTTAATTCTAAGGACAAGAATATCCTTCTATGGAACCTGAAACCCTTATGGTTGATGCATGTAGACCTCCATTGGGGAAGGCACTATTCACATCCATCTAATGAACCTTCTAGACAAATTGTGTTTCCATGGATATAACTAATTATATGGTGTTGATCTTTCTTGTAGGAGAATAGGTATCCTTATAGCCAATGCCTTCTTGATGAGAGAATAGTTTTGCAACAAACCGTTCCTTATACTTTTAAAGTGTACCATATTCCTTGTACTTGACCTTTTACACCCATTTGTTTCCAGTTCGTTTATTCCCTAGTGGAAGATATGTGAGATACCAAGTCTAATTTGTCATCAAATTCTCATGTTCAGCTACCATGACCTTCTCTTATTCACGTCCCCCTTTTTCCTCCACAGACACCTGTGGCTCATATACTTCTTGAACATTGGAAATAAGAGCTATGTTGATTGAACTAGGTTTCCTACCATGATTTCCCAATGAATGTCCCTCGATAATTTCATATATCAAAACATATCAAATGGTTTTGTTCCACCACTTTGGTCCTTTCTTGGGATATTCCCTATTGAAGATATCACCATGATCTAGGCTACTAGTACCTACATTGACAACATCAAAATCATATCATGGATACTCCTCATGATCGTAATCCTCCTCCCTTTTAGGTGAAGCTACCTGAAGCTTGAAATCCTAATCCATAGCTGCAATAGGTTATTTTTCTAGTATTTTTATCTCTCAAGAAGTATAGAAATGTCCATCTTCCTCATCGACTATAACATATTTACTAAAAATCAACTGATTGGTTTTAACATCATCCAATTTGTAGGCTTTATGGTTGTCATTATATCCTGTGATAATCGATTTATTTCTCTTCAAGTCTAACTTGTTTATCTTCTCATATGGAATGCAAGAATAAGAAATAGAACCTGATACTTTAAGATGACTGACTCTGGGCTTCCTTCTAGAGCATTTGTCCTCCATATTCTTATATTTTACTGTCATCATTGGATATCTATTCAACAAGTATATTGTTGTGAACACTACCTCAACCCAAAACCTATTTGGAACACACTTGATCCGGATTATTTTTGGAATGAAATGAAAGCAGAGAAATTGCAATGAAATACTCGTGAAAATTGTCAGAAACAAAGAAATACAACAATACTTGATTTCTATTAATGAAATAATTGTAAAGAGACTGTAAAAATTGTTCGACAACACAGGTATTCCAACAGAGGACGAACACCTTCAGTAACCACTCACATAACCAGATCAAAGATCAAAACACCGATGTTTTCACGTGGTAAAACCCCTACAGGGAAACATCCACGACCCCAGCCAACGCGGCCACTTGGAGCAGTTTATTAATGCAAAGAAAAAGATTACAGAGAGATTTTACAAGAGAGTTTCTCACAATTGATCATCGGCAAATGACCCTCCATGCTCTTTAAATAGAGATCATGGACCAATCGGGTGTTAAGCCATGGATCAATGGCCGTTAAGATCGAGGAGAGTATGAACCGTCAGATCACTCTATGTCGAGAACATATCGTGATCGTCGGATTTCCTAACTACAAATGCATACTAATGCATACTAAAGAAACACACTTTTACCTAACGACATATTAGACCAAGTAGATCTTAACTAACTCCTAAGTGTCTAAATATC
>ML782733.1:151386-182796 GCA_009831015.1 Picea engelmannii
GGGCCCTAGGCTTATCTAGGGGCTTTAACTGCTTGGTCATAGACCAAGAATCAATCCATGTCGTATGCATGGGTACCCTGGACTTTTCCAGGGGCCCTAGGCTTATCTAGGGGCTTTGACTGCTTGGTCATAGACCAAGAACCCCAGTCGTAAACTGGGGGCCCTCTTAGGGGTCTTCACTGCTTGGTTATTCACCAAGAACCCCAGTCGTATACTGGGGGCCCTCATAAGGGTCTTTTCCACCATGGTACAAGACCATGGATCAACCCATGCCTCAGGCATGGGTACCCTGGACATTTCCAGGGGCCCTAGACATATCTAGGGGCTTACCTGCTTAGTCTCAGACTAAGAACCCCAGTCATATACCGGGGGCCCTAAGAAGGGTCTTTTGCCATGGCATTGACTGTTTTGGTCCCAGACCAAATACCCCAGGAGTGCACTGGGGGCCCTAGATCTCGTCTAGGGTCTTAGCCATCCTCTAGGAGAATGGCTCTCGTAGCTGCTTATAAATTTAACAAGAAGAACAAAGCACATACATTAGAATATATGGATCCATCGAAACTCCACACATTCTTCCAAGGCATGTATAATATCATCTAATACTTAGGGAGATGATGGATTATCAAATAATATTGCATGGCTTCAATTCCTCACTTATATCTCAGCAAAATAAACTCTTACCAACCTATCCTCTCAAACGCATAGCTAGCGTTAAAGGCCAACGATGAAGCCTAAGGGAAGTGACAACACAACATTGCCAACTGTCAACAGAAAGCATTGATCGAAATTGTTGAGCTAATAAGTCTTTGAGTTTGATGTCAAATTAGTTTATAAGCCATGTGTTGAACCTATTTGTTTCTTACACTTTTGTTGAAAGTGTGGCAGGGGTTGTTGACAAAATTGATGGAGTGTGTCATTAAGCTGGAAAGAAAAACAATGCTTGTGGAAAACTTATCATCATTTATTGAAAATGTCTTTGTAGAAACAAAACATTTGAACTCATAATTGCTGCAGAGTAGGGTATAGCAAATTCGTTAGGTGATGGTGGCACTACTAAAAGTACAGATTTGGAGTTATGTTAACCTTTGTATTCACCATCGATCTCTCAAGCATGGAGAGGGATTTTGTGAACCCAGTTTCATATTGAACAACTATAGAAGATACCTCGATGCATTTGGAGAGTATACCCCCTTGTAACACAGAGTATCTCTAAGTTTTTTTATTGTTATGAAAAGAGTAAATATGGAAGTCCCCAAACATCCAGATGTGCAAGTTGTTGGAGAGTTGTTGAAACAATGGAATGGCACCATGTGAGTATAGTGAGTAGAAGGCTTAATGAACCTAGAAACTCTCATATTGTACCAAGGATATCACAAGCTATCTTTGCATCTATAGTTTATGAAACTATGAGCATGATCGGGGATTCAAGGAACAGATGAAAAGGGTAAAACAATATTGTAAGATGGCAGTCAAAGGAGCACAATACATAGTTGGTTGATTATTTGGGAGAAGATCAACGCTCACAAATAGATAAAGATTTCCTGGAATGAAATGTTTCAATTTTGGATTTTCATCCAGTATTGGAGTAATCAGTTCCATAATTTTGTAGTTTGTAATCTAGAATGTGTTGTTGGGGAGAATAGAGGAAAACAGAGTGTGTACTCTGTATGTGAAAAAAAAAGATAATCTTCACCCATTTCCTGTTCCAAGTAGCCTGTTGTCTTTGTGAGCAGTATCTCTGTGGTTGATTAAATAAATTTGTAATATATAGTTTCAATCTTGATCCATATCATCGTGTTTTTATATTTGCAAGGTGTGGTTTATATGATCTGCGTTTAGATATCTGGATGCATATATCGGAACTTGATGAGAGTTATTGAGTGAAATGCAACTAATGCTTTATGTTGAATAGTGCAACAACTCACTATGTTACCTGGAAATGCGTGTGCTCTGTCTAACAACTTGAGTCGATTGGTTATAGATTGAGATTGGTTGCAGTGATCAAATCCTCAAAATCCCCACTTCTCTTATCAGTAAGATGTCCCCTTCTCCATTTCACAAAAAGTAGCTAGTAGCTTGTTTCCTGCGGGTTGAGCTGTGAAGAGAGCGCTAGGACCGGAGTTGAATGGATACCGTCCGCATGACAACCGCATAAGGAAGGACGGAAGGAAATAATAATGAGGAAAGAAACACTTTCCTGTGCTCACGCAATAAAGGAAACAAAGCTAGGCATTATTCAGGCGTGCAATATCATGAATACAAATATTTACGGCCGATAAAACTTTAGCAAAAAGGAAGTGGCATTATTCAGGAAGACGATATTATGAACACAGATAATCACGGCCGCGGCCGAGCAAGACTCAATAAAAATTAAATTAAATTAAAAATGACCAGGGTTTGCATACCTGATGATTCCACCGGCGAGTCCTTTCAAAACGGCTATCAACGGAATCAACAGAGTGCCAAGGATTACATAGACAAAAGCAGGAGTTGCAGAACTTATCTTACTTAAATATCAATATTTAACCTTCGAATCCCTGCAAAATGCACATCAACAGAATCGGAGAAGTATCAGAAACTCGATTCAACGACCGAATTGAGCGATGAAAACACGCAGAGATCTCAAATTTCACGATACTATCCTCCCATTTTCCCTCTATGTGGGGCTCGACTCCTCTCGAAAACAGATCTGGTTGATTAGGTAGAATGTCGGTTCAGTTTGATCACACTGGCGAGTCGAAAAAAGAATTTTAACCATATGAAAAGACAATGCGGGAAATGCAGGTCCGAAAATGGAGAATTGGATTCCCTCTAAAAACAATTTCCAATTTAAAATTGCCCTCTTTATTTCAACTTTGCCACCAAATTTGTCGGCTTTCAAATATTTATGGCCACGATCACACCATTCACGTTGTGGAGAGTGCAACAGGGGTTACACAAAAGTAATATGACCATAGGTTTGATTATTCGACCCTTAAACCCTAAACTGTTTATGTTGCATTCACCAAGAAACATTAAATAGAATGGAGTGTGATCTATTCTTCGAAAGAAATTTCATAAGCCTTGGGTCTTGCGTCTTTACTAATTGAGAGTTTTGTTTTTGTTTTAGAATGGCATTGCATTTAAATTCGGTTTTTGAGCGGTTGATCATATTAACAAACATGTACATAATTAGTTGGTGGTTGAATGTGAATACATTTTTGTTTTGTAATTATGTTGAATATTAATGTAATTAATTGTATATTAAATTAATTTTTATCTTATCAATATTTCAATATAATATAAGGAAGGTTGGATAATAAATTAATTTTGATTTTTTTTTGAAAACAATAAGTTTTATCTTATCAAATATTTCCATATAAAGAATGTTTGATTAAAGTTGACTAGAAATAAGAATAGTATTATGATATATAATTGTAGAGGAGGGAGAGGAGCGTTGCTCTAGTGGAGGCCTAGGGTAGGTGGAAGCATGCAGAATTTTCAGTAATACACCTATTTTTTTTCCCTGTTACCAATTCCTAAGATGACAACACTGCATACATGATGGATGAAATGGAAAATCTTCTGGATGTTGACTGGGAGGAAGAAGATGCTTTGTGGGCGAAAGAGGGTCTTTTTCAACCAGATGAAACATACAGACATTTGTACAATCTCTAGTGTGTAAAAGTGACAAGTGGTTGTCATGTGAAGTCTGGATCTGACGTTGAATTGGGAGAATCTTTGAAGTGCTTGATTTACAATAAAGAAGTTCATGAAACTTCTACGGTTTCTCCATTAACTTGGACCGATGATAAATATAGCCCAAAAAACCATAGATCTATATCTGACATTAACCCTCTAGTCACAAAATCAGAATGCTTCAAAGCTATAGGGAATAGGCAACCCCGATTGTACAGAGGTCAAGAGAAGGAAAAGAGACAACAAAAAAGTTTGAAGGTGTGAAACAACCAACCTCTCTATGTTTTGGGGAAGGATGTATCATTAGAGCGGGCTGCGGATCTAGCTTCGAAGGCTTTGGTGGGAAAAAAAATCTATCTAAAGATGACAAAATAAAATCTTAAGAACTGGATTCAAGACTATTGGAAACCCTTGGTTGTTTATTGTCCAATATGTTAAAAACTCAATAAAAAGACAGAATGAAATCCAATTTACAATCACATTGTGAATGATCGATTATCCTTAAAAACGTAAAATTTCTTCTACAGCCTTGTGTCGATGGTTAAATGCGATGGATATTTAGAGAAGGTCCATGGCTCGAGTCTTTTGCCCAATATTTCCAATTTGAACAATTAATGGACTCATAGGTCAAAAGCTCAAAACTATTGTCCTAGGTTTCAATTTAAATAAGCCCTGGAGAGGAGTTTACCTGCCATCTTGGGGATGAGTTCGAGCTCACTCTTGGCGTCCTTGATGAGCTCTTCAACCTGTCCGCAGGTGATCCATTTATCAGTCGGCTCCCAGTCGTCTTCTTCCTGGAATGCCTTCATGCAATGGTTGGTGAAGGCCTCCACATGCCTCTTGTAGGGGTCATTCTCTGGAATTGTCTTGATTTCATTGAGGGTTTTGTCGTAGAGGGAAATGAGCACTTCACTCGTGTTGGGAACCACTTCGAGGCTAACCATGCATGTGGTTTCCTTCACCTTGTCCAGTAATGGCCCTGTGAATCTCCATAGAAACATATTTCTTGCGCTTCTATTATTGCGCATGCTCGCTCTCTGGTTACTTCCCCACCTGGCCTCTGAAGGATCCTTCAAGTTGCTTCACCCACATTAACAAGAATAAAAGATGGTGGGAAATGAAAAAAATAGTAGCAAATGTTAATCTAAATAACATAAAAGAATGGGAGCTATACAATTCAATGTGTAGATAGTACAAATCATTCAAAGGTAAGGTTTTATAATGATGGTGTATATTTTATATAAGAAGAGGAATTTAACATTTTATGAGTATATGGTGTAGGGTTATGGGGAAGATGGGAGACGAGGAGATCAATTTGGCCATTATAGTGGATGCCTTTTTAAGCATGAGAAAGGAAAGCAATAGATTCTCCTTGACACAAGAGAATAAATCGAGAAATACCAATAAAATAAAACATTTAGAAGTCTCCTTAAATCTCAATCTCAAGACAAGAATAATAGATGCACATACATTTTGAGAGCCACATGGAAATCATTTTCAAACATATAGGATTAGGGTTTGGGAAGGATGGATAGAACAAACTTTGGATAATTTTTTTGGGGGGGTGGGGGACCTTTAGCTCCATGGGTTAAGATAGGAGCGGGAGAAGGATCATGAGCATAGGTTAGGGAAGAGGCTAGTGCACCTAAAGAACATGTTGAATCATCCCAACCAGGAGCAGGTAACAACTCCTTTCTTGCGTGTAGTGTATCATTGGAAACATCAATTATTCATTTCGTGGAGATACATGGGTTCCACTAGTTACCCCTTGCGGAGTATGAGGAAATGAACTGAGAAAATTGATGTATCCTCGGGTCATGCTAACAAATTTATTTGCTGAGTAATCTTGTCCCTCCATGCACTAGTTATTCAAATAAGAACACACCCCCTAGACCCCCCGATAAGTGCCCTGACCTTCTGTTATGACCAGGTCTCTATTCGCATGCTAGGCACTTATTCTTTAGCACATTTTGCAGAGTAGTTGATTGAAGTAATCCTTCCTTTCGGATTCAAAAGTCCAAATGTTCTTCAAAGTGACCAAGCCCTATTTACATTATATGTGGTTAGTTTTATTCATGGTGCGGGATTTATTTTTATTTTTTCGTTTGTTTGAATAGTCGACACTAAATTGGGAGCCATTAGCGCCAGATTTAGCGCCGACTGTTGGCCAAAAATGTAATCATTTTGGGGCGCTAAATGGGGCAAAAATTGCACCTAATTTAGCGCCTATCATCATCAAATTGCCCCTATTAGTGCCTTGTTAGGTGTTGTCCCTACTTCTTTCCATTACCTTGTTCTGCCTCAACCTTCTCCATGACCTTCTGGTGACTTTTCATGTCGATTGTTTCCTTTCCCTTGGGCACTCCCTACCAAATTAAGGGTACCCTATTGGCAACATTTCTGTCATTGATGATGTGAGGAGGGATTCCATGGAGCGTATAGACATGCTTGAATAATATATCAACAATCTCATAAGTTATAAGTTCATTGATCAAATGTATGAAATGATCATATTTGTTAAATGATTGACAAACACAGAGATAACATCCTTATCTTTTGAGAGTGGTAAACTTGTGATGAATAGCATAGAAACCTTTCCTTGCTTCTTATTTGGGATAGCGTTAGGCTAAATAATACTAGGATAATGGAGGATTAACATCGTGTTGCATTGGAAAGTATCACATTTTACCACAAGTTGCTCAATATCAAATTCATTTCCTAGTAGTAAAGGTTGGAGGAGACATTTCTGTAAGTTTTGGGAAAACCCATGTGATTGATAGAGAGAGATGCATACTGATGTTGATAAGTCTGTCGTATAACAAGAAAACCATGTTGTAAATAGATGCAATTCTTTAAAAGGACGACACAATTCATGATAGTCCAAGTTTGGCACTTATTTCTATCTATAATGCAATATAGTAAGATCCTTCAAGGAAATCTTGTACCCTTGCAGCTTGGTTGATTGATAAGGACTTGAAGGTCTGTTGTAGTCCTAAAAGTAATAGAGTTATTCTTGGGAGAATTGGTTTTGTATTTTCCCAACCTAAGGGGTGAGTGTTATAATAGTATTCTCCTTAGTAGGTGGGATTTCCATCGTTGTAAGTGAAAAAAAGTAAAATAAATATATACAATAATATAAAAAAGCGTATGATGTTGACCACCTTCTTTAGGCAATCACAATTTTAACCACCTCCATATATTTTATGGGATGTTTTTTGTCCATGGGTCCATACGTTTACTAGCATAGACAAATCACTTAGTACTATGGATTTTTGATACTTAACGAAAATATATGATTTCCCCGTTACAACACATGGATAAAATGTAACCATCTAACCATGTAAAATTTCAATGCATATAATCACATTTTGAATAAATTTAAACGTTGGCCCCACTCACTGTGTCGGGTCGGTTGATGAAATTGCATATGGGCATGTTGGAAGACATTCCATGACATTTTAAGAGAGTTTCGACCAAGATTTTGTAGATGGGAATGACAAATGATGAAAATGAAACCACATAATGAAGGTTCATGCAAATGTGGAGGATGTCGAAGGTTATGTGGGGACGTCAGGAATCCTTGAGTCTTGAAACCCTCGCATACCATCAAGGCATGTGTCTCGTCTAACCATGTCAAATTTCGACGCATACATGAAAATTTTGAAGAAATTTCAACGTTGGCACCATTCACTGCTCACCATGAGGCGTCGGTGGATGACATTGGTCATGGGCATGTTGGAAGAAGTTCCATGACATTTCAAGAGATTTTTGACAAAGATTCTATATATGGGAATGAATAATGATGACAATGAGACTGCATGATGAACATTGATGCAAACATGGACGATCTCAAAGATTATTTGAGGACATCAGGCATCCTTAAGTCTTGAAACCCTCACATACCATCAAGGCATGTGTCTACTCTAACCATGTCAAATTTCGATGCATACAGGCACAGTTTGAAGAAATTTCAACATTCACTCCATTCATTGGCCACTGTGCGGCATTGATGGGTGACATTACTGATGGGCGTGTTGTTTGAAGACGTTCCATGACATTTCAAGAGAGTTTCAACAAAGATTCTATAGATGGTAATTATGACGAATGATGAAAATGAGACTACATTATAAACATTGATGAAAACATGGACGATCTCAAATATTATGCGAGGACGTTAGGAAATATCCTTCAATCTTGATACCCTCGCATACTGTCAAGTCATGTGTCTAGTCTAACCATGTCAAATTTCGATGCATGCAGGAATAGTTTGAATAAATTTCAACATTGGCTCCATTCAGTAGTCATCGTGTGGCACTGGTGGATGACATTGGTGATGGGCATGTTGGAAGATGTTCCATGACATTTCAAGAGAGTTTCGACAAACATTCTGTAGATGTGAATGAAGAATGATGACAATGAGACTACATGATGAACATTGATGCAAACGTGGATGATCTCAAAGATTATGTGGGGACATCAGACATCCTTGAGTCTTGAAACTCTCGCATACCGTCAAGGCATGTGTCTAGTCTAACCATGTCAAATTTCAACACATACAAGAACAATTTGAAGAAATTTCAACTGCTCACCATGCGACATCGATGGATGACATTGGTGATGGGCATGTTGGAAGACGTTCCATGCAATTTCAAGAGAGTTATGACAAAGCCTTAAATCCCCTAACCCCTAAGTCATTTACCCTTAAAGCCTTAAGCCCTAATCCCTAAACCCTTAAGCCCTCAAACTTAGTTAATCACTAATCCCTTAACACAAAATCCCTAAATCCCCTAACCCCTAAGCCATCGACCCTTAAACACTTAAGCCCTAATCCCTAATCCCTTAATCCATAAACCCTTATTCCCTAAGCACTTAAACATTAATCCCCTAGCCCATAATCTCTAATCCATTAACCATTAAACTACCTAACTCATAAGTACAAAATCCCTTAGCTCTTGACCCTTAATCCCTTAAACCCTAACCCCTAATCCCTTAACATTTAATCCATGTACCCCAAATCAGGGATGATTTTAAGGATGGAAATTTATTTTAAAATGTAGAAACTTTGGCGAATCTTACAAATCCTTCATATGCCAACTATAAAATGTTGGCGATATTTTTATAAAAATACTCAAATTTATAAGGACTTTATATAGTTTGTATAAATTTTTGGTGATTTTTAAGGTATAATAATTTTATCCTATAGAATTTGGATGAATCATTTTTAGAATGACGAATCTTTTTTTGGGAAAAACCATGAAAAATTAGCCCATGAGTGAAATTTAGCCCCTAAAATCATCCCTGCCCCAAATCCCTAAATCCCATAATCCTCAAAGTCCTTATCCACTTAAACCACAACACCTCAACTAATTAACTATTTAGACTCATCTGACGCTAAACCCAATGCTAATTCTGGTGTTGTTTTCCGACGCTAAAGCCGACATTGTTTTCCGACACTAAAGCCGACACTATTTCCAGCGCTAAATCTGGTTCTATTAGAGCCTAAATGTTTTGGTCGACACAAAAAATGCCAGAAATAGCGCCATCCCGATAAATAGCGCCGACTTTTTCAAAATATTAGAGAAAAATACACTAAAACAAAAAAGGGAGCATAAAAGGGAGCAAATCACAGGGATTTGTTGTAGTGAAGACTCGCCAGAATGGTGGCATCTTTATCTCTGGGAAGAGATGTGACGGCTACACTCATTCAGAATAAGATGATTACAATGAGGCTTTGAAAGCCTTTTTATGATAAACATGAATGCCAAAACCCTATACATCCAAAAACCTAACCCTAGGAGATGAAACGCCAAAAGTCATGTGGGCCCTGTTTGGGTAAGTTAGTACATTAACTTCTCGGGTTCATAACTTTTTCATACGATCTCTATTTTAGGCACGTGATAGCCCGTTGGAAAGGTATTTTTGAGAACTACGCATTATCCCGTCAAACTCTGACTCCATCTACATTTTGGTTGTGGAACGGCAAAAAAACATTGTTTAGGGCCCCAAAATGGTCCTGGAAGTATAGAAAGATGTGCTGACATGAAAACTTCCAAAATAAGCCAATTGAATTAGGTGGGAGGCCACTAGTCTCCACCTAGAAGATGTGTAGGGCTTCATACAACCCCATAAGTGTAGAACCCCAAATTACAAAGAAGTACAGAAGAATGTGTTGAACTAAAAACTGACAAGAGGAGTCAGTTGGAATAGGTGGGTGGCCATCAATATCCACTTAGATCAACACATGGTTTTGCATCATACACCTACACATATCTATGATTGTGTATTTCCACCTCTCAACCACTCCATTCTACTATGGAGTGTAGGGTGTAGTGAACTGTATTTTGATCCCATGTTTAGCACAAAATTTATTCAATTCTTTGGAACATAATTCCCCACCATTATCTGAACCAAGAGTGGTAATGTTACAACCTGACTCTTTTTCTACTAATTCTTTGAACCTTTGAAACTCACTAAATACATCAGATTTCAATTTCAAAAAATACACCCACATTTTTCTACTGTAGTCATAAAAAACAAGGGAATACCTTGCATCAATGATGGATGTCATGTTCATTGGTCCATAAACATCTACATGAACCAACTGAAGGAATATCTTAACTCTCCAATATTGTCCTTCATCAAATGGTGTCTTGTGCTAGTTCCTCACCATATTGAGCTTCCACAACTCAAAGTTTTTACCATTGAACTTATCTATATCGATTCTAGAAGAGCTCGCCATTCCTCTTTCTACACTCGAGTAGCCACTACAAAAGCTCCCACTAAACCCAGATTTATCACAGACCCAAGATAAACTTGATCTATCAAGACTGAGCCAAACCCTCAGCAATAAAGGCATCCCCCTGAAGCCAAAAACGATCTCTGATACCACATGTAAGTTTTAAACCTGTGAAGTAAAGCAATGCATACCAATTCTTAAGAAAAACAAAAATTAATCAATGGCTCATACACATAGTACACAAAGATTTACGCTGGAAACCCTTAACCGGGAGAAAACCAGCCTTCCTTAGTATCACACCTTTCAACTCTTCATTGTATTAATTTCACCATTCACCATACAATATATACAATGTTTTAGGTATTTCGTAGCTACCAAAACCCTAATACCTTAATCTAAGATTAATTTAGAAAACCACTAAAAATAGCAAAATCCGCTAAAATAGCGAAAATCGCCCAAAAAAAAACTTGGGGAGCTGCCCCGAACGCTGCATGTAACCAGGGTGGGACCTGGGAGCCCCCCAGGAAAGTGCCCGACACACACGACACAAAGAGCGAAGGAAGTTGGGATCGTCAGATGCAGTTGTCGAATCTGACGTGTCCACACACACACATGCAAAAAATATAACACATACCCAACACATTGGTCCATAAACATCTACATGAACCAACTGAAGGACTCTCTTAACTCTCCAAGATTTTCCTTCATCAAATGGTGTCTTGTGCTAGTTCCTTACCTGGAAAGATCCACACACACCCTATATTTGTTACTAAATATCAAGAAGTCCCTCTACCTGATTCTCTTAAGCCAGTTGAGAGAGGTAGGTCAAGTTAAGGTGCACATACCATTGATGCCAAAGTGTAGTGATGCCTGATGCACTCTTGGCTACCAATGTATGCTCCTTGTCCTATCCAATATCAACCAATTTGATCAATCCATGATCCTCCACACCAAGAGAAATAGTATTCTTGGTCACCTAGTCAACTAAATAACATTTGTGATTGCTAAAATTGGCATCTAGATGGGAGAAGTACCTCATAATTCAACTCATTGAAAGTACATTAATATCCATGCCTCACACATAATACACATTGAGAAAAATCAATGCTTTTTCTCCAAAGGAAATTTGCACATTCCATTTTCCAACTACTATGTACTCTACCCCACCACCAAAGATCACTAAATCCCTTGAGGAACATGCAGTGTACTCTATGAACAAGTCTTACCTATTGGTGAAGTGTCATGATGCACCTGAATCAATGTACCAAGAAGATGACCAGAGTTGATTCACTTGATTCTTGGTCATGAATGTAAGGAAGGATGAGTTTTTCTCCTCTATATACTTTGTGACATGAACCTTCTATTAAGCCCGTCCTTGGTTGGATTTTTGATCATCCAACCACCTTTTGTAGTGCTTATTCATATGGACCACCTTGCCACAATAGTGGCAAGTGATGGTATTTAGGTTCTTGGTGGCATGTTCACAATTTCCTTGACCTTTTTTCTTTTCCCATTATCCTTTTCCCTTGACATTAGCTACAAAGGCTTGTGTTGAACCCCCTTTCTCATTGTTGCTACTAACTTGTTTCTTCCAATTGTCCAATTGTAAGAGTGTATTGCATAACTTATAAAACTTCAAGTGAACATCCATAGTGGTAATGTTTAGCGTTTCAATAAAGTGCTCATAAGAATGTGGTGAGATTTTGATTTTCATTACCACCGTGTCCTCCTCTTCCATCTTCTGACCAATGGTGGACAAGTACTCTCTAATACCATTAATCTCAAGAAAATTCTCTTGTAATGATGCACTCTCATCCATTGTGATTGAAAAAAACATATTATTCACGGAGAATCGTATTCCCTTGTTTAAAGTCTCATGCGCCTCTTTCAAATACTTTCAAATCTCTGATGAATTTTTCTCTTTTTGTACCTATGGAAGAATTTCAACTATGAGGGACAACTTAAGAAACATTATTGATTCTTTCTCTCACCCATCAAACGTGTCTCGCTCTTTACCCACATTTTTTGGTCAGATATCATTATTGAGGATGATAGTAGCGAAGCACCTATACTCCAACATGGCCAACATACATTGCTTCCATATACTGTATTTCTTTCCAGAGAACCTCTAGCTACCTTCTACCATGATGTTAGGAAAAGAGGCCATAGATACAAATCAAAAATGTAGAAAAATATATGGAAACAAAGAAAAATATCGATTCTTCCCTCCGTCAATCTGCAATCATGAAGTAAGAACACTTGGATACTTGTTGTAAATTGCTATAAAAGACACATACCATTGAAAAACATGTATACTTCTGATAAATCTGCCCAAAATTTATAGAGATCTACTCTCAAACAACTAAAAGACTCACAAATATTGATAGAAATTCTCTCAAAAAGCTCATAATTAGTCAATTTCTACTTGTATCCACTAAAAACAATACATTAGCAACCAATTCTTCTAGATCTACAAATTTGGGCATCAATATAGGAAAGAATAGGCTGAATCTGCTCCAAAATTATCTAAATTGATCTTGTCTTTGAATGACCTGAAAGTGTTTTGGCTCTTTGATGTGCCACATTGGTGATCCCTTGGTCCATCTCTATTGGTAGTAGTCCTCAGGTTTTCATGCTTGCATAGACTCTGTGGCACCCAAATTGTTGAAGTCACAACAAGAATGTTGATACAACTTCCAGAATGATGTGTTTTAATAACATATAATGATAACATAAACACATAAAGAGAACCAAGATACGGGTTCTAATACCATATAATGATAACATGAACACGTAAAGAAAACCAAGATTGCATTGATAATGAGAAACCAAAATATTCCTTATAAAGAGTTACAATCTAGTTGAGTCATTCCACTTCATAAGTGTGGGATAGACCAAAAAACATGCTAAGTGAAATAAAGTATAAAAGCATACAATACCCTGAAGTCCAAGTGATTTTATTAATACCCATGTCTAATATCCAAGTGCCTTTATTAATACCTATGTCTAATATCTACTTGACCATTATAATCTTATATTTACTTTAACATGGAGCATGTTTTCTTCTTTTTTAAAGTTCAAATGTTTTAATCTTTTGATATTAATTATAATTCTTTGTTTATAATTACAAAGATAAAAATGCCCAAGGTTGAAAAAACTAGGGCTGCATCTTGTAATAGCAATAGCCATGGTGATGGAGTTGAAGTTGATCCTATAAAAGAAAATGATAGTGATATTATTGAGAATGAAAGGACAAATATGTTCATCCATGACAATTTTGTTGTCATTGATGAGGATGCACCCATGAATGAAGTTTATGATGGTATTCACGATGTACAAGCACAAAAAACCTTATACAAAAACTCAAACATAAGTCTTCTCTTTGCTATTTCATTGTTGGTCAACTTGAAGGTATTGAATGGTATTTCAAACACATCTATGACATAGATTCCAAGGCATGTAAGATAATTCTTCACATAAATATAAGTTTTTGTTTATTTTTTTTTGTGATTGTAATAATTAGGATACAACATTCATTATTCATACATCAATTTAATTTTTCTTGTAGATTGTTAGGTGTTATTCTCCTACCACCATCAAATACTTTACTACCTCTCATAGATTGAGAATTGTGTGCCCCTATGAAAGATATAAGAATAGAGTATCAAACAATTGATGTACATCCAAGCAATTGTATCATATATTATGAAAAACATGAAACAAATTTGAAATGCTCTAAATGTGGAATTAGTAGGTATCAAATATCCATGTGAAATTAGTAGGTATCAAATGTCCATTTTAATATTTATGACACATTCAATAAATAAATTAATTGGACTTTTTAGTCAATTATCAAGCATTATATAATTGTTGGTGAAATCACAAATAAATTGTATTTTTAATACATAAATGGATTAAAAACCCTAAAACACTCCGTTTGTACACAGTTAACAACTAAAATCTACAATTTTATCAATTCTTCACAAACTTTCTGAAAAAAATGGTCCAAAAATTAGGTGGAAAAAGTCCACAACCTATAACTTTGTCAAAAAAGTAGAACTTTTAGAATACCTCAAAGTTAGCTTTAAACCGTCCATAAGATTTTGAGTATTTTAGCTTTGTACCTCCGTTGAATGGGGCCAAACTCGCCTTTTTTTCAAGTCGCTTTAGAGTGTAAGTTGGCAACCATGAAAATTGATCGATTTCCAACGTTGGCTCAATATAAGACAAAATATGTATGCCGACATACGTATTACACTGAAACTGCAACACTGTTAAGCTTCCTTGAAGCGTCCTGCAATCTTGGCTGCAAGCTTACATTCAGATTTGGCTGAGAGGACCGTTTAATCGCGTAGCAAATATTTCGGAAGTTGTGGGAATCTCAAAGTTTTTAAATGTGAAGGACCTAAAAAGGGACAAAATTGGACAAACCCTACAAGGAGCCGCTGGAATTTGTTAGATTGGTTCTCTACAGTATTTTGAACTCGCAAAACACGTCCAATTCTGTCAAAATTTGACCTAAAAGACTGCAGAAGACCCTAGAGGAGCTTGTGGAAAAATGCATTTGTGGCGAGATTGCTTCCCGCAATATTATTCTCCGTTGTGGATTAGCTCGAAAGATCAAAGGCCTTACCAAAAGTAGAAATTTATTCAAAGACATGAGACGAGGAAATAGAAGGTGATAAGGAAGTTCTACATAAGTTTGGAAGTTCCTTATTAAAGTGTAATCATGTAATTGGTGTTTAGCTTGTTGGATATAATTGTAAGAAGTCAGATTGGTATGTTTATTCTGGGATAGGTATGTTGTATACTTTGTAATAGAGTAGTTATTTCAATGAAGGTTGAGTAGAAATAGGTAATGAATGTCTAATAGTAGTAGGCAACTAATGTTGAGCAGCTATAGTTGGATAATCAAGTGTTAGTGGTTTCCAACATGTAGAATTGGAAAACCATAAATTATTTATGGTTTTGTTGTGCCTATTTATTGAGTCGTTGTGTTGAAGGTAAAGTGAGAGTTTTTTAACTCATTGTTATGCATTCAAAATTTATCTAGAACCTTTATGCTACTAAATACTCTTCTTGAGAGCATGGAGACCTATATTGTTAGTTGCTAAATAATCATTCTGCATACTTTGAAGTGTGGGGTTTTTCTCCTAAAAGGGTTTCCCCCCAAAAAATCATTGTTTAACGGTTGCATGATTATGCTTTGTTTATTACTACAACTGTGCTTATTTAGTTTTATGCACATTCCACTCAGTATATGAAGTTTATTATGCACATTTTCTTCCTTTCATTTGGTACCAAAGCATGATCACCTTGGATCCAAGGTATTATGGACAAGGATTTTTGATCTAATCTTGGTTTGAGTGGGACCTTGTGTATAAGGACATATTATTGCAAGGAAATGTCAAGCATGTCTAGATTAGAAATGGAGAAGTTTAATGGCACTTAATTTGATTTATTGGAGCTCAAGATAGAGGATTTGCTCATAGATTGAGATCGGGTTACCTTCCTGATGCAAGAGCATCTTTCTGACTCGACATATGCGTTAACAAATCAACACCCCAACACGCATTTGGAGATAGGGAGAGGCATCGACCCTCTCGTTTTCAAATTTGAATTATAAAATTAAGTTAATTTATGTGTAAGGTCGATAAATGCCAAAGCCATGCCTTTGGACAGGTGTGGATGGGTTCATCGGAATAATCGACTATAAGTAGGTCTAGATCTGTGTCAGTTCTGGATCTCTGTTCAATGTAATGAGTCATAGGGTTAATGTGTCTTAACATATATGTTGATGGCACTAAGGAGGTGGAGAGGATAAGCTCATAGAGCCCTCTTTTGTAAAAAAAAGAGAGATCTTTTTGGATAGAGATGAGTTTTTTTTTATTAGATTAGGAGAGATAGGAAGTAGAGAGGAGAGCGAGACTCTGTTGTAGTCCGAGCTCTTGTATACAATTGTAAACAGACATTGATATTAATATGAAGAAAGACAGTTTTTCCTGCATATGATGTCTATTTATGTTATTTGTGCTCTTTGAATGATATATGTATATGTTCATATATGCTCTAGATGTATGTTAGTTTTCATCTGTAGGATTACGATAGACTTCTTAATCTTTGAGAGTTGTTGAGTTATTTATGGGTTCTTTAGGCTGTGCAAGGAGTGCATGACAAAGTGCTGAGGACTCTGTGAGTCGGTGCAAAGAGCGCACATCTGAGTTCTGTGTTGAATTCAAGAGAACGTGCCAGGAGGGCACACCAGAAGAATTATATACTCAAGAAGGAGTCTCAAGGTTGTTGAATACCTTGAAGGAAAGTATGTGCAGGAGATAGCACAATCAGAGTTATTGAATACTATGTTTCCTTTGCAAGATGTGCATTGCGTAGGATAAAGGGGTTAGTAAAAAAGAAATTTCCTTTCAAAAGTTTTAAAACCTCGAAGGAAGAGTGAAATCAAGCGTCAAAGCAAGGCTTGTTTCAAGTCTCAAGCTTAGAAGGGATAACACTTTTCAGAAGTATTGACGAGATCCAAGAGTCGGACTCGTAGGAGGAGCAAAGGCTCAAAACCTTTGAAGACTGATAAGTCTTCTAAGTCAGAAGATATTGTAAGCTCAGGAGGAGGCAAGCTTGAAACTTGAGATTCCTGAAGCGCGAAGAGCCGGAGAGCCGAAGTGAATTTGGACCGTTAGATCTAGAAGGGTACATGTCGATGAGTCATGAGATCCAGAGGAAGGCAAAGGTGAAAGGTTGAAACATCCGAAGCACAAATAGCCGAAGATCCGAGAGTCGTCTATCTGCAAGGGGACACTTGTCAACAGATCGCGAGCTATGGGTAAAGTGTAGCGGGGTTTCAATTGAGATCTGAGATTGTCGAATTCCAAAGATCCGAAGTAAATCTGGACTGGGAGATCTAGAGGAGTCATGGCGTGAATTAGTGGACTCCAGGTAAAGTCCCGAAGTGATTCATAGCCATCGGATCTAAGAGAGATGTGGCATAAATCCATGCACTCCGTGTAAAGAACCGAAATAATCCTCGATCGTCAGATCAGCAGGACATGCATCAGTGGATTATAGCCTTTGAATAAAAGGCATTGGGAAGAATGGTGAAGTTTGAGATTTGAGATCTCAGAAGTCTGAAGACCCGGAGAGATTTCGACCGTTGATCGAGAAGAGGGCCACAGGATTGTTGATCCGAGTTGAAGGGTCAAACACCCGAAGTGAAGGCAGGACCATTGACTAGAGGACAAGTGTCCGCAGATTGTCAACTCCAAAAGATTGACGTACGGAGGAAAGCGAGGTTTGATATTTCAAAAGTCCGAAGTCCGGAATTGCGAAGGAGATCACAACCATTGATTTAAGAGAGACAGATCTGGTCTGTAGATTTGAAAGGCACAAATTTGAACTGTCGGTTCAGAAAGCATCGTCAAGATCGAGAGATCGACGATCCCGTAACATTCGTGGACAGGAATTGTGTGGAATTTAAAACATTGAGAGTGGGCTGCAATCCATACTGTGGTTTCGCCAAGAGGACACATGGAGGTTCGAGGAGAATTGTGGTCTGAAAAGCAATTTGATCCCAAACCGCTATTGGTCGCGCTCACAATCGCGTGGTCATGAGAGGCCACCGCCCAAGTTCATATCAAGAGGGGTCTTATCAGAAAAAGGGTTAATGCTCAATACTCTGAGATTTCGCAGAAGAGCGAAAAGGAAGGTCGCGGGTGCTATCAGACCTACACCAAGGCACCGAAAGGGCCTGTGTTTAGATACATAAGGGAACCATTAAGTTTCTAGAGAGTCACTTGACTCCAGAATCGGAGATCCTAGACCGGGAGATCACACATCCCTTTGGGGAGAAGGAGGGATCTGCATTAGGTGGTATCGGAGCTGATATTTTTCTTGCAGACAGCAGGCAAAGAAGCGAGGAGGTGAAGAAGATAATATGATAACGTTGAATGATATTAGAAGATAAATTTTTCCTGTAGACAACAGGTGAGAAGGAGACATAGTACTGATGCTCTGTGTGTGATTTCTAGCAAGGTGTGCAGTAAATGGTAGAAAGCTAGATGAGATGAAAAGAGAGGGTGGAAAATGGATACTAAAGGCCATATGGGTGGTCAGGGCAAGGACCACCAGCAAAAAAACAAAGTTGAGATAAATAAAGAGCTCACATAAATAAGAGAAAAGATGGAGAGGCTAGTATTGAAGATGTAGTAGGATGCAAATGTACACTGGACATATGAATGGCCTTTGAAGAGGAAAGTAAAATGGCCTGTCCAAAAGTTGATGTCCAGAAGGCAACAACAAATGTTGAATAGGTGGCCGAGGCATGCTAGAAATCTCAGTGATACAGAGGAGGAAGTGGTTCACATCTGTGAGCCAAAAACTAGGAAGAGTCTCAATGATAATGAGGATAAGAGATCAGTGGATGATCTCAAAGACTGCCAGAAGGGAAGCAGTGAGCTATCAAATTGTTAGGTGGGAAATGATATGAGATTAGCAGAGGATTTCATAAACTGCCAAGAGGGCAGAAATGGACTTTCAAGTTGCTAGGTGGGCAATGGAAAGAGATCAGTGGGAGGTTTCATATACTGCTAGAGGAGCAACAATGAAAGTTCAGATTGTTTGGTGGGAAATGAGATGGGATCATTGGAGGATCTCATAGACTTCCAGGAGAGTAGAAGAAAAATCCCAAGTTGCTAGGTGGGCAAGGGAAGTGAGAGGAGATTGTTTGAAAGTCTCATGAACTCAACTGAGAGTTCATATCAGCAAGGAGAGTTGGTGGAGGTGTATCAGAGGAGTATTTTGATCATTGGAGGATTTGAGATATTCCTACCAAGTATCCCAGTTGGGGCTAGAGCATGTGTTGCAGGAGAAATAATAGAAGGACATCCAACAGAGACTATCAAAGAGGAGAAAGAACAGACACTGATGTCTACCCCATCAGAAAAAGAGGAGAATTCAGATGAATTTATCACTCAATGGGAGCAAGAGATGAAGATGTTGGAGGATTGGTTGGACAATCCAAAACTAGAAGATGGTTGCCAGAAGATAGTCACGAAGATTTCAAGAGAAGAGCATTCGACAGAATTGCTCAGAAATTTCAGCTGGGAATCTAAACAGATGATGACTGCAACACTGAAGCATGCAACAGAAGAGGGAGCATAATTCCAGCCAGAGGAACAATTGATAGAAGATGGAGATATGCCAGCACAAGAGGAGCTGACAGAAACCAATATGTCAGAGGAAGAAGCTGAGCAACAATTCAGTAAGGAGATTGCATAATTGAAGTCTGCGGTAGAGTGGAAAACTAGTGCCACAAGAGGAGATGAAGACAACATGAGAGATCAAGTAGATCTTCCCATTGATAAGTATGGAGAGGAGGAAGTGCAACAAATAAGACTGCATAAGAAGAGCCAACCACTAGAACAGTTGGACAGGGTGATAAAAGAGATCAGAAAGTTGATGTTGGGGTCAGCAGAGGAGACTGTTAGCAAGGAGAAGCTGAGCAGAAGAGATCTTTCCATAGCAACATGGAATCAACAACAACAACAAAAACAACAAAGTAGAGGAGCAGGTAAACGGTTCCAAGTAAGAGTTTGGGATCCAGGTAGATTTCAACAGAGCCGGAGACCTCATGAGCTGGAGCTCATGATTTTTTCACAACAGTGGAGTATGATGCATGAGCATCTTTCTAACTCAACAGATGTGTTAACAAATCAACATGTTAGCACACATTTGGAGATAGGGAGAGGCATCAACCCTCTCGTTTTCAAAATTTGAATTATAAAATTAAGTTAATTTATGTGTAAGGTCAATAAATGCCAAAGCCATGGGTTCATTGAAATAATCCATTGTAAGCCGGTCTAGATCCATGTCAGGTATGGATCTCTGTTCAATGTAATGAGTCATAGGGTTAAGGTGTCTTAATGGAAATGTTGATGGTACTAAGGCGGTGGAGAGGATAAGCTCATAGGGCCCTCTTTTGTAAAAAAAAGAGAGATTTTTTTGGATAAATATGAGTTTTTTTAGATTAGATTACGAGAGATAGGAAGTAGAGAGGAGAGCGAGACTCTATTGCAGTTCGAGCTCTTATACATAGTTGTAAACAGACATTGATATTAATACGAAGAAAGGAAGTATTTCCTACATATGATGTCTATTTATGTTATCTCTGCTCTTTGAATGATATCTGTATATGTTCATATATGTTGTAGATGTATATGTTAGTTTTCATCTGTAGGATTAAGATAGACTTTTTAATCTTTGAGAGTTGTTGAATTATTTCTTGGTTCTTTAGGCTGTGAAAGGAGTGCACAACAGAGTGTTGAGGACTCTGTGATCCGGTGAAAAGAGTGCACATCTGAGTTCTATGTTGAATTCAGGAAGAACGTGCTAGGAGGGCACACCAGAAGAATTATATACTCAAGAAGGAGTCTCAAGGTTGTTGAATACCTTGAAGGAAAATATGTGCAGGAGATAGCACAATCAGAGTAATTGAATACTCTATTTTCTTTGCAAGATGTGCATTGCATAGGATAAAGGGAGGTAGTCGAAAATAACTTTTCTTTCAGAAGTTCCAAAACCCTGAAGGAAGAGTGAAATCAAGCGTCAAAGCAACGCTTGTTTCAAGTCTCAAGCTCAGAAGGTATAACACTTTTCAGAAGTGTTGACGAGATCCAAGAGTTGGACTTGTAGGAGGAGCAAAGGTTGGAAACCTTTGAAGACTGATAAATCTTCTAAGTCAGAAGATATCGTAAGCTCGGGAGGAGGCAAGCTTGAAACTTGATATTCTCGAAGCGTGAAGATCCGAAGAGCCGAAATGAATCTGGACTATTAGATCCAGAAGGGTATGTGTCGTCGGGTTGTGAGATCCAGAGGAAGGCAAAGGTGAAAGGTTGAAACATCTGAAGCCCGTATAGCCGAAGAGCCGAGAGTCGTCGATTTGCAAGGGGACACTTGTCAACAGATCACGAGCTTCGGGTAAAGTGTAGCAGGGTTTCAGTTGAGATATGAGATTGTCAAATTCCAAAGATTCGAAGTAAATATAGAGCGCCAGATCTAGAGGAGACGTGGTGTGAATCCGTGGACTCCGGGTAAAGTCCCAAAGTGAGTCCTAGCCGTCAAATCTAAGAGAGACGTGGCATAAATCCATTCACTTCGGGTAAAGACCCGAAGTAATCCTCGATCGTTAAATCAACAGGACAAGCGTCAGTGGATTATAGCCTTCAGATAAAATGCATTGGGAAGAAGGGTGAAGTTTGAGATTTGAGATCTCAAAAGTCCAAAGACCCGGAGGAGATTTTGACCATTGATCGAGAAGAGGGCCGCAGGACTGTTGATACGAGTTGAAGGGTCAAACACCCAAAGTGAAGGAAGGACCGTTGATTGGAGGACAGGTGTCCGCAAATCGTCAACTCCGAAAGATTGATGTGCGAAGGAAAGCGAGGTTTGATATTTCAAAAGTCCGAAGTCCAGAATTGCGAAGGAGATCAAAGTGGCTGATTTAAGAGGGACAGATCTAGTCCATAGATTTGAAAGGAACGGATTTGAACCGTCAGTCCAGACAGTACCATCAAGATCGAGAGATCGACGGTCCTGTAATATTGTAGGGACAAGAATTGCACGGATTTTAAAACATTAAGGGCGAGCCACAATCCATACCGTGGTTTCGCCCAGAGGACACATGGAGGTTCGAGGAGAATTATTGGCCGAAAAGAAGTTTGATCCCAAACCGCTATTGGCCACGCCCACAATTGCGTGGTCACGAGAGGCCATGACCCAAGGTCATATCAAGAGGGGGCTTATCATAAAAAGAGCTAACGCTCAGTACTCTGAGATTTCCCAGAAGAGCGAAAAGGAAGGTCGCAGGTGCTATCAGACCTGTACCAAGGCACCGAAAGGGCCTGTGTTTAGATACATAAGGAAACCATTAAGGTTCAAGAGAGTCACTTGACCTAAGAATCGAAGATCCTAGACCGAGAGGTCACACAACCCTTTGGGGAGAAGGGGGGGTTTGCATCACTTCCATTTTCCCTTCATCCGTTTTTTCTTTGGTGTCCTTTAAAGCATGTTTTGAACCATTGATGGATTTTATTAAGAAGTAGTATTTTCAATTGCGTTGTTGCAACTCTTCCTAGAGATTACTTAGAAGGGGTTTTCTTTTCACTGAAGTTGAATCCATGTGATAGGCTATCATTTTTTTTGCATACTAGTATAGGTTGAGAGTCAAATAACCTCTAGTGCTTTTACATCATGAAAACTTTGTATTAGGGATGATGTGTGCCAATTCTTTGTCTATATTCTTGTTGTTGGTGGAAGCTTTGCACCCACAAATAATTTCCTCTATTTTGTATGGATTATGAATAATGGTGGCCCTATCTTGACCAACGAAACCCTATGCTATGCATTGTGCCTTTGCATTACAACCTCTAGTTTAGGTCCCTTTGAAGGTGTCTTCCTATAAATCCTTTTGTATGGGGGATTTTCCTCTACCTATGTGCATGGCTTGCTTTGGTTTGGCCCACTTCTCCTTATCCTTTTGTTGGTATTTCACCCATGTCTCTATTTACTCTTCATCTTTCTTGAGGTGTTTCTCCTTGTAAACCAAAACTAGTATCCTATAGTCCATATTTACCTTAGTGTGCATCACTCCTCCCTTCCTTTCTTTCTAAGAACTTCCCTAATTTATCATTCTCCTCTAATCGTTGTTACCTATATGGAATGCAATGGGAAAGGCCATCGTATGCAGTGTATGTATTATCATACACAAATGAAATGCTATGGGAGAGATCATCTTATACAGTGTATGTATTATCATGAGAATTTATGTATTATCATGAGAATTATGTTGGTTTGGACTCAAAAATTCATAAACCCCAATGACCATGGTCGTTGCATCATATATTGGTAACCATGTACCATACCGRCATAACATGATTTAGCGAGGGAATATAATTCCTTTTGCCTTAGCAATGAACCATAAACCTCACTAATATCATGACCCATGGCTAAAACAGTCTTCCCATAGATCAAAGGCATAAATAGTTGTTTGACAACCTTTCTCGTTAACCGAGATTCTATGATAGAGATCTTAGATCTATCAATCACTTCCCGCAAGTACTTAAGTAGATCATTTTTCAAACACTCATACATATCTTGTATTTCYGTATCACGAGACGGAATAAGATTTGTTTGCCTAGCCATTTATTCGTTCATCAAAAGGTAACTCATTATTTGATAAGCACTAGCGGAAGCATCTTGAGTTACTGGATCGCTATTACATCCACGAACTCTTTTGATATAACTTCCTCTATCATTAGACACAACCTTTGCTAGGAACTGAAATGGATCACTAGCTTGCTGTGTAAAGTAAATTAAACTTTTGTCTGACTCAATAATTGATGAAATGTTTTGCATATACCAGCTATAAGCTTGATCTAACGATACAAATTTCTTATACTTAAAGGCAGCAACACATGCTAATGTAAATCTGAGAGAATCCTCATCAGACTTGCTTAGTTCTTCAGGGGCTTTTGCAGAAAATACAATCAAACATCTCGCCAAATCCCTTTCGTGAAAATGCATAAATTTGTTTGTTGAGCCCTTGTCCAATTGTAAAACCAAATTTTATGAAAAACACTTCCATTTCCCATAGTTGTTCTCCTTTATTAAAATCTCATGTCTAGCCCGAGAGCCATCATCAATGAAGAATATGCGGTAAGTGCCATACATATCATCCTTTGGTGGGTGGCTAGTAATACCACCATCTAGGAGTATGATGGGCGTGACGTTGCACTTCTCTAACACCATATCCTCGAGGCAAGTGACCATTCTCTAATATCACATCAATAATTTATTTATTGTTTTCTTTTGTATCATATTTCAAATAGATGGTTAATAATATATAACAATTTTATATTTCAACTTTTCATTTTATATATTATTTTTTCCTCTTTAAAGCTAGGAGATGCATAAACGTTTTCTTGTAAATATTGTTGTTATATGTAAGTGAGCATTAAAGTAATATCACGTTTATAATTTCTTTGTTATCTTCTTTTTTCCATATTTAAAATGACGTTTTCTTATAAATATTGTTATTATATGTAAGTGAGCATTAAGGCAATATCATGTTTATAATTTCTTTGTTATCGCCTTTAAACATTTATACTTTCTTTGTTATCTCCTTTTTTAATTGTTATTATATGTAAGTGAACATTGAGGCAATATCACGTTTATAGTTTCTTTGTTATCTCCTTTTTTGGGGTTCATGTTTCAAATGGTTAATAATGTAGAGAACAATTTTTCTTCTCCACTTCTTTTTTGTTAATCTATTTATTCATTATGTTTTACATTTTTTTAAGATAATTATGTTTTATATGTTTTTAAGATAATTTACATAAATAATAAATGGATTTTTCAAATTGAGTGTTTTGTACATTATCAAAGTCTCTTTCACCACTTCTTTGTACGCCATTGTGAAGTCCATTGTAAGTGTCCAAGGGAAATTGACTTCTATTTCTGATTATAGGGAAATAATGTATGAGTACTATAGCATTGATTTGGACCAAAACCAAGTCAAAGACTCGGGCATTTCAAAACAACACATATTGACTATTTTTAAGGATCCTAGAAATGGACAAGAACTACCAGTGACCAGGAAACACCTCTCCATTAATTGGTGCATCCATCCCCAGATTAATCAAAATTGGATGGATAGGTGGTACATGGTATTTGATAAACCTCCTTACAATAACAGGGAGGTGCCCTTATATTTTCTAAGAAAATTATGGGATGAAATTATTTTAGGTAAGCATATCAACTACTTTGACATGGGTGACTTCCAAGGGGTGGGTCGAGGATCCGCACAGAACTGAGAGCATGTTTGGCGTGATCCCATGTTAGGTCCTCCTCCCCCCAAGCGAAGGCGTGACCCCCTTACCCAACATCCTCCTGTTGCAGAGAGCTTGCAACATGTACAAATAGCCATTTCATCATTGAATCATAGCCTAGTGCAACACAATAGATTTTTTGCACTATATTGGTAGGAGGTGTTTGCCAGTGACATTGATAGAGGGGTTGGAGCTTCAACATGCACAAGAGAGTGCAGTGAGGAGAGGGTACGTGAACATAGAATTTGTCCATGTGAACCCCAAAAATGCTTGAGCTATGGGTAGCCATGCTATTGATACAGATTATTTTGAGAACGAAATGAAGGTAAAGATATAGAAATAAAATACATAAATATATTGCAAGAAAGACAGAGATACAGTAATACACAATTTCTATTCATGAGAGAAATGTACAAAAATTGTAAAAAATACAGAGTTAATGAACTCACTAGAATGGTGGAAGCTAATCTCTGAGAAGAGATTTGACAACTACACTCATTCACAAGAAGATGATGATGTTTACAATGAGGCTCTAAAGTCCCTTTTAACATAAATAAAATCCAAAACCTTATTCCTGAAAGATGAAACACCAAAAGGTTTGCGGGCCCCAATGGGGGTAGTTGATACGTCAACTTCCCGAGGGCATAACTTTTTCATACGATCTCTATTTGGGGCATTTGATACCTCGTCGGAAAGGTATATTCGAGAAGTGAAACTTATGCTAGGGGATAGGGTGTGTTATTTTAAACTCATGGCCTCCCAAAAGTCCAATACAATGTCGTTTAGGGCCTTAAAATGGCCTCAGAATTTTGGGACTCGAAAAACTGTAAAAAACTACTAAAATGGAAACCTATTCTTTGAACCAGTGGAATAGGTGGGTGTCCACCGATATCCATCTGGATCATTCCTCCCCCCTTAGGAAGAAATTTTCCCCATCATGTCAAGTTCCCAAGGAAGATGGGGAAGCTTTTGATGAATTGAACCTTGGTGAGATGCTTGTCTTTCTACAAAAGCTATCTTGCTTAGCTTGTTGAAGGCTGTCATGAACCTGTTGTTGGAGGGTTTGGATTCGTTCAACCAATATAGTTGCATGATATTCTTGAGTGTGGGAGGAATTTTTCAATGAAAATGCAGCATGAAGAGTATGAAGGGATATGTTATAACTTTTTTTGACTGGGCAGTGTGAAGGCACCCCCGTAGATGTATGATTCGGATTATTTTCGGCATGAAATGAGAGAGGAGATATAACACAGAAATATATAGAGATATTGCAAGAGAGACAACAATATAACAGAGATATATCGGAAATATAAAAAGAGTCACAAATATATAGTAATACACGATTTCTATTAATGAAATAAATGTACAGAGACTGTAAAAATACAAAGTCAAAGACTCGCTAGAATGGTGGCATCTTATCTCTGAGAAGAGATGTAACGGCTACTCGCATTTGCAAGAAGATGATTATTACAATGAGGCTCTAACAAACTTTTTAACATAAGGAAAATCCAAAACCCTAACCTCGGAAGATGAAAATCCAAAAGGTTTGTGGGCCCCGATGGAAGTAGTTGATACATCAACTTCCGGGGGGCATAACTTTTGCATATGATCTCCGTTTGGGGTGCTCGATACACCGTTAGAAATATCTATCCGAGGACTACAACTTTGATGTGAGAAACATCAAAGGAATTTTTATGTTTCTCCCAATTTTCCCAAAAAATGTTGTTTAGGGCCTCAAAACGACTTTGGAAGTTGAGGACCCGAAAAACTACTAAAAATAGTAAATTACTAAAATTGCTAGAAAACTGTTTTGAGCCAGATGGAAAAGGTGGGTGGCCACCGATATCCACCTGGATCAATACTCCCTCCTTAAGAAGAAATGGTCTCAATTGCGTTGAGTGCCCAGGGGAGAGGGAAAAGCGTTTGATGAATCTGCATCTTAATGAGTTGCTTGCCTTGTTGGAGAAGTTGTATTGCTTAGCTTGTTGAAGGTTGTCATGAACATGTGGCTGGAAGGGTTGGACCTTTTTAACCAGTTTGGCTACATGAGATGTTTGTGTGCAGAAGTAATATTTCTACTTTGTTGCAATCTTGTCGACCTTTTTCTGTTAGATAGAAGGTGCTTGGGCCGAGGTTGTAGTGGTTGCAATATCCTTCTGTTCCCATTTTGAACAGATTGTGAAGAAGCTGAATTTTGTAGTATGAGATACTACCTTGAGGCACTTTTTAGGTGGGATAATAGTTGGAACTACCTCTAGTATTCTGTAGAGATGACCCCTTAGAGTAACAATGACACTACGGGGTCGAGACTCATAAATAGCATGGCTTTTCCACATATATGGTTGCCCCAACAAAACATCACAGACATCCAGTGGGGCAACATCACATAAGATATCATCCTTGAAGGGCTAGATGTCATATGACAATCGACACTGTTGGCTAACATAAATATCTCATCCTTGGCGAAGCCACCAGATGTTGTGTGGTTGCAGGTGTGGTGTTGTCGACAATACCAACTGTTTGACAACCTCTGCTAAGATGAGGTTCTTCTGGCTTCCACTATCAACAATAAAATGAAGTGGGGTCCCCTTCACCCACATCTTTGAATGAAAAAGGCGCTCCCCCTCTTCAGGCTCTATTGGTTCTTCTGGTTGAATTGTTGCGGTCACGACAGTAACAGTGGGGTTTGCGTCGATGATCTGTCTTTTACCAATATTTTCAGAATCAGATTCTAAATCAGGGTTCGGCTCCTTGTCTTTGATCTCGGCCACCAATGACTATTTTGAGTGACATTCATCGGTGTTGTGCCAGAGGCTTTTGTGGAAATCACACCATTTTTTGGTGTCCTTCTTCATCTTCCCGTGACCCTTCTTTTCATGTGGCTTGGATTGGTTTTCGGGAGACTGTTTGTTAGGGTTTTGTTTCTCATACTTTGGTTGTTGCGGATTTGTAGACCCAGACTCTCGTTTGTTCTGGTGCTTAAATTTCTACTCGATTTTAACAACATATCGATAAGTAGAACCGAGTGATGAGATGTCCAGAAAATCCATTTCAGTTTGGATGTATCTGTGTAGAGCCCCGCAATATTTCAGAACTAGATGTCCCTCAGAGTCTTTGATACCCATCTTGGTGCACAAGGTATGAAAGGTATTGGTGAACTCTAGAACTTCTTGGCCCCTCTCTTTCCACAGTGTGGTCCATCTCATGTATTGGTCCTCATAGTTGCTAGCAGGGTAATATTGTTCCTTTATCGCATCCACAAAAAAATCCCAAGTAGGCTCGGCCCCATATATTCCAGACTCCTCTGTGGAAATTGTCTCCCAATAAGTTTCCCACCAATGTTTGACATAGAGGATAGCCTTAAGGAGCACAAATATGATCTTTTATCTATCGGAAAAATTGTGAAGAGAGAAATAACCTTCTAACAGATTTAACCATTTATCTAGGGCACCCGCAACTATCTGACCTTCAAATATAGGAATATCAAAATTGACCTGTACCTTAAAAGTCGAGGTGCCTCCAAAGTGGCCACTTGATGAAGATGTGCCTGATGCTATCAACAGGCGTTGAAGGATGTGCCAAAAAATCTCCATCATTTCGTCCCTCTGTCACATGAGAGCTTGCTCAAGCAACAGAATGATAGAATCGCCCGCTCTATCATTTTTATTTTCTTTCATCATGAGGGTTTCTTGGGTGTGCGAGAGAAATTTTCCTCAAGAGAGACAATCCTGAGACCCAACTTGCTATACTTGGACCTCGTCAGGGACATGAACTAAAAAATGATCAAGAGCAGCCTGCTCTGATACCACTCATTCAGATTATTTTCGGCATGAAATGAGAGTAGAGATATAACACAAAAATATACAGAGATATTGCAAGAGAGACAACAATATAACAAAGATATATCAGAAATATAACAAGAGTCACAGATATACAATACTACATGATTTCTATTCATGAAATAAATGTACGGAGACTGTAAAAATACAGAGTGAAAGACTCGCTAGAATGGTGGCAGCTTATCTCTAAGAAGAGATGTGACGACTACTCGCATTCACAAGAAGATTATTATTACAATGAGGATCTAAGGGCCTTTTTAACATAAGGAAAATCCAAAACCCTAACCTTAGAAGATGAAAATCCATCGGGCTTGCGGGCCCCAATGGAGGTAGTTGATATGTCAACTTCCCAGGGGTGTAACTTTTGCATATGATCTCCATTTGGGGTGCTCGATACACCGTTAGAAAGATATATCCGAGGATTAAATCTTTGATGTGAGAAACATCGAAGGAAATACCATGTTGCTCCCTTTTTTTCCAAAAAATGTCTCTTAGGGTCTCAAAATGGCTCCAGAAGTTCAGGACCCAAAAAACTGCTAAAAATAGTAAATTACCAAAATTGCCATAAAATTGTTTTGAGCCAATTGGAAAAGGTGGGTAGCCACCGATATCCTCCTGGATCAATGTAGTAAGAATATCTTTCTGCTCTTCTACAATCTTATCGATCCGGTTCTACTGGATAAAAGGTTCTGGATCGAGGCTACAGTGGTTGCGGTGTATTTTTTATTTCCTTTTGACTGGATTTTGAAGAGGCTAAGATTTTTGGTATGATAGATTACTTTGCGACACTCTTTTTTCGGGACAATAGTCAGAACTACCTCTGGTATCCTGTAGAGATTCCCCCCTAGAGTAACAATGAAACTACAGGGTTGAAACTCATAAACAACATGACACTTCCACATATATGGTTGGCCTAAAAGAACACCACATAATTCTAGTGGGGAAACATCACACAATACCTCATCCTTGAAGGGCTTGATGTCATAGGTCAAGAGGCATTGTTGGCTAACACGAAGATCTCATCTCCAATGAAGCAACCCAATGTTGTATGGATGCGGGTGTGGTGTTGTTGGCAAATCCAATCTTTTGATGACCTTTGCCGAGATGAGGTTCTTCTAGCTTTTGCTATCAACAATCAAATTTAGCAGGGTCCCCTTCACCCAAATATGTGAATGGAAGAGGTGCTATGATGCAACCCTCGCTACTCTCCCTTGGGGCTGCATGACCTCCTGGTCAAGGATATTCAAATATCTAAGCCTAATCGTCTCTTCGGTCCTCCAATAGGTCCTGAACAAATGACACACACAGGTCCCTTTGATGTTGTCGCAGGTTTAAGTGACCCGTATAAGTGTTCTCGGTCACTTTTGGCAACACCAGATTTCGAGTACTAGATCCTATATTAGCCTCCTCTCCAATATGACCATGAACTATGGCCTCGGGACAATCTCTTCCCGAATTCGTGCTTCGATAGTTCTGGATGTCGTTGCCTCCCTCTTCCTCGATCATTGAATCGACGAAATTCAATAACAGGTGTTGGCTCCTTTGTACTAGGCCCCTTTCTCCTGCGATCATGGGCTCTGACCCAAGGCTTAATCCAAAGTGTGCTAAGTCTTCGACACTTCGGCCTTCAACAATTTCTCTTCTCTTGATCCATATGGATATCGATGGCCACCCACCTTTTCCAACTAGCTCAAAACAATTTTCTGACAATTTTGGCAATTTACTATTTTTAGCAGTTTTAACTTCCGGGGCCATTTTGAGGGCCTAAATGAAGATTTTTCGGGATCGAGCTTCTCAATTATAGAAAAAGGCATGATTGATCCCCCAAAATGAATCTCCTCGATGATACCTTTCCAACGTGCCATCACACTGTTGATTAAGGTTGGTTGTCATTGATGTCAACCCTTGAAGAAAGACCCGCAGCACAAAGGTTTGGGTAATGGACCCAATAGTGTTTGATGTAAATATGACTCATTATTGTTTTGTCATGGTTGATAAGAAGTAAATATGGATGAACTCCAAAGTGGTCCCCTTATGGTGAAAGCCCTCACGGGAAGACGCTTTGTGGAGTAAGAGAACCCATGCTTAATTGTGGAATAATGAGATAAAGGAAAGTGAATTTATCAGGGAAAATATCCTAGATGGATATTTCTTGTCATGTCATTTCCGGTGGTATGTGGAATGTCACATAATTCCTCACGGTTAGAGAGTTATGGCCATGAGAAGTTGGAGACCCCAGGCTTGGGTAATGGACCCAAGTTTGTTT
>ML782733.1:184075-202215 GCA_009831015.1 Picea engelmannii
TACAAGTTGATTACAGGATTGTGCATGGTTGATGCACTTGTTTATGGTACAGGTTGATTATAGGTTGGTGCATGGTTGATGCACTTGTTTATGGTACGGGTTGATTACAGGTTGGTGCATGGTTGATGCACTTGTTTATGGTACAGGTTGATTATAGGTTGATGCATGGTTGTTGCATGGTTCAGATTTATTGGTACAGGTTTACAACGGTATATCTCACAGTGATAGTGTGACAGTGGTTCCATCATTCTACTTCTACTTCAGGGTGGCAGGATGGGGCAAGGATAGGTGTTTGTAGCCACCTTTCGGTTGTAGCTGGAGAACATTGGGGGTTGTAGTCTCCTTCTGGTTGTAGCCAGAGAATTGGGGAGTTGGATCTTCCCTCAGGTTGTAGCCTGAGAAACTAGGGGGTTGGATCCTCCTTCCAGTTGCAGCTGGAAAACAAAGGAAGTTGGTGCTTCCAATGAATGTAATTCTTCAATACATATAAGAAAAAACATTCAGTGGTTTTCTCCCGATTTGGGTTTCCATGTAAAACACTGGTGTACTGTGTATGTGTATGATTGTTCATTTGTTCATTGCTTATTTGCTTTGCAGTTATTGGATAATAATGCTTCATTGATATAGCACTTGGATTATATGGTTAAAAGGGACTAAATTGATCTATTACTGATTCACCCCCCCTCTCAGTAATCCAACACACACGTCTAAAACAAAGATCATATGAAAAAGTTACGACCCCGGGAAGTTGATGTACTAACTTACCCAAATGGGGCCCACGTGACTTTTGGCGCTTCATCTCCTAGGGTTAGGTTTTTGGATGTCTAGGGTTTTTGGTATTCTTGCTTTTTGTAAAAAGGCCTTCAAAGCCTCATTGTAACTGCTTCTTGCGAATGTGCGCTGTCATCACATCTCTTCTCAGAGATAAGCCGCCACCATTCCAGCAAGCTTATTTCCGCTGCATTTTACAGTTTCAGCTTAGTTCATTATTGAATAGAAAACCAATTTTACTGTATCTCTGTTATTTTGTGTTAAGAACCTATTGATAATCTGTATTCATTTTGTTCTGCTCATAAAATCCAGATCAGTGGTATCAGAGCAGTCTGCTCCTTGTTGTCTTAATGCATGTCCCCAATGAGGTCGGAGTATAAAGAGTTGGGTCTCGAGCTTGTTTCTCTTGAGGAAAGAAGCTCTCGCACACCCAAGCAACCTCCCATGGCAGGAGAAAAGAAAGATGATGGGACAGGAGATCCTTTCAAACTGTTGATTAAGGAAGCCCTCACGCAACAGAGGAACGAGATGATGGATAGTTTCGCGCAAATCCTTCGGCAGCTATCAACAGGCGACGCATCTTCTTCGAACGGAGGTGCCACCCCCTTCAAGGTACAAATAAACTTCGATATTCCTATATTTTAAGGTCAGATAGACGCAACTGCTATAGACAAGTGGTTGAATCTACTAGAAGGGTATTTTTCTGTCCATAACTTTTCGAATAAAGAAAAAATTACTTTTGCGCTCCTCAAAGCCGTTCTCCATGTCAAAGATTGGTGGGAAACTTTCTGTGAGCAAAAGGAAATAGAGGAAACCTCATTATTTTCAGTTATGGCCACCTGTGAATCCTTCAGGGATGCTATTAAGGAACAATACTACCCTGTCAGAATTTATGATGACCTGTATACCAAATGGACCACACTGCGGCAAGAAAGAGACCAAGCAGTGCTAGATTTAACAAATATCTTCCATACCTTGTGCACCAAGTTGGGTATCAAAGATTTGGGGTGAAATGTGGTGCTCAAGTATCGTGGTGCTCTGGATAGATACATCCAGACCGAAATGGAATTTATGGACATCTCATCCTTGGGCGCAACCTACCGATATGCCATCAAAATCAAGCAAAAGCTCAAACAAAAGACGCGGCAATTTGGGCCTAGAAACCCCTCACAACAAAAGCTAGGAAAGGGCGGCCCCAACCCACCGAACAAAGGACAGAGCAAAGATGGATAGTATCAGGACAACCAGTCCAAGCCACAAGCAAAGAAGGACACCAGAAAGACAAAGAAAGATACTAGGAAGTGGTGCGACTTCCATAAGATCCCTTGGCATAACACTGGTGACTACCGCTCAAAGCAGTCGCTGGTGGCTAAAGTGAAAGCCTATGAATCAGATGAAGATTATGAATTTGAGCCAGAACCAGAAATGGGAAGATGGATCATTGACGCGGAACCCAATGCCACCGTTGCTACCACCAAGCTCTAGCCTGGTGAACCAGGTGAGCCAGAAGAAGGAGAGTGCCTCTTCCATTTACAGATGTGGGTACAAGGCACCCCGCTGCACTTCATCATTGATTGCGGTAGCCAGAAGAACCTTATCTTAGCAGAGGTCGTCAAGCAGATGGCCCTGCCAACAACGCCGCACCCACAACCGTACACCATTGGATGGCTCCGCCAAGGAAGCGATCTCCGCGTCAACCAATAGTGCCGACTGTCATACGACATCAAGCCCTTCAAAGATGAGGTATTGTGTGATGTTTCTCATCTCGAAGTTTGTGATGTTCTTTTGGGCCAAAATTATTTATGGAAATGTCATGATGTATATGAGTCTATGCCTCATAGTGTTATTATTACTTTGAACAGGAAATTGTATAGGATACCCGAGGTAGTCCCACCTAGTGCTATTTGCTTAATCTCTGCTAAGCAAAGAAAGAAGGTCATCTCTCAGATGGGGAAGTTTGTCTTCTTCACGATTCACTCTCAGAATACGCGAAAGATCATAGCCACATCCAGGGTCTCTGCGGCTGACCTCTCCACATAGCATAAGCAAGTAGATAAGTTCATGGAAGAATACTCAGATATCTTCTCCTCACCTACAGGGGTACCTCTGCACTGCTAGGTCAAGCACCCCATCGATCTGACCCCCAACACACCGCTACCCAATGGGTCAGTCTATCGTCGCTCTTTGTTAGAGAATGAGGAGATCAAGCAACAGATTCAAGAACTGCTCTACAAGGGGCACATCCGCCCCAGCTCATCACCTTGCGGGAGCCCAATCGTGATGGTATAGAAGAAAGATGGAACCTGGCGACTCTGTATTGATTACCGGGCTCTAAATAAAATCACAGTCAGAAACCGGTACCCGATTACACGAATCGATGACTTCCTTGATCAACTCACGGGGGACAAATACTTCAGTAAGATTGATCTGAAGTCTGGCTACCACCAGGTCCCGATAGAACAGACAGATGTATGGAAGACCACCTTCAAGTTAAAGGACGACCTTTTTGAATGGTTGGTTATGCCCTTTGGTTTGAAAAATGCTCTAGCCACTTTCATGAGGATGATGGACGATATCCTGCAATCATTCAACAATACTTTTGTAGTGGTGTATATGGATGACATTCTAATTTACAACAAGACTTGGGCCGAACACTTGCAGCATATTCAACAGGTTCTGTGCACCTTGCGGCAACACAAGCTATAAGCCAACTTGGAAAAATGGTCCTTCGGCATGGACAGGGTCCATTACCTGGGCTACATCATTGATCGGCATGGCGTACATGTGGATCCAACCAAGATCCAAGTCATCCATGACTGGCCAGCCCCAACAACACTCACTGAGCTTCGGAGCTTCTTGGGCCTTGCCAATTTCTACTGCAGTTTCGTGTTATGTTTCTCCCATATTGCATGGGACCTCAGCCAAATAAATAGGGGTGGTGGTAAGGAGAAATTTGCGTGGGGCTGGTCCCAACAACAAGCATTTGATGATTTGAAGCAGCGCTTGTGCTCAGCCCCAGTAATTTCACTACTATACCTGCAACATCCTTTTGAGATCGAGACAGATGCTTCAGACTATGCTGTGGGCGCCGTTTTCACTCAACACGGCCACCCCATGGCCTATCATAGTGAGACATTGTCAGATACTGTCTGTAAGTACCCTACTTACGACAAATAAATGTACTCCATTGTGAAAGCATGCCACCAGTGGAGAAATTACATTCTTGGGAAGGAGACAATCATCCACACTGATCATAAGCCATTGCAGTTCATGTAGACATAGGGAAAATTACAGAATGATCATCATCAAAAGTGGTCCACATACTTGCAGCAATTGCACCTCAACATCAAGTATAAAACATGAAGCACCAATCACATCGTTGATTGCCTCAACAGACCGCTAGTCGTGGCACTCACCATGGTGTTAGATTCTTGCGGCCATGATACATATGGATGGCCCCAACTCTATGAGATAGACCCTGACTTCGCCACCACCTACCAAATGTTGGGTGCAAACACAGTTGTCGATAATTTCCATCTTCAGGATGGGTTGTTGTGTCATCTAGGCCATATTTGTGTTCCATCAAGTGAGTGAGCGAAGATGATATGGGAAGCCCACTACATTTAGGTGGCAGGACACTTCGGCATTGATAAGATAGTGGCAATGCTATAGAAACATTTCTACTGGCCGAAACTTCGACAGGAGGTCAACAAGTATATAAGGTCTTGCACTGCCTATACTATTGCCAAACCAACCACTAAGAAAAAGGGCCTGTACACCCCTCTTCCTACTCCTGACAAGCCATGGGAATCCATCTCAATGGACTACATGTTGGGCCTCCCATCCACCAATTGAGGAAATGACTGTGTTTTTTTGGTTGTTGATCGCTTTTCTAAGATGGCGATTCTGGTTGCCTGTAAGAAGAGCATCACAACAGAGGCCACTGCCAAGCTCTTCTTTGAACGAGTCTGGGTACATTTTGCAATCCCACAAACCATTGTCTCATATTGGGATAGTGGATTTCTCAACACATTCTGGTCGACCCTCTGGTCACTGCTGGACACAAAGCTCACCAAATTCACGGCCTTCCACCCCCAGACAGATGGCCAAACCGAGATTGTAAATCGAATGATTGTGCATATCCTTCGCATGTAAAATTAAAAGCACCCTCACACATGGGATGAAATCCTTCCCTATGTCCATCATAGCTACAACCGAGCCCTGCATAGCTCAATCGACCACAACCCCTTTCAAGTGGGGTTGGGATTCCAACCATTGGGACCCATAGATGTTGCACTTCCCCTTGCGGTCACCTCGATCGACTCATCTCCTACTCCAACTGAAGCTGACACTGCCGCCCAGTTCATCGAGTGGATCCAACACATGCACCAATAGGTTCATGATATCGTACATAAGTCCAATGACAAGTACAAATAGTGCCATGATCAACATCGGGTGCCACATAAGTTTCAGGTGGGCGAAAAAGTTTGGTTGCACTTGCACAAAGAACACCTTACAGGACCCCATTGGAAGCTTCGTCCACTCCGTTATGGGTTGTACACTATCACCAAGGCCGTGGGGGATAATGATTTTGAGCTCAACATTCCTCCTTTCCTTGGTTTTCACCCAGTGTTCAACGTGGATCTCCTTCGCCCTTATTTCCCACCATTATTGGACACTTCAGAAGTAGTAGAACAACTGACACCAACAGAGCTCAACCCCGACTGCCTACAACAAGCATCCAATGATTAGATAGTGGACAGAAAGATCAAGGGCACTTGACAATAAAGGATCCATCTTTATCCAGTCGTCAAAGCAGGGCAGCTCCTGCACCAAGGCAAGTGGCTCACCCAGGGCCAAATTCAGCAGAAATTTCCTCATCCGATGGGGGACCTCAACGCAATGTAGACCATTTCTTCCTAAGGAGGGAGGATTAATCCAGATGGATATCGGTGGCCACCCACATTTTCCAACTGTCTCAAAACAGTTTTCTAACAATTTTATCAATTTATTATTTTTAGCAGTTTTAACTTCCGGGGCCATTTTGAGGGCCTAAATGAAGGTTTTTCGGGATCAATATCCTTAATGAAATCCAAAGGCATGATTGAGCCCCCAAAATGAATCTCCTCAATGATACCTTTCCAACAGGCTATCACACGCCTAAAACGAAGATCGTATGCAAAAGTTACGACCCTAGGAAGTTGATGTACTAGCTTACCCAAACGGGGCCCACGTGACTTTTGGCACTTCATCTCCTAGGGTTAGGTTTTTAGATGTCTAGGGTTTTTGGAATTCTTGCTTATTGTAAAAATTACTTCAGAGCCTCATTGTAACTTCTTCTTGTGAATGCGCGTTTCCATCACATCTCTTCTCAGAGATAAGCCGCCACCATTCCAACAAGCTTGTTTCCGTTGCATTTTATAGTTTCAACTTATTTCGTTATTGAATAGAAAACCAGTTTTACTGTATCTCTGTTATTTTGTGTTAAGCACCTATTAATAAGCTGTATTCATTTCGTTCTTCTCATAAAATCTGGATCATCTCTCTAACACACAAATCTTGCAAAGTGCCGAACGCCGGACTGACGAAATCTCGATCCGTTTTCCACCTGTCCTCGTGATCTGATGGCTGATGGCGTTTTGACCTTCGGGCCTTCGACAATTTTCAATTGTAGTTGTCGCAAATTCCTTCGAAACCCGAACCAACGAACACAACTGGTGTGAGAATCGACGGTTCTCACCTATAAAACAACCAATGACTGCGATCAATTTCGAAATTCCAGTCTTTGGGAGTTCTGAGTGTTGAGTTCTTCATTTACTCTTTGTGACTTTCTTCCAGAGTGTCTTTCCTCCGAACTATCAGATCTGTCGACACATGTCGTTTGAAATGAACAATATATCTGTTTCGACACTTCAAAACTTTAGCAATTTGTGTTCCACGCTACTGCTCACGAAGCTCACCCTCTAAACTGCTCCTCTTCCGAAGGAACTAATCCTCTGCAACACGTCCTCTTGACTCAATGGCCTGGATTCATTTCATTGTTTGGACTTCAATGATTTTTGTTGGTCGTCCACATGACAGAACTCCTTATATATTTCAACGTTGACATGTCGAGTGAGTCCTCATGCCTCCATGTGCCTCCTCCAAGATCAAATACTAGGATGCCTTTTCAGGACTTCAACGAATTCCTCGCTCATGTGTACACTGAAACTAAAGCTCACACATTTTTCTCAGATACAATGATTTGGAACGATTTTTCTTCCTCCTGGGTGCATCTTGGCTGGTAACTTGGTAAACCTTCATAGCTTCACTCCCTTTGAATATTTCTTCCCGTTATCTCTCTTGAGCTTTGTTTCTTGAACCCTTTGACCCCTTATAGGGCTACTTCGCACTTAGTCGAACTTCGAATCTATGTGCTCCCTGCAACATATTCTTACGAAAGACTTAGCTTCCTGTGGGCGAATGTGCATGCCTTGTTACAATACCTCTTGCACTCCTTGCAAATGGAAGTTTCACGCTACCTCTTCTGAGCTTCTGATTCGAAACAGACTCTGTCAATGCACTCCTTGCGGACTGTATTCACACCTTGCATGAACTCAACGAAGAGAAACAATTGAAACTTATCTAAATGCTTCACAGTTTCATATACTCAATAACATAACCCATTCATTCATGAAAAAAGAAAATAACAGGAAAACTGTAAACAATAGCAACACCACGCGTTGGGTCAATATCCCTCTGTTATATTCATTCATATGTAAATGGCTACAAATCTGATAAAAACAACTTACATTCAATAACAACTATCTCCTACTAATCTGCAACAGCCTTATTCAGGCATACAATGCATCTATTTATACAAGAGGTCCTGTAAGGTTCCCTCCAATTACCTATCTGATAAAAGTAAAAGATCATAGCTAGTTAGTCCTATTACAATAAATGTCTGTGACAGACAATTTAAGGTGAATGTTCATATCCATGCCAAAATCAAATAACTCAAGGACAATCTAATATTTTCTGGTTTGATGTGATCATTCAACCTTCGACCATTAAAATTTATCTGATTCATCATTTACTTAGAAGTTCTATGAGATACACCATCTTTCAAAATTTAAAATTTTACTCAAAATGCGCACTAGGCGTTGTGTTGTCATCCCATGTGGCTTTGTTGACGATACTCCTCCATCATACTCCTCTGGGAAGAAAATTCATGGAATCCTATCCATGAGCTCCTACACCGACCTTCCATGCTTCTGGACATCAGCTTCACTTACCCAACTGGAATATTCTATTGGGTGTCCCTTCCACTTGACCAAATATTCAAAATAGGTCTTCCTCCTAGTTTTCTTGCCAATCCTCTAATCAACGATATTCTCCATCCGTGGATTTTCTACTACAGGAATCTTCTTCTCCCACTGATCTTCTCTTGATATTTTGATCTTTCTATGTCATCTTCCCCATAAGGATACATGTCTGAAATGTTGAATATGGGTGATATTCCCACATCCTCTGGAAGCTCTATCTCATAAGCATTGTTACAAACTTTCCTTAGGATCTTGCATGGTCCAATCTTTTTCAACTTCAGCATGTTATATGTTCTTCTTGGGAACCTTTCCTTCCTCAAATTTTCTAAAACTTGATCCCCCACTTCAAATTGAATTTCTCTTCTGTGTTGATCAACTTTGTGTTTATACTCTGCATTGTTGTTCTGCAACTGCTCCTTGATTTGATTATGAAGATTCTGCATCTCTGCAGCGATGTCTTTGGCTCTAGCACTTATGAATTCACTCTGCTCCATGTTTCTCAATTCTGATACCCCTCTTGGCATCATCCCATACATTATCTGGAATGCGATTTTTCCTATACTTATGTTTGGTGAGTTATTATATGCAAACTCTACTTGTGACAAAATTTGATCCCACTAGCTATGATGTTCAGTGACCAAACTTCTCAAAAAATTTCCCAAGCTCTGATTTACCACCTCTGTCTATCCATCTGTTTGAGGGTGATATTCTGAACTAAAAGATAGTTTTGTCCCGATATTCTTCCATAATGTTCTCCAGAAATGACCAACAAATTTAGTGTCCCTATTTGAGACAATACTCTTGGGAAATCCATGAAGTCTCACAACTTCCTTGAAAAACAAATTTGCAATGTGTGTTGCATCATTTGTCTTATGTAATGGGATAAAGTGTGTCATATTTAAGAATCTATCAACCACAACAAACATGGAATCATTTCCCCTCTGAGTTCTTGGCAATTCCAACACAAAATCCATGCTTATTGCATCCCAAGGCATATCTGGAATAGGCAGTGGTTGATATAATCCAGTGTTCTGTTTCTTTCCTTTTGCATAATGGAAAATATTATATTTTTTCACAAATTTCTTCACCTCTCCTCTCATACCTAGCCAATAGTATGAATTGTTCAACTGTGAAAATATCTTATCATGGCCAAAATGTCCTACTAGACCTCCAGTATGTTTTTCCTTTAGAAAATTTTCTCTCATTGAGCACCTCCGTATGCACAATTGGAAACCTTTAAATATCAATCCATATTGAATCATATACTTTGTCCACTAGATTCTGTATCTGAGCATAGGATTTTTACATGCTTCATATGCTTCTTTGAAATCTAGATCATCACAATACATATCCTTAAGGTGTTCAAACCCTAAGGTCTTGACCCAGAATTCCTGCAGAATCAGACATCTCCTGCTCAATGCATCAACAACTTTGTTAGCATTACCATAAATATGTTTAATGAAAAAAGTGATTTTTTTCATAAACTCTATCCACTTAGCATGTCTCTGGTTTAACTTCTTCTGTCTGGTTATGAATTGTAAAGCTTGGTTATCGCTATACAAGACAAATTCTTTTGGAACAAGGTAGTGCCTCCATTTTGTCAAGGCTTGAATTATGGCATAAAACTCTTTATCATATGTGGAGAACTTTCCCTTAGTCTCATTCAACTTCTCACTGAAATATGCAATAGGCCTATTATCTTGGCTCAAAACTGCTCCAATTGCAACTCCACTCGCATCACATCTTACTTGAAATGTCTTCCCAAAATTTGGCAATACCAGAATTAGTCGTTCTGTTATCTTCTACTTCAATATATTGAAATTTTTCTCAGCTTCTTCTGTCCATTTAAAAGACTTGTGTCTCTTCTTCACTGTATCCATCATTGGTGCACAAATTCCACCGAAATTTCTAATGAACTTCCTATAGAAACTGGCTAACCCATGGAAGATTCTCACTTCAAACATACTCCTTGGCGATGGCCATTATTTGATTTCTCTGACCTTCTCGGGATCCATCTTCAATTCATTTTAAGAGATCGCAAAACCCAAGTAAATGAGTTATGTCTTCATAAAATAGGACTTCTTCAGATTTATCAACATCTTCTCCTGTTGTAGTCTCCTCATCACTAATGCCAGATGTCTCAAATGCTCCCCTTTAGTTTTACTGAAGACCAATATATCATCCAGATATACGATCACAAACTTACCAATGAAATCTTTCAATACTTCATTCATCAGTCTCATAAAATTACTTGGGGCACTGGTTAAGCCAAATGGCATAACAAGCCATTCATACAACCCCTCATTTTTCTTAAATGTTGTTTTCCACTCATCACCTTCTCTCATTCTTATCTGATGATATCCACTTTTCAAATATATCTTTGAAAAAATATTGCTCCACTTAATAAATCCATTAAGTCATCCATTTTTGGCAAAGGAAATTTGTACATGATGGTGATCTTGTTTATGGCTCTTGAGTCTATACACATTCTCCACCCTCCATCCTTCTTTGGACTCAACAAAGTTGGTACTGTGCATGGACTCAAGCTTTCTCTCACCAAAAATTTGTCTAATAATTCTTGGATTTGTTTCTTTACCTCCTCATTCTCTTGAGGTGTCAATCTGTATGCTACTTTGTTCAGTAGACTTGTTCCTAGTATCAAGTCAATATGATGGCTTATACTTTTGATGGGTGGAAATGAGTTAGGAAACTCAACCACTACTATGTTAGCAAAATTCTCCAACAGCTCCTGAACTTCTTATGGAAAATCATCTATAGAAGTACTTGTAAGGACAACTCTAAGTTTCCTCACCACATCAAACTGCATCTCATGTTCCTTCTTGACTTCACTCAGGATTTCCTTCCCACTCATGAGAAGTATGCTTGTGGTGGCTTCTTCCTTTACTTTCTTCTCTTCTATTGGCAACAACATGTGTGTTCTACCATTATTTTCCAAAGTGTAAGTGTTCCTTCTCCCATCATGAATGAAATTCCTGTCAAACTTCCATGGTCTCCCCAACAAAATATGACATACATCCATGGGAATTACATCACACATAATCTCATCTCTATATCCACCTATTTTAAATTCAACAAGGCATTGTTTAGTTACCATTACCTGGTGTCCTTTTTGCAACCATGTGACCTTATATGGATTTGAATGTGCAGTTATCTCCTGCTCCAATTTCTCCACCATCTCTATGGATACTAGATTATCAGTTCTCCCACTGTCAATTATCACCTTGCATACTCTATCTTTAGTATTACAAGTTGTCCTGAAAAAACTGTTCCTCTGCACTAGTTTTTCAACTTCTGGTTTTGGATTCAAGAGAACCTTCCTCAACATCATATATTTTCCATCCTCCACACCTTCTGCTTCAACATTCCTCTTTTGTGCTTCTGAAATGTGAGCCTCACCTCCTCCTTTCTTTTTCTCAGGACATTCCCAAGACTTGTGTGTTGGTTTTCCACAGGTATAACATGTTATCTCTCCTCCTCTGCTTCTTCCTCTTCCTCTGGAAAAAGAATTTATTCTACCAGGCTGTCTCCCTATGGAGCTTCCTCCTCTTTCTGAGTGACTGTGCATTTTATCATCCTCACCCTTGGGCTTCTGTGCCTTATCATGGGCAACTCCTTTACCTTTGTTCGGGATTCTACCTCTGCCTTGCTGGCTTTGTTTTTTGGCCAACTTCTCCTCTTCTTTCAGTGCATATTGATATGCCTCCTCTACTGTCCTCACCGACATCATGTTGATTTCATCCTGGATCTCATATATCAGGCCATTTATGTACTTAGAAAATTTCTCTTCATATATGTGTACTCTTTCATTGTCATTCCTTTCTGTCTCAGGCTTTGCATATTCTTGAACATAATTATCTGATAACCCTTGGGAATGAACTTAGCCTTCATCTTGGCTACCATTCTATCCCAACTCTTAATATTTTGATTACCTTTTCTTCGTCTCTCATCCTGTAGTTCATCCCACCACAGTGTTTCATGTCCTTTCAACCTAGTGACAACATGTCTCACCTTCTTCTCCTCATCGACATCTTCATAGTTGAAATACTTTTCCATGGACCTTATCCAATCCAGTAGCTCTTCAGCATCTAGATTCCATTCATACATTGGGATGTCTATTTTCTCTCTAGCTCCCAACTTCACAACAACTTTCAGTAAGCATTCTTCGGCAACATCTCCCTCTGTAGCTTTTTCAACCTCCGTCTCTTCACTTTCTGCCTCACCGACGTCTCCAGCGTCAGGTGCTCTCCTCTGTGCTGCTTCCATCGCTTCCAACCTTGCATGCATTTCTCTCATTTCCCTTTCGACAGTTTGATTGGCTACAAGAGGTTCCATGTGTCTCCTCGGTGGAATTGTGTTGACTGGTCCTCACACATAGAGTACAAATTCGAGCTCTTTTTCTGCTACCTAAAAATGAAATCAGCCTCTGATACCACTTGATGCAACCCCCCCTACTCTCCCTCAAGGATGCACGACCTCCCAGTCAAGGATCTTCAATTATTTGAGACGAATCGGCTCTTCGGTCCTCCAATAGGTCCTGAAAAAATGACACACATAGGTCCCTTTGATGTTTCCATAGGTTTAAGTGACCCACATAGGCATTCTTAGTCGCTTTTGGCAACACCATATTTCGAGTACTAGCTCTTATATTAGACTCCTCTTCAATATAACCATGAACTATGGCCTCAGGCCAATCTCTTCCCAAATTCATGCTTTGGCAGTTCTAGATGTAGCTGCCTCCCTCTTCCTTTATCTTTGAATCGGAAAAAGTCAATAACATGCGTTGATTCTTCTATACTAGGCCCCTTTCCCTTGGGACCTTGGGTTGTGACCCAAGGGTTAATCCAAAGTGCTCTAAGTCTTCGGCCCTTGAGCCTTCGACAATTTCTCTTTTCTCTAACACATGACAGTTGCAAAGCGCTGAACATCAGACTGAAGGAATCTAGATCCATTCTCCACCCATCCTTGTGATCTAACGACTGATGAAGATTTGACCTTCGGGCGTTCGTCAGTTTTCAACTGTAGTTGTTGCCAATTCCTTCGAACCCCAAAATGATGAACATAATTGGCGTGAGAATCGATGTTTCTCGCCTATCCAACAACCAATGACTGCGATCAATTTCAAAATTCCAGCCTTTGGGAGTTTCGAGTGTTGAGTTCTTCCTTTACTCTTTGCAACTTTATTCCAAAGTGTCTTTCCTCCGAAGTATCAGATCTGTTGACACATGTCTTTCGAGACGAATGGTCTAGATATATTTCGACACTTTGAAACTTTAGCAATTCATGCTCCTGGATACTGCTCACTAAGCTCACCCTCTGAAGTGCTCCTCTTCTGAAGGAACTAATCCTCCGCCACACGTCCTCTTGACTCAATGGCCTGGATTTGTTCTGATGTTGAAAATTGAAGCTCTGATACCATATTGTAACATCCACGACCACCCAAGTCAGGCCATGCTACTCTAGAAAATGCTCTGATACCATATTGTAACATACCTGGCCACTGAAGCTGGATCATGCCACCGAAAATATTTGATGCTCTGATACCATACTGTAACATCCCCATCATCCAACTGGGATATGCCACATAAAATTTCCTGAACTGTATGCAAGTTAAAACATATACACACATAAAATCTTGTGGAACTTTATATATAAAACTCAAAATAGAAAAATACATTCTGTAAATGCAGATATTCATATGGAAATAATAGTAAACATGTACATGCAACATGTTGATGATTAAAATCACAACAATGAATTTCTCCCGCAAAGGATTGCTAAAAACGCTATTATTTAATTATGATAATAATATAATACTAGTAGGTGGGACCCCCTTGTAGACTAGAGGCGTAAGGATAGACATATGACACATATTTTTTTGCTATTATGATGTTGACTGCATGGTCCTACCTTTTTGATGATGCAGTCTGGCTGCATTTGGCGTGATAATGGGTGGTTAATGCATGTTGTTGGTAATAATTTGCGACACAGAACAATTTCCTGGTTATGAGGATCATCTTAGTTACAGTTTCTATGGTATAACCTTGTTACTAATTCTTATGTTGATTTCTTAGCCACATATATGAAAGGGATACTTAATGGTAGCATGATCAAAACAAGGGAAATTATGGAAACGTTCTATAGTTCAAACAAAAGAAAGAAACCATGTATTAATCCTTGAGCTATAATAAAAGACTACATGCAAATTTCGAATGGAAGAATTAATGGGTACAAGTGTTAGTCCTAACTATTATACTATGGTTTGATTAATGGGCTATGAAAATTTCATTAATGTCGAATGGAGGCGCATATAGCAATGTGGATATGATTTGATTTATTGTGTGGAGTTATGGAAAGGGTTAACGTATGAAATAGTTCAAGAGGCGCACTGTGCAATAGATATGGTCTCAAATCTTACGATGGTTTGGAATTGATTATGCATTGGTTATATGGTTTGATTTGTTGGTGGATGTTATGAATATTGGGTTGTATTGTACTTCGAATTGAATGGGGCCAATTGATGGAAGCGATGTGCATTTATTGCACGTCACTCCAAACCTTCCCTATCTCCCGTCACCCTAAGCATTGTTCCATTGTTGCAATTTCTCTTTGTTGGTTGTGAAGATCCATGTTTTCAGTTTTTTTTTGAAGGGAAAGCTCAACCAACTCGTCATTTAAGCAGTTTTCCCACTGGTATGGTTCTTTTCTCTCCATCCATTAACTATTCTCTATTTTATTGACCAAATGGTAGCTCAGTGATGCTTGGATTCTGTGTGTTCTTGAGATTTTTTACTGTGTGAAAATGTGGTGTTATGGCTCTCTATGATGATTGTAAAATGTTGGAAATTGCAAGAAAAAGAATGAGTTCTATTAAATTGCGCATTGGTTGTTTGCTCGGTCAATGTAGTTTTATGATGGGTCTCTGTGGAATAATAAGTGATAGTGGTGCGATAAGACTCTGGGTTTGATGATTGAGGGTTTTTATTATGTGTATCATTGTTTGTTAAATTGTTTCCCTCTCGGTTGTTGTGGTAATCCTTACCCAGTTGCAGAGAAATTGCCAGCAATGGTGTGTTCTTTTCTTGAAACCTGAGTTGTGGTTGGTAGCCCATTCCTATTTCATTTTCACTGAAAGCGACCCAAGATCCAGTCTTGGTTGGCCCTAAATGTTAATACAGTCCTGTGTGGATATTGGATTGATACAGGTTATATCTCAACATTCTTTCACAAGAATTTGTGTGTCATCATTGTTGTTGTTGTCAAAATTCATTAACCTCCCTGGTGATTGCAAATAGACATTATCTCGTTGTGTTTGGATAACCACCACTGTTAAGTTAACCCTTGTCCCTTCTTTGCAAGTGTTAGACACACCTGTGCGCACTGGGTTATTTTACTCGAACTTCCTTTGTCTCTCCTCAGGTGTTAACTATTGGTTTCGTCAAGGGATTGGAGTAATAAGTCGAAGGATTGTGTGGCTCACTATTGTTTCCTTTTAGAAATTATTTCTTTTGACCTGTTGTTGATGGTTAAATGGATATAAGTATTGGAAGACCATTAGCTCTTTGTCTTTTTGTTTAAAACATAAATAGTTGTTGCCTCCCTTCATTTTATTTTTGACAGATCCGACTCAGACTCTAACCATCTCTTCTCTCCTCGGGCACATTCTGAGGTTTTTCAAGTGTCGAGTTATCAATTAATGATTGTGGAAATTTAAGGAGACTTTCTCTCTCATTTATAAACCCATCCCTTTTGGTCGAATATCTGTGAGGTCCCTCTATGATGAAATTATTTAAACAAATTAAAAAGGGAAAGGCATGGTTGCATACAATTGAGGGCTGTCTTTCTATTCGTTATGGTTCGATCACTGTGTTTTATCCAGCATGGTATTGATTGCATAATAAAACACCTGGGTGAATTCTATCAAGCCCGATCAGGGTTTTGGAAAGTTAAAAAAAGGTGCCTATGTGTCAGTTTAGTTCTGTTCACTTCATATATGATATAGTTATATCGAAATCGTCGTGCAAACTACCAATTGTTAAAAAATAAGAAGTTATATATACAAGGATCAAACTTAGGGTTTATGTTTGGATTGACTGTAGTTTCAATTCAAGATTTTGTCGATTGATTGATTAAAGTCTTGTGTATGATTGGGCATGCTTTTAATTCTGTCCACGTTTTTGGAAATACACCTGTGTACATTTAAATTGGGCTCGATAGTTGATGGGTGAACAATGACTGTTGATTGCTTATCGTGGTGCACTATTGATTATCAGGGATAGATCTTGAGCATATTGTTGTGCATGTTTTGATCAGCATTATAATAAACAATATTGTTGAATGGAAAAAGTTTTTATAAGTTATGAATCCACAGACTGTTAAAATTAAGGATTTCTAGAAAATTTAATTTCTATTGAGACAATAAGCAATTTTATATACAATTGAGGAACAATGAATGTTGGTCTTGGAAGTGGATTCTTTTTGGATTAATTTTGAGCAGAGTTATGATTGTATGATTTATTTAATTTGTTTTATGAACAATATCCATCAAATTCCCTACCATTTTCTCAACTTTTTCGCTCAATACAAATCCCCTCACAATCCCAGATTCATTTTACACACCCTATTCTTAAAATTAAATTGAAACTCTGTATTACAGTGATTAAGAAATAACACATAGATGGCTCACAACTGATATGATTTGGTTATTGTTGCACAGTCGATTGTTCAATGATGGTTGAGCAGTAATTGTGTTCTTAATCCCTTTCATTTTCTCACTTTTTCGCTCAATACAATCCCCTTAGATATCCCAAAACCCTAATTCACCCCCTGCTCATTGACAATTATTGAATAAATTTTATGGATTGGATTGCATGGGTTTGATGTGATTGTTGAGAAAAAATTTGTTTCATATTAAGAGATGTCATGTATGGTTTGTTTAAGAAGCTAGTTGCTAATAAATGCTTTATATAGGATGAGCTTCTTCAGCAGAGGAAGTCATGGATGAAATAACATGGGTAGAGGGAATTGGAACAGAGGGCCTAGAAGGCCAAGATTCTCAATACATTTTGATATATATCCTCAAGAGTTAAAACGAATCTTCCAATATGGATTTTTCAATTTGATTGGAAAAGGGGTAGTCCAACCTAGACCAGAGACGCATCCCTTCCAACCCCACCATGTCCTTGGTATCCATGTTCCCCCTCATGTTTCATTGCAACCTAAAGTCCCTGAGAATGATGGATGGCAGGATATTGTTCACCCAGTAGTCTCCCAACATCGTGGCTGGCCAAATTTGTCTCTAGCTCCTCCTCCTCCGCCTGCTATCGCAAATGTCCAGATTTCCCCTGCACACTCACCTATACAGTCCTCCCATGCAAGAAAAAGACTCAAAACCGAATCCCACCATATGCATGATAAATGAAAAGTTGTTGTTTCCCCATTCTCCCCTCAAGTGATTCAACCAAATTTGTTTCATCCTGAATGCACTTGAGAGATGACTGTTCTCATGTCATCAGTTATATCAAGCCTAAAGGCTCTACACAAACTACTAATTTAGAGAAGTCAAAAAGAGATAGCAACAACAAAGGGAAAATTGCCTCTCAAAGTGGAAAATATATTTTTTGACTTGACTTTATTATTGTTTTATTGAGGACAGTGGAATGTTGAAGGTTTTGGACAACAAACTATTTTTGGATACTTTGTTAAGAACCAAATGTTATCACTGAAATTTCGTCTGCACATGGCGACAAGAACTCCACATCATCAAAACAGCAATGAAGTCATTCATGGCATTGAATTAAGTTCACAGCATTCCAGAAGGGTAAAAAACTATACAAAGTAACCAAAAATTGAAGGGCGCTTTACAACAGCTTTATGCGCGCGCACATGCACGGGACAAAAACGTGTTACGTGCGCATGCGCGCCCGACGCGCGACTGTCCACACAAAAAGCCGCGCATCTGCTAATACGACGCATTAATTGCTTAAGTCGGCCTCCCGACCGCCTATGGAACGACCCCCAAGATGATTTGACTCTCGAATCAGGGTC
>ML782733.1:216310-226699 GCA_009831015.1 Picea engelmannii
GCTGTTAGTTAGATTGTATTCTGGTTTTGTTTTCTGTTTTCTGTTAACCCCGTGCTGCCACAGATGTTCTGTCCTGAGGAACCCAACAGGACATGCAGAGCGGTCTCCATTTTTCTCACATGGTGACTGATTGACCGCGAACACCAAATCTAAACAAGGCATTGCTCCTTGTATCCTCATAGTCTGCTATCATTTCTTCCGTGAAAATTGTCCAAGTGACGAGTGATTTGCGAAAAAAAAGCCATCGATACCATACAAATTGATTAGGTTCTAAATATAAAGAAGCAATTTGTACCTTTTGTGTATGTGGCACATTATGTAGATCAAAGAATTTCTCCATCTGAAGTATCCATGTGATTGGGTCCTTGCCATCAAACTTCCTCATATCGATCTTAGGAACGTGGTTGGTCTTCAACCCAAAGTTGGATTTTCTCCATTCTTGATTCACCTTCCTTGTGTCCTCATCATGAATTTCATGGGATGCAGTTTCACTTTCATGTGTCTTCTCTGTTATGAAAATTTTCAATACTTCCATGATCTCCTCTTTTAAACCATCCATCTTTGCCTCCAACTTAGCTTCCATCTCTTGTAGTTCATCTTTTGTTACTATATTCTTTTGTAAATCATTTATGTCCCTACACATTTCTTCACCTTCATCAAGAGTCCAAGTATGATTTTCTAGAGGCTTATTTGGTGTAGAAGTTTCCTTTTTGGGTGGCATGTTGGCCAAGTATCACTTTTGAACCTTGATTTTGAGGTGGTTCTGCTAGACAATCTTTCTTCTGTTGTATTTCCCAAGTTTAGGCCCTTCTGGGTATGAAACTTTCTTTTATGCAGTTCTCTGATATTTCTTCTCTGCAATTCCATAGGTCTGATCAAAATTGGATGTGCCAAGTGGAATTTACGGTAACTTCCCCACAACTTGTCGATTTTGGCCTTTCCAGGAGATCTCACTTGTATAGCATGCCCCACAAAAATAAATTGATATGAAATTTTGAAACTCATACCAGAAATACTAAAGACTTTCTACGATCCAATGAAACTAGTCCCACTCAATTTGGATACTCTAGGAAGAAGTTATGATTGTTTTACTTGGAACACCTTCTTGAGACTAGTCAATAGGACTAGTCAGATACCTTATCTTACATAGGGTGTATCTACAAATTTAAGATGACCCAGAAGATGAAAATTTTACCATAGATACCTTACTACTTTCTATGAATATCCTTCAAATTTCAGGGTCTGAAACATTACAAAAAATTTGTTATAGTGAAAAGTCCGCAATGACTCAGTTTAGGATGATTCCAAAACCCTATCTTGTACAGGCTGTATCTCCGAAAGTATAAGGCCTCAGGAGCTGAAATTTGAACCCAATGTACCTTGATCCGTCTACTAAATATCGTCCAATTCGTTCCTTTTGAAACGTTGTAGAAAAAAATTTATAGTGAAAATTCCAAGGTGTCTCAGATGTAGCAGCGAAACCCCAAGACCTTGAGCTCTGACACCATATGTTAAGAACCAAATATCAATATAGCATAGAAAAACCTCAGAAAAAGTACTCAACGCCTTGAAAATGAAATAATTTCAGATAATAAGCCTCTTCGAGGGGGAAACCTCCTTTTACCCCATTTAAATGTTCAAGTACAAGATGATTCAAAATGAAAATGTCTCCTTGGTATATATAGGAGACTAGGAGGTATAATTACAACTAATGGCCTAAAGCCGCATTAAATAAAATAACAATACTAATATAATATGCTCGAATTAAGGGGTAATGAGCCAATATTAAGGCTTAACATAGTCTGGATATAATATGTTTGGATATGATTTGAAATATCATTGATTTTTAATTTTCAAATTATGAAAATAATTATGGGAGCCAAAAGGAGGGATGTGTCTGATTTATTTTCTAGTTATATTTATTTTGGTTAAAGAAATTAAAGCGAGTTACAAGGGGTCCCACGTAATAGTTATTATTTATTATAAGACCCTTATTATTATTATTATTATCAATTCTTCCCCGAAACTAAAAATTAGTCGAGTTTTTGTTAAATTAACTAAATGAAGTGGTTGAACTACTTCAACTAATTTGGATTGTATAAAATCCAAATGAAGAGGAAGAAAAAGAGGAGAATAGAAGGAGAAAGCATACTAAGGTTTTCTCTTGAGTTTTATTAAGATAGTTCAATTTTCATTCATTCTTTAATTCATTAAAAGCCTAATTCTATTTTATGATAACACATTCCTATTGTAGACAACAAGATTCAAAGCTGAATTACATCATTCAAACACTTGTTTTGACAGGTGTTGATCTATCTTTGATAGTGTGTAGACTTGTATGTTTATGAATTAAATTTCATGACTGATAAAGGATATTGTGCAGAGTCGAGTGGGAAGCAATCTGTGCCAAGTTGATCCATATTTTAAAGATCAGTTTTTACTTCCTATCAAAGTCCTTTTGTATGGTTTTCATCGGGGATATCTAAGTTTGACTTTGGTCCAAACTCCCTCAGGGATTTTTGTAAAGAAAACGATTCTTTTGATTTCTTGGAATGAAATAAGCGATTTCTATTTTGTCTCATCTCTATTGATATGTGACTTGGTATTTTGGATTTTGTCTCCACATTTACCTTTTGCATCTGTATTATTCAGAAAATGGTCTTCCCTAGTGATGAGATCATCTTTTCTTTCATCCAAAATGAACCTTATAAGTCTAAGGAAATTATATCAATAGAAGATAACAAAATTCATAAAGGTTTGAATCCTCTAGAAAGTTCATTTTCATCGAGTGATGTAGGAAACAAAGAAAAACATAAATAAAAGGAGTCAAAAAGGAAAGTGGGTGAAACCATTTCCTTGAACATTGAAACACTTGAGTCTCCAAAGGATGTTAAAATAGGTGCTTGATATTCTGAAGAAGAAAAATTGAAGTTCACTAAGCTGTTTGGTGAATTTCAAGATGTTTTTGCTTAGTCTTATGAGGATATTCATGGTTTTGATCCTACTATTATACAACATGCCATACCTATCAAGGAAGGCATAAAACTGGTTAGGCAAAAACGAAGACGCATTAACACTGCATAGGAAGCAACTATTCAGAAAGAGTTCGAAAAAATCTTGAACGCTGGGATAATTTTCCCTGTTAAGTATTCTGAGTGGGTTTCTAATTCGGTTCCCGTTCAGAAGTCAACGGGTCATATTAGATTATGCGTTGATTTTAGTGCATTGAATAGGGCCAGGGTTAAAGATCATTTCCCCTCCCTAATATGGAAATGATTTTGCAGCAAGTTGCAGGGTCATAGATGATGTCCTTACTTGGCGGTTTTTCAGGTTATAATCAAATCAAGGTAAAAAGGGCAGATAGATTTAAAACCAATTTTATTACTCCTTGGGGCACTTTTTCTTACGAACGTATGCCTTTTGGATTATCTAATGCAGGTGCTAATTTTCAAAGAGCTATGCAAATAGATTTTGATGATTTGATTGGTAAAATTATTCAGATTTATCTTGATGACTTAACCGTGTATTCTAAAAATCGATCAGATCATTTCGGTCATCTTAGAAATATTCTCATGCGATGCAGGAAATTTAGAATTTCTCTAAATCCTTCTAAGTCTATTTTTGACGTTACCAAGGGCAAGCTCCTTGGACACATTGTCTTGGATTCAGGAATAAGCATTGATCCCGAAAGGATTACTGCTATCCTAAATCTTCTTGCTCCTACTTCCAAGAAGGAGGTTCAAGATTTCATGGGTGTTATTAACTTCATCTGTAGGTTTGTTCCTTATTTTTCTATGATCATAAATACAATTCACAATCTCCTTAAACAAGATCGTTCTTTTTCTTGGACAAATGATGTCGAAAATTCTTTCGTAGGGATCAAGAAAGCAATCAGTTCCACATCGGTTTTGGCGAAGCCGGATTTTGATAAATAATTTATGATATATACTAATGCCACAGAGGAAGCTGTTTCTGCCATCCTCCTTTAGTGCAATGACCAAGATAATACAAAACTAGTGGATTACATGAGTCAAAGATTGTCTGTGACAAGTTTAAATATTATTTTATTGAAAAGCATGCTTTTGCTCTGGTTAAAGCTATTGAAAAATTTCACCATTTCATCTTAGTTAAGCATATGCTGGTAAAATTCCCTTTACCTGTTGTCAAGTTTTTACTCTCACAGACTTATCTTTCAGGAAAGATTTCACATTGGCTTGCCAAGATTCAGGAGCATGATCTAACTATCATGACTTCTAAAACTATCAAGGGACGTGACTTAGCCCTCCACTTATCTCAGCTTGTAGAAATGAGTGAAGAAATTGGTGAACATGATAGCTCTCTGTTAGCATTGTTTTACATTGACAATCAAATCCTTCATGTGTCTGAACATCCTTGGTATAAATATTTGGTTTACTATTTGAAAAATCAAAGATGTCAAGACAACTTAGATACCCATCAAAGAAGAAGGCTATGTCTCGAATTTGCTAAATATGTCATTATAGGATACTTCATTTTTAGAACATTTGCTGATGGTATGCTACTTCGTTGTGTGAACAATGAGGAAGCACATAAATTGTTGCAAGAGACTCATGGTTCTTGAAATTTTGTTATCCATGTAGGAGGTCACTTTTCTGCTAAAACAACTGCTTTTAATATTATCAAGAAAGGGTACTATTGGCCTTCAATCTTTCGCGATTCTTATAATTTTTTGAGATCTTGTGACAAGTGCCAGATTCTTTTTGGGAAAGAACGTCTTTCTGCTATGCCTTTACAACCTGTCCTCCCTGACTTTCCTTTCTCAAAATGGGGTTTGGACTTTATTGGTCATATTAATCCTTCATCTTCAGTAGGAAAAGTCTTTACTTGACATCCACAGACTATTTTACAAAATGGACTGAAGTTGTCCCGCTTAATCATTCGCAGGATGATCAGGTGAATTTTTTCCTTGAAAATAATATTTTTTCCAGATTTGGTCTTCCTTTGGAAATCATTACAGACAATGGTCCCGCTTTTATTTCTGCTAAGATGACCCAATTTTTAGTTAAGTTGGGGTTAAACATTTTACCTCATCAACTTATTATCCCCAAGGTAATGGGCAGGCCGAGTCTACCAATAAGAATCTGGTAATAATTATCAAGAGGCTCATTGAATATAAGCCTCACCAATGGAACATACTCCTCACTTATTCCCTTTGGGAAGATCTCACTACTACCAAGGTGAGTGCTAGTTTCATTCCTTTCCAGCTTGTTTATGGTCAAGAAGCCATTCTTCCTACTGAGTTGGAACTTTCCTCCTTAAGTTTAATGCTACATGTTGAAGAATTGAATTCTTCTGATGTTTCTCAAAGATTGAATGCACTTTTGGATTTAGAGGAGAAAAGGACGTTTTCCTTGGATAATATAAAGAGAATACAACATACTCTAAAAAAACATTTCAACAAAAGTGTCAAGGCTGTCAAATTTAAAGTTAATGAGAAGGTACTGTTGTGGGATTCATCTCATGCTGATAGAGAAAGGCATTCAAAGTTTCAAAAATTATGGTTGGGTCCTTTTAAGATCACTTTTGTCCTAGGCGCAAATTCTTACATTCTAAAGGACTTACAAGGGCGATTGTTTTCCTACAACACTAACAGTTCCCACTTAAAACACTACGTGGAACCAACTTGAAAGGTTTAACGTTCTATGGAATGTTTTTTGTATTTTAGGGTTTTTCATTTATGTTCTTACATTTATGTCATTTCATTTCTTCTTATTTCATTTCTGTTGTTTCATTTCTGCTAGGACTTTTCTTACTTTTTGTTTATTTTGACTTCTTTTCTTGTCAAAATAAAATGTTGGATCAATTTTTCCACAATGACGCTTCTGCAAAGTATTGTTAATCAATAACAATTGAGTTACACAGTTGTCATGATGTTCCTCTTTAAAAAATCATTGAAATTGTTATTTGCTTCAATTGTTGTTTTATAAGATAGTTTGTTTTATCTCTCTTCTACTTTCCTTTTCTTTCATCCATTTCAATATTCAAAAGAACAAGTTCATAATTTTTTTATCCTGGAAGTCAAGAATAGTTTTTAGTTGAATGATTATGTTTAGAGGGATAAACCCCCTCATACTTAACACTTTCCATGAGTGATTCCCAAATTCCCAGTTAATATTCCCTTAAATCCACTCACTTCCCCCTGTTGCATAATCATTTCTGATTTATATCTTCTTGATTTGATGTTACATGGTCTGCAAAACCAGATATTCTAAGTTCTTAATTTGTTGGAAACAGATTTCCCTGTGGATTCGCCAGTTCGTTGACGATTAAAATCGCAATGATGAATTCCTCCCGCAAAGGATTGCTAAAAAAATTATCATTTAATTATGATAATAATATAATACTAGTAGGTGGGACCCCCTTGTAGACTAGAGGCGCAAGGATAGACATATGACACATATTTTGTTGTTGTTGTGATGTTGACTACATGGTACTACCTTTTTGATGATGCAGGTTGGTTTCATTTGGCGTGATAATGGGTGGTTAATGTATGTTGTTGGTAATAATTTGCGACACAGAACAATTTCCTAGTTATGAGGATCATGTTAGTTACAGTTGCTATGGTATAACCTTGTTACTAATTCTTATGTTGATTACTTAGGCACATATATGCAAGGGATACTTAATGGTAGCATGATCAAAACAAAGAAAATTATGGAAAGGTTATATAGTTCAAACTAAAGAAAGAAACCATGCATTAATCCTTGAGCTATAATAAAAGACTACATGCAAATTTCGAATGGAAGAACTAATGGGTACAAGTGTTAGTGCTAACTATTATACTATGGTTTGATTAATGGGCTATGCAAATTTCATTAATGTAGAATGGAGGTGCATATGGAAATGTGGCTATGATTTGATTTATTGTGTGGAGTTAGACAAGGGTTAACGTATGAAACAGTTCGGGTGGCACACTGTGAAATAGATATGGTCTCAGATCTTACGATGGTTTGGCATTGATTATATGGTTTGATTTATTGGTGGATGTTATGCTTATTGGGTTGTCTCATACTTCAAATTGAATGGGGCCAGGTGATGGAAGCGACGTGCATTTACTGCATGTACTCCAAACCTTCCCTATCACCCATCACCCTAAGAATTGTTCCATTGTTGCAATTTCTCTTTGTTGGTTGTGAAGCTTCCCGTTTTCAATTTTTTTTGGAAGGGAAAGCTCAACCAACTCGTCATTTAAGCATCTTCCCCACTGGTATGGTTCTTTTCTCTCCATCCATGAAGTATTATTTGTTTTATGAACCAAATGGTGGCTCAATTATGCTTGGATTCTATGTATTCTTGAGATTTTCGACTGTGTGTAAATGTGGTGTTATGGCTCTCTGTGATGATTGTAAAATGTTGGAAATTGCAAGCAAAGGAATGAGTGTTATTAACTTGTGCGTTGATTGTTTTCTCAATCAATGTAGTTTTATGATGGGTCTCTATGGAATAATAAGTGACAGTGGTGCGATAAGACAATGGTTTGATGATTGAGGGTTTTTGTTTTGTCTATCACTGTCTGTTAACTTGTTTCCCTCTCGGTTGTTGTGGTAATCCTTACCCAGTTTCAAAGAAATATCCAATAGTGGTGTGTTCTTTTCTTCAAACCCGAGATGTGGTTGGTGGCCTGTTCCTATTTCCTTTTCACTGAAAGTGACCCAAGATCCAGTATATTGAGACATCAAGCAGTTTTGCATGCAATTGAGGAACAATGAATGTTGGTCTTGGAAGTGGATTCTTTTTGGATTAATTTTGAACAGATTTATGACTGTATGATTTATTTAATTTGTTTTATGAACAGTATCCATCAAATTCCCTTCCATTTTCTCACTTTTTCTCTCAATACAAATCCTTTCACAATCCCAGATTCATTTTGCATGCCCTGTTCTTAAAATTAAATTGAAACTTTGTATTACAATGATTTGCATGCTCTGTTCTTAAAAATAGCACAGAGCTGACTCACAATTGATATGATTTGGTTATTGTTGCACAGTCGATTGTTCAATGATAGTTGAGAAGTAATCATGTTCTTACTCCCTTTCATTTTCTCACTTTTTCGATCAATACAATCCCCTCAGATATACCAAAACCCTAATTCACCCCCTACTCATTGACAATTATTGAATGAATTTTATGGATTGGATCGCATGGGTCTGATGTGATTGTTGAGACAAACTTTGTTTCATATTAAGAGATGTCATGTATGGTTTGTTTAAGAATCTAGTTGTTAATAACCACTTTATACAGGATGAGCTTCTTCAGCAGAGGATGTCATGGCCGAAATAACAGGGGTAGAGGGAATTGGAACAGAGGGCCTAGAAGGCCAAGATTCTCAATACATTTTGATGCAGATCCTCAAGAGTTAAACAAGATCTTCCAAGCTATATTTTTCAATTTGATTGGCCAAGGGGTAGTCTAACCTAGACCAAAGAGGCCACCCTTCCAACCCCAACATGTCACTGGTATCCCTGTTCCCCCTCATGTTTCATTGCAACCTAAAGTCCCTGAGAATGATAGATGGCATGAGATTGTTCACCCAACAATCTCTACCTGCTCCTCCTCCACCTGCTATCCCAAATGTCCAGATTTCCCCTACACACTCACCTATATAGTCCTCCCACGCAAGAAAAAGACTCAAAACTGAAGCCGACCATATGCATGACAAAGGAAAATTTGTTGTTGCCCCCTCCTCCCCCTCAAGAGATTCAGCCAAATCTATTTTATCCTGCATGCACTTGAGAGGTGATTGTTCTCATGTCATCAGTGAGATCGAGCATAAAGTCTCTACACAGCCTAAGGCTAATTCAGAGAAGTCAAAAGGAGATAGCAACAACAAAGGGAAAATTTCCTTTCAAAGTGACAAATATGGTTTTTAACTTTATTTTATTATTATTTTATTGAGGACAGTGGACTGTGAAAGGTTTTGGACAAGATACTAATTTTGGATACTTTGGGTATTATATGTTTGGATACACTACTACATATTAAAAAATTTGTGACAACCACTTGCGACGAAAGTACTCTTTCATCGCAACATGTAAGAGAAAACGTTCATTTTTTCTTAATCCACCCCATAATCATCGCTATCTCGACGCCAACAGTTTGGCTAAATTAGCATGGTCAAAGTTCGTCGCAAGAGTGACGACTGTTGGTTTCCCATCACTCTTACGAAGGACTTTGACCGTGCTAATTTACCTTAAAATTGACCGTTGAAAATGACCTAAACTTCTTGTGACGACTGTAGTTTGTCCGTCGCTCTTGCGACGAACTTTGACCATAAAAATTGACCTTGAAAATGACCGTTGAAAATGACCTAAAATACCTAGGTGGAAAATAAATATTTTTAGGTCACTATCATTGCAATTGCAACGATAGTGACCTAAAATTGGCCTATAAATATTTGACGACTTAAATATGTTGCAACAATCTTGCTATAACAACGACGGTTCCGAAAGGGCATTTTTGTGCGGAAAAATGTCGCAGAATGTTGTTAGAGGTGGGGAAAAAAGTAAAGTGGGTGAAAAGGGTGATGGTATATGTTATTTCCCTTGTAAAAAATGTTGTCTCAGATGTCCCGTAAGAATTGTAATAGCAACAGTTACAAAACATTGTAGGAAATATGGTCACATTGATGGAAGATCGAATGAATATCGTCCCATGGTAATTAGCTATATATTCATTATCTTTTTTTATTTTTCCAATTTTATATAAAATTATATATATATATATATATATATATATATATATATATATATATATATATATATATATATATATATATATGTATTGTTTGAATGCTTGTTATTGTATACACTAATTTTGCATGATTGTTTGTAATTATAAATTTAGAGTTTCTCTCTAACTTTCCGCAGAATATTGCACCAAGTATTAGTAGAAATGATGTTGTACAAGCTGAGGAACATCATCATGACCAAGAAAATGAGGATCTCATGGAAGAACATTATGGGACAAATCAAGTTAATTATCCCATGGAAGAAGATGATGGGACAAATCAAATGATCCAAGATTTTTTTTCGCAACCTGATGAGGATGGGGAAAATGCTGGTATTTATGATGAACCTCTATTAGAAAAGAAAAATAAATGACTTTATGAAGGATCAAGAGCAAATGTTCTCTCCGCTACATTGTTGCTGGTGAACTTAAAGGTTATGAATAATTTTTCGAACACTTGTATGACACAGATACTAAGGTGTGTAATATGTTTCATCTCATACTATACATAAATGTTGATTTTTTTATATTAGTTTTTAGTGTTAATTAATGTGTAAAATAAGAATGCAATTTTTACGATTAATATTCTTACATTAACTAGTTGTTTGTTATGTTGTAGATTGT
>ML782733.1:244900-255056 GCA_009831015.1 Picea engelmannii
CCAGGCCCACCAAGGCATCCAAACCTAAAATATTATGCATTAGGCTTAAGTCTAGGTACCATGTTTCTAAGAAATTTCTTGCATTGGAGATATTTGAAATGACAAATCTGCTCAATTCCTATGGATCTGAAGTATTATTAGAGGCTAGTGAAATCTTGTTTGAGTCCAATTCTCCAAAATACTTGGAATTCAATGGTAGGTCTGTAGCTGGAACTCTAGGCTTCATGAATACCAATAGGCCTTAGTAATATAAAAGGGCCTTAGATTTGTAGCTCGTATGCAGTCGACTTCCTGCCAACCAATAGGTACATACTTTAGACAAATAGCTAGCTCGCACATGACCAACTGACATCCAACCAATAGGCACAAACCTCAGACAATTAGCTAGCTCATACACTTGCTAGGCTTATTGATGACAATAGGTTAGGTCATCCATATTCAATATCATCCTCGTAGATGTTAGATGGGTTTGACATGGGCATGGATACTTTAAGAGTGCATACCCATACTATCATTTCACTCTCAACAAAAAGATTATGGGATGATGCCTTTACCGTCCAACAAATATCCATTTAATTTATAAAGAATAATAGAGAGCTTAAACTTTTAATGAACATAAACCTTAACAAAATCAAGGTTTAATGGACCCCATCATTCTCATGCAATGTTATAGAAGAACAACCTTTGGATCTAAATTTTTTGCAATAGGTAGTGCCTAAAAAACAAAGGTGCATATCTAGATGCTAACAGGGCCTTTACTTTCATGGCTTAAATGATGTAACCCAACATTTAAATCAGAATATAGGTCCCAACTATTATGGTCAAACCAATCAAGTTAGCTTGTTATATTGGATCTAATAATGTAGATAAACATAATTCTCTCATAGGATCCATGGCCTAAAGTAATGATAGATATGTTCTAAATAACACAAAAATGCATAAGCACACCATAATCATGATAGAGGAAATGGAAGAGATATGAGCTAAGGGATTTTGCTTTGGGTGTAATAAAAAATGGTATTGGTGGAAAAAAATGTTCCAAAAAAAATACTATTCACCTCAAGAATAATGACAAGGATGAAGAGGAACCTCAATAGGATTTGTGAGAATAGTTTGAATGCTCATTAAATAATGAAGCAAAATTTGTTATAGTTGTATTGGTCAATGTAAGAATACAAAAAAATGGTTTGTTCCACAGTCTATGATTCATAGTTTGTCAAAAAAATTGATGCTTGTCTACCAAGAATGCAATTCTATCCTTTGAAGAGGATTGTGAACTTTTACTAGTACAAAGCCTATAGATGACACTTAATACTAGATAGACTTTGTAGTACATGGAGACCTGAAATTAATGAGAAACATGCATATTGCGAGCTTCCTCTTTCTCCATTGGATAGGGATAAGAGTCTTGGGCCTCCCCAACCATGTCCAAATCTAGAGAAATTTGATGAACATATTCTTTTTCTTTGTTTTCCATTGGCATTTAACTGATATACATCTTCGCATTGAAAGCAACATATTGAAATCTCTTTGACAAATTTGAGATTTTCTAGTGCAACATATGCATTCTTCCTTTAAAGCATTGATTTTCCTCTTATGTTGTAATAGAGACTCCATGATAAAAATAGACCCTGTATTATGATTATCTTCCTGAACATGAATTCTACTGATAGATGAGAAGATAGAGGCCTGGTTCTCAGCAATTAGGTTGTCCTGTTTACGAAGAAATTGATAGATTTATATTATTTTACAATAGGGGTAGTGTCCAGGTTGGCTATGGCTCTACATGCTACCTATAAACTAGAGATATTACAACCAATTTGGGTGAATAAAAGCAAATTCCCCTTCAATAGACCCCCCTACATGGGAATTTAAGCTTATGTTTTTTGTACTTTCTCTTTGTTGGTCCAATTAGTCCCTATATGGAACTTTTATCTCGTGTGTTGTGAGCTTTCTCTTTATTGGTCCAATTAGTCACTACATGGGAGTTTTAGCTCCACGTACACTTTCTCTCTATTGGTTCAATCGTACATCTACAAAATAGAAAAATATTTCTTACGTTTACCTAGGACATTTGAAAATTTCATATTAATCTAGGTTTTGAGAACATTTAATATGTGGATTTATTGTTTTTCTTATTGGATTTGGGGAAATGTCTCTTGGGATTTCTAGGGTATTATTTCAAAAGCTAAAAATAATAATTTTCCTTCAACTCTATAAGTTTTAGTAGAGGCTACCTATTCAACTCTGTAAGTTTTAATGGAGGCTACCTGTAACACCCTGTTTCCCCCAATCTGTAAAAATAACTATATTGGCCAAGAACTATGGCAAACTCAAAGATGTGAATGTGTTATTTGAATGGACCTTAGTAAAAAGGTCCATGAATGTAAATAATGTTATATATATATATATATATATATATATATATATATATATATATATATATATATATATATATATATATATATATATATATATAACTGCTGAGAGGGGGATGTGCTGACAAAGAGACCACGATGGATGAAGAAAGGTGGTGGAAGGCACCTGTAATGGTGGCATTAACTTCCACCAAGCCAAACCGTATTTGGTCTTCACTGGCCCGGAGAACCAAGAGCGGCTCGCTCACCCCGAAATGAATTACTCACCAGGATGGTAGGTGAAGAGGATCCTCATGAGTTAATGAGGTATGGGGGTGAACCGCCCATCTGTGGAGGCCTCAGACCTTACCACCATGAGGGAATTTGTGCCACATGCAACCTCGTCGGGAAAGAAAAGGAAGGTAAAAGGTGATGGGGGGGGGGTGCGAGGGAAGGATCGCAGGAGGAGATCGGAAGAACACTGGAACAAAATACAGAGTGAGTGATAGCAGAGAAGAAGGAGAGTAACCTTTGTTCTCGGTCACTGAAGAACAGAGACAGGGAGTCTCAAACATTGTGGTCTATCTCGGGGGTGTCTAGTGGTAAATCCATTCGAAGTTGTTGAGCCTACAGTTGGGTGGAAACAAGCACCCCTCTCAGCAGTTGCATCACCTGGTGTTTTTCTGATAAGTGTTATATCTTGTATCTTGAATTTAAATGTCTTGAAATGTATTCTCATGCTTTGAACACTTATAAATAGTTTCTGTGTAGAAATGTGTACATGGTATTTTGATTGGAATGGTGGTTGCATGCTTATGTTGGAATGACCACGTATGGCTTATGTTTACATATGTATATAAATTGAACTAATACAGATTCTTCAAGTCTACTCTCGAGAGATTAGTTCCCGTGTTTGTCTTACCCGATGCCTTGGATAGATTTCCCCACGAAGGCACCCTTTCGAGACCACTCCTTTGCCTTCTAGAAGATCTTCTAGTCTAGTCTTCAAAACTTGGTGTAAATTTCCTGAGGACCCAAAGGAGGATGTTATAGTTTAAGTCTTAAAATCCTGCACGAGAGAGAGAATGGTCCTCTCAGACTTAGGACATTTCGACATTTTGGCACCTGGGGTATCTAGGTGCGAGTCCTCTTGTACTCGCGAGTCCCGAAACCCTGACCCACAAAATCCCAAGATGATGGTGTGTGGATGAATTAAGAACCTTTCGGTGGTTCGGTACCTAGGATACCCTTCTTCTTGCTAAATGCACGAACGAGATCCTTTCGGAGGATCTAAGGTCTGTCACAACCGTTAAATTTGATGAAGGAACGCAGGCGTTAATGACTCGACCCATTTTTACCTTCGTAAGTAGCGAAGAAATCGAGACCATCAATTTCAAGACCCATGGGAATACCTAGACCATCCAGTTGTAGAATACATATGGTGGCCGGTAAGCATTTCGACTTTTCGGCACCCAGGAGATCAGAGGGTAAGAACCCTTGTCCTCACGACTCCCAAAATCCTGATATGCGAAATCATGAAATAACAGCGTCTGGCTAAATCCCGATATTTCGGTATTTCGACATTCGGAATATCCTAAGGGCGAGCGCTCTTTATTTGCAAGTACTGAAACCTCGATTCATGAAAACCCAAAATGACAGTGTGTGGAGGGGTTAGGACATTTTGGTGTTTTGGCACCCAGGGTACCTAAGTGCGAGTTTCCTTGTACTCGCCAGTCCTGAAATCCCGATGGGTGTAATCTTGAAATGATGATACGCGGACATGTTACGATATTTCGGCATTTCGGAAATCGAAATACTCAAGGGTGTATTCCCTTATACTCGCCAATCCCAAAATCTTGATGGGTGTAATCCCGAAAGGACGATACACGGACATGTTACAATATTTTGACATTTCGGAAATCAAAATACTCAAGGGTGTATTCCCTTGTACTCGCCAGTCCCGAAATCCCATCTTGCGAAATCCTGAAATAGTATAGTGTATTTTAGATTTCGGTGTTTTGGAGTTTCGGCTCCCGGGAAACACAGGTGCGAGACCTCATGATTCTCGCATATTGCGAAATCCTGAAGTATGAAACCCCAAAATGAGTATAGCGTGACTAGAATTTAATGTTTCAGTGCTTCGACACCCGGGATATCTGAAGGCAAGTCTTTTGTCCTCACGAATCCCGAAATCCTGACTTGTGACATCCCAAAATGATAGAGCGCGGACAGGTTATGATGTTTCGGAGTTTCAGTTTCTGAGAGACCCGGATGTGAAATCCTCTTGTCCTCGCATATCGTGAAATCCTGATAGGCGAAGTCCCGAAATGGACTAGCACACATGGTTTTGGTATTTCAGCGTTTCGGTACCCGAGATCTCCAAAGGTCAGTTTTCCTCATGTTCGCTAGACACGAAATTCTGATGGATGAAACCCCGAAATGAACAAGGGAATACATGCATCGCGATTTTTCTGAATCGCGAAAGCTGGGAGCACCTCTCCGTTAAGACCTGTGGTCATAGCCACCGATCATATGAGTATGGATAAGGGATGGCAGGGTTTGTATCATGTCCCGTAGGGATTCAGCGAATTCTGTTCATCGGAGAAAAGATGGAAAAGGCCAAAAAATTTCAAATTCCTTAGTGGGTGTGTTACAAAGTGGTATCAGAGCATGGTTACAACACTTGGCCTGCTTGGGCTCATGAACGAGTTGCGCAGAAGCTCCATTCGAAACACTCTTAAAAGGAGTAACCCCCTGTCTTAACCTTCCTAATCAAAAGACGAAGTTAAGAATGAAAACTCCTATTGTGTGTGTGCATGAGAAAAATATGAAATATGTACTGGTTAAAACGAATATGAACATTGACTAACAACCAGTGTTTTCCCTATTGCACACAAGCAGAAGATCAACCGCGGGAAATTATCAACGTATAGAATGGTGACTCACCATTAAGTGGGGGAGGGCTCCCACAATTGAGACGAAGATTCTGACGAAAGGAGGGCGGTAGGGACCCCTCCAGATCTAGCCAAGACTGTGAGGAGTCTCATGGTTGAATTACAAAGCTGCAAGGCTGACAATGAGAGGATAATGAAAGAACAAGAAAAGAAAACAGAAATTAATGCAGTTTTACTACAGAGATTATCCAACCTACAAAGACAAATGCAACATGAACCTGAGGTACAGAAACATGGTCATATCAGTGGCCACACTGAGAGGAGCACCTAGAAAAAGGTCCATCCTAGAGGTAAGGGACAAGCGGTGGATGATTCCTCTGGGAAGGAAGCTGGCGGTTCGGAGGGGTCTTCTAGTAGTAGAACTAGTTCTCATTCCCGAGGAAAACAAAAGAAGTAGAAACTTTCTAAGGGTCATAAATTTGAAGAATTCAAGAAGGCCAAACCACCCTCCTTCGACGGTGAAATAAAGAAAGGGGAGGAAGCAGAGGCCTGGATTCTTGGACTAAATAAGTATTTTAGAGTCCATGACTTCTCAAAAAATTTGAAAGCCTGAGTGGCCACCTTCAACTTGAACGGAAAGGGTTCCATTTGGTGGGAAGACCTTAAGAATGTGAAAGGGGTTCGCGAAGAGGACCTGTCTTGGAAACAATTTGAGAAATACTTCGGGAAGAAGTATTTGTCGGAAAAATATTTCGATGAAAAGACTAAAGAGTTTTATGAACTCAAGTTGGGGCAACTCACCATAGAGGAATATGTCAGTAGATTCCTCGAGTTGCTAAGGTATGTAACCTACATAAAAGCAGAAAAGGAAAAGGTGGAACGATTCATCAGTGGACTACCTAAAGACTATCAGAACAGGATTGAATTTGATGAACCAAAGACCCTAGAAGATACTATCTGAAAGGAAAGATATTGTTATGAACAACTTGGGCATCGAACAGAACCTTGCGAAGGCTGGAAACCGAAGAATAGTTTGGGATTCTAGAAAAGGGGGTTTAAATCCCCAAGATTTAAGGACTATAAAAAGAACTCAAGGATGAGCTTCCCAACCTGAAGTGTACACCAGCAGAACTTTCCCTCCTTGAGCAGAAATAAAATTTTTGGATCTGCCCCAGTAAAGACTAATAACCCAAAGAGAGAACCTTTGAAATGTTGGGGTTGTGGAGAAGAACATCTATTGAGAGACTATCCACACCAACAACAGAATAGTCAGAGAATTTACAACATCCAGGAAGCTACCACCATCAATGATGTGATGAGGAGCGTGCCACAAATTTATGCAGCCTTGGATAATAACCAAGCTGACCACCAAGCTTCAGTGGTGGAAATAAAAGGTATGATTTCCAACCATCTAGTGTCTATTTTGATTGACCCTGGTTCAAATTTGAGTTATATAGCCCCAAAGGCTGTTGATAAATGTAAACTACAGCCACATAAAAACACCAAGCCATGGTTGGTACAGTTAGCCACTGGCACCAAAAGAAGGGCAACATAGGTCATAGCAACCTACCAATTAATGTTGCGTGAATTCCCCACCCAAGCAACCCTTAACATATTACCCCTGGGATCGTATGATCTATTGATTGGTATGGACTGACTAGCCGCCCATAAATCCAGATTGGACTGCTACCATAAAACCTTAGAATGTGTAAGTAAAGAAGGGAAAAGGATAACCCTTCAAGGCATCCGAAAACTTGTCTCGGTGAGACAAATATCAGCTCTGTAAATGAGAAAGTATTCTTGAAAAGGATGTCCCCTATATGCAATATAGGTGTTGAAAACTATTGAAGATGACAAACCAAGACTCAAAGACCACCCTACCCTGAGTGAATACAGAGATGTGTTTCCGGAAGAGTTATCGGGTCTACCTCCGAGAAGAGACATAGACTTCTCGATAGAACTTGCACCGGGAGCGGTGCCGGTGTCTAGGACACCCTACTGGATGAGCACACCTGAACTAGTTGAACTCAAATTGCAATTGAGAGAAATGATGGATAAGGGCTATATCTAGCCCAGCGTGTCTCCATGGGGAGCACCAGTCCTATTTGTGAAAAAGAAGGATGATTCTTAGACTGTGTATAGATTATAGAAAATTAATAAGGTAACCATAAAGAACAAGTACCCCTTGCCCAGGATCGATGACATGTTCGATCAATTGGGGGGTGCGTCTATTTTCTCAAAAATTGACTTGAGGTCGAGATACCATCAAGTCCAAATTAAGGGTGAAGACATCCACAAAATTGCCTTCCAGACGAGGTATGGTCACTATGAGTTTGTGGTAGTGCCATTTGGGTTAACCAATGCCCCTACCACTTTCATGTGCTTGATGAACAATGTACTCAACAAATTCCTAGACAAATTTGTGCTGGTTTTTATTGACGATATATTAATTTACTCCAAGAATAGAGAAGAGCATGAAGAACATCTCAGGCTTGTGCTGCAAGTGCTAAGAGAACATCAGCTCTATGCCAAATTCAACAAATGTGAATTCTTCTAGAAGAAAATACATTACCTATGCCATGTTCTATCCGAAGGAGGAGTAGCGGTAGACCCTGACAAAATTAGGTCTATCATGGAATGGCCTACCCCAAAGGATGTTTCGGAGATCAGATCCTTTATGGGATTAGCAGGATACTATAGGAGATTTATAAAAGGATTCTCCAAGATTGGTTGTCCAATCACTGCCCTCTAGAGGAAGGGGACAAAATTCACATGGACACAAAAATGTGAAGAAAGATTTCAAACCCTGAAACATCTATTGACCCACGCACCCATGTTGAAGATCATCGATCCCGAAGCCGACTTCCTCGTGTGCACAGATGTCTGTAAGGAAGGGCTCAGAGGAGTCCTTATGCAAGGAGGAAGTGTGGTCTGCTATGAATCCTGAAAATTGAATGAGCACAAAGTCAACTATGTGACCCATGATCTAGAGATGGCTACCATAGTGCATGCCTTGAAAATGTGGAGGCATTACCTCCTGGGAAGAAAATTTGTACTTATGACAGATCACTGTGGATTGCGATATCTATTTGACCAACCGAAGCTCAATGCTAGACAAGCTAGGTGGATGGCCCTCCTTAGCGAGTTTGATTTCAAAATCAAACACATTAAAGGAAAAGAAAATAGGGTGGTAGATGCCCTTAGCAGAAGCATGAAAAAAATTCACCTGGTTGTGGTGAGCACCTGCGAGATGGATGTCGAAGAAAGAGTCAGAAATGCACAGGAGACAGATAGATTCTTCCAGACTGTGACCCCGTATCTACAACAAGAACCCACAAGGATAAAGTATGGAGGCTACCATATGATGGAAGGAGATCTTCTCACTTACCAAAGCAGATTGTATGTCCCAGATTGTGATGACTTGAAGAGGTTCATACTGGATGAACTACATAAAAGAACCTAATATGGTCATCCAGGATACCAGAAAATGATCATGGCCACGAGGAAACAATTCTATTGGCCTGGATTGAAGAAAGACATAGCTGAGTACCTAGCCAAATGCATAGAATGCCAACAGGTAAATGCAGAACATCGACACCCGGCAGGATTATTACAACCACTACCAATCCCAAAATGGAAATGGGAAACCATCTCCATGTATTTCATCACTGGATTACCAACCTCGACCAAACAGAATGACGACATCATGGTAGTGGTGGATAAATTGAGAAAGTTTGCTCACTTTATCCCCATAAAGTCAACTTGCAAGGAAATATACATCGCTTAGGTATTGATGAAGGAGATATTTAGATTGCATGGTATGCCGAAAGAGATCGTGTCTGACAGAGACATGAAATTTACTTCCAACTTTTGGAAGTCATTGATGGTTGGTTTAGAGACCAAGTTGTTGTTTAGCACCACCTATCACCCTCAAATCGATGGACAAACAGAAAGGGTGAACCAAATACTAGAAGACATGTTAAGAATGCATGTAATGCATCAACCCAAGAAGTGGGAAGACTACCTGCCACTGGTGGAATTCGCTTACAACAACGGCTACCAAGAATCCTTAAGGATGAGTCCGTTTGAAGTCCTTTATGGTAGACTGTCCAACACTCCTGTTAGTTGGAGTAATCTCATAAACAAAATTTCTTTTGGACCCAACATGTTGAAAGAAATGGAACAACAAGTGACTCAGATAAAACAAAACCTGAAGGCCGCTCAGAATCGATAGAAAAGTTACGCCAACCAAAAGAGAACTCCAAGAGAGTTCAAGACGGGAGACCACGTATATCTTAGAGTTAGGCCCAGGAAGAGTTCTTTGAAAATGGGATCTTGTGCCAAGTTGGCACCTTGGTATTTTGGACCCTTTGAAGTTCTATATAGAGTGGGACCTGTAGCCTATATGCTAGCACTTCCTCCCACAGTAAAAGCACATAATGTTTTCCATGTTTCATTATTGAAGAAATGTGTACATGATTCTAATCATATAATTGTCTGGTCTGTGATCCAGGTGGAACCAGAGGGAGAATTCCTACTAGAACCTCAATGCATATTGGACAGAAAGGAAACCCCACTCCGAAACTGAACCATTGCACAGGTCAAGGTGCAGTGGAGACATTTTGGCCCAAATGAGGCTACATGGGAAATGGAGGATGCCATGAAACAGGCATATCCGATTTTGTTTACCTCTGTACATACATGTCATATTGATAGATAGAACATCGAGGATGATGTTCCTTTAAGGGGGAGGGAATTGTAACACCCTATTTCCCCCAATCTGTAAAAATAACTATACTGTCCAAGAACTATGGAAAACTCAAAGATGTAAATGTGTGATTTGAATGGACCTTAGTAAAAAGGTCCATGAATGTAAATAATGTTATGAATATATATATATATATA
>ML782733.1:275461-288751 GCA_009831015.1 Picea engelmannii
TTTGTTGTGTGCAGTATCATGGAATGTGCACACTTCATCATTTTAGTGTGCAGTACATGTGCGCACTATACCATGGAAGGTGCATACAAAAATTATATCAACAACTCACCAACTTATAAGCATTTTTACAGTTACATTTACAATTTTGGGTTCATCCTAGGGGTATTACAGTACAAAGCAATGAAACCCTAGTTATCCCTCCTTATTATTGTATTGGGGAGTGATGAAACCCTAATCACCACCTTGTCTGCATGGTTACAAGGGGCAATAGTTATTGTTCTAAGTAAATTTAAAGCCTATTTTTTCTCCTTTTCGTCAGTTTTTTTTCTTGGACCTTTACATTAGAATCCTCCATACTTGATTGTGGCTTTGGTTGATTGAAGTTCAATGATTATCACATGTTTTTTTTCCTCTTTTGAGTTTGCAATTCCTTCAAACTGTGAAATGGACATGACTTCCCTAGGTCAAATTGATCCTTTGGCTCAATCTGTACCATCAATAGTTTGATCCTCATTAGTTGTAGGTACTCTAACTTCTGTTACATTGATTCCAAAACCTTCTAAGTGTTTTACTTGTTTTTTTTTTTTGGATCCTTTTCTTTGATTTGGAGGTTGCTTAAGTTGCATTAAGCCTTGGTTTTTAGTCTCTCATTTTTCTCCTCTTGGGAAAATTTTTGATCCCTTGAGTGTATTCCTGAGCTCTTTGGACTTGTTGCAACTTTGCATTTTTTATTTTGCTACTCTATTTTTTTGAGGTTTCAAAAAGTGGTTTTTCCTTTACTTTGCGTTTCGGGTTCTTGTTTGAACATAGGTTGAATTCTTGTTATTGAATTTTTTTTATTCCTTGGTGCTTGTTTTTAATCATATTCTTTAGCTTTGGGATCATTTGCAAGTGTCATTGAGTTATTTCATTATAATTGAAAGAGAAATAAAAAGAAGGTTCTCTTTGCAATTTTTCATCTAAATTTGAAAAGAAGAAAACAAAAGTTTTACATCCTACTTTCATAGGTGGAGTGTTTTGGTACACATTTTAAAGAAGCTTGGATCTGTTTTGGGATTCCAGGGATATTAATTTAGTATTTGTTAAAGGAAAAATGAAAGTTTCATGGTATTGGGTATTTCTTTGCATTAAAGTAAAAGAGATCCTCTCCTTTCCTCATATATAATCCATTGAAACAATATTTTTTGAATTTCATTATTTTTGCATGGTTTTGGAGTCGATTCATAACACCATCAGTTTCATCTTCATGCACCCTATTGAGTAAACAATAGCCATTAAAATGAACAAGGTACATAATCTAAAATAATTAGACTTTGTTTTCTTCGATAGCAAATAAACAAGTCTAGGATTTTAGGGCCTTATTAGTAGAGTGGAGAGTTAAATCTTCAAGGCCATAAGAACGAAACCATATAATACTAGAGAGAGATAAATCTACTAGTAGTAGTTAATGTTATTCATGAAATCTCCTCTCACACAAGATTCAAACATGAGGTCAAGTGAAGCGATCGGTTTAGATTTCCCGTCTCCTATTCGCTTAGTGGGACTATTGTAAGTTTGGGGCTTTGAAGAGTGACAAGTCCTTGAGGTGACACCACTTCTTCTTATTTTTTGGGCCATAGATTTGTGTCTGGCATTCCCATACCCACTTTCTAGTCTTGACTGTCAATTGGACACCCCCGATCATTTATTGTGAATTGTTAAACATAGTAACCTCTCCTAGGATTCCACACAAGTGACTGTAAGGGGGATTCCTTCTGCAAGGAAGGTCCCTTGTGGTACCTAGGACAGACGTTCAATCTTCACTTCAGTGAACTGGGAGGGTATTTTCTTGCGGGATCTTACTTACACCTTGGGGGATTGTTGTGTGAGGATTATCATAACTGTTACTTGTTTCTTCATTGACAACCTCATATCTTGTCTTTGGAAGATCCTTCCTTTCTCCCTATCATAAGGGAGTTGTTTTATTTCTCGTATCTTCTAGGGACTTTGATAGTGTGTTCTCTTTGACGTTAAACAAGACCTATATTAAATCCTCTTCCATGGAAACAATTCCTAAGGTTGCTAACCAAGGGACCCCTTTTCACAGGGAACCTTATGTTTTTCCTTCTTTTCAAAACTTTGGTCCTCCATACATCGCTACATTAACTCTTCCCAATTTCACCATAGGGTTACCAGTATGGTTATTTTCCACTCCTCTGGTCCTGAATGCCCCTTCTACTCCCCAAGAAATATCTCTATTGTAAGAACAATCTCATGTTGACCCTTTTCCTTGTTCGCATGTTATGTCTTCTTCCCTTTCTTCTTTCTCTCCTAGTGAAATCCTTGAAGCAAGTAATTAGGAGGTTAATATGAATAAGAAAAGGAAGAACAAGAAGAAGTAAAATAAGCAAGGGGGCAATCAACCGGCCACTGTGGAGATTGTTGATAATGTTAAAAAGCTTACCAACATAGGTCACAAGCCCAAATTACCTTGCAAGATTTGTAAGGGTGACCACCTTCTTAAACATTTCCATGGTATTCCCAAGGTTTTATAAGTGTGGTCCATGAGTTCTCAATAACCCATGTTGCCAGCCACTATAGGTCATGCTAGTGACAACCCATCAACTAGTGATCAAAAGTTTGGGGGAAAAAAGGGTAAATTTAGGATTCCTTTCCGGTCATGTAGGGATATGCACCTCGCTTACCTTTTCCCCTGTATGGTAGAATCTTCACAGTTGTTGGAATACATTGGTGTTTCCCAACAAAAAAACCCAACTACTTCCCATGAGTCTTCTCCCAACCAACCATTGGTTGATGAAGTGGTCGGTCTGATTCAATCCTTGGTCGATCCCACTCTTCATTTGGAGAGTGAAGTGGGCACCACTTAGGTTTTTATTTTCACCTCATATTCCTCATAGTTGAGGGTTTCCCTCCAACATAAGGTTTCCCTCCGGTTAAAGATTGACCTCCAACAAAGGGTATAGGACGAATCACCATTTGTAAAGTTAGAGATGTGGGTTGAGTAGCTTGTGTAAATGTGGTTGTTTGAATGACATGATTTTTGTCCACATGATCGATGGTAAGACTAATTAAATAACTTGGTGTGTTCATATGTGGGATTAGTGAAGCAGGAATATTAGCCGACCTATGTGTAGAGAGATATGTACTCACAAGTGGTTATGTCAAAGTAACTCGGGTCAGAAATGTTCCTAGAAAATTAGAAGCACCAACAATAGTGATCTGCGCTCTTCCAGGGTCAACTACAGGAGATATGGATAGAGGGGGTGAAACTCCCTATCCCTCTAGAAAACCAAATGTTAATCGGGTCATGCGAAAATATTGGCTAGTGGCTGAATTGGCCAGTAAATAGTAAAAAGAATAAGCATCAAGAAATCTCATGGACGGTTTCTCAATGAGTTATGGTCCAAGTGGATCATTAAAACATGGATTTGAGTGAGATACAAGGCCTTCCATGAAGGTTGTGACCAGTTCTTCCGTGTGTTTGCCACTTCCAAGAGTTTCACTCTCTGTTTCATAAGTTTGTTCTTCTACCATTCCTTCATAAGAAGGTTCATGTTAAGGTTCGTTTTAAGGTTCCTGAACTTCAGGATCCAAACCTTGCATTCTGTGAGATCTTCGATTCCATTGATAGACCATAGTGAAAGTAAAATGGAAATCCTTAATGCAAACTATGAACTCCAAAAGAACACACTCCTAAAAAATATCTACAAGAAATCAACCAAGCAACAATAGAAGGGTCTTCCAGAAACGAGATATCAAGTCGTCAGCAAAGATATGAGAAGAAGTTACCCTAACCTCCACATAACAACCCTTGTTGATGCAAGAAACCATCGCTTCGCGGGGTCACCCTCCAAGGGTATTGAAAGTGTGATGTGACATATTCCCTGGGTACCATGGGAATCCCCCCACAATCATCTTTGTAGATACCTAGGAAATGACACTAAGGTTACCAACTCGCATTCGACCTCTAGGGGGGTACATTCAGCAGTCAAGACCGAACGCATGGGCAGGATAACAAAGTTCGAAGCTATTCAATATAAATTAATACACGTGGTCCAATAATACTCTTAAGGACCATGAATGGAATCAAGATTCATGAAGCACCGAGACCAAATGAAACCAATAGGTTCTCAAGAAAACCCCCCAATATATGCTCTTTCTGCTATGATTGGTTATGCTTTGGAGGGGTAATCTTCGTTGCTCTTCTGCACGTGACATCGTATTTATCCCCTGTGTTAGAGGTGGTTCCTGGACATGCCTATATGACAGTTGGATTTGATCACACTTTAGTATTTTATAGTCTTGTTTAGTAATCTTGGACAATTTACTCACGTTTTCCTAGTCCAAAGATTCTAACCCTATGTTATTGTTGTTGTACTATAAACCAAAAAATGTCTACTTGATTTTATTATGATGTTTGTTGATTTTAATGGCTTTCGTTACTCAGAAAGGTACATGGATATGAAACTAATTATGTGTGAGACTCAACTCCAATAGAATGAAAAAATAATGAAATGCAAACATTTATTATCGATGAATTATATCTATGAGAAGGAGAAGAGTTATTTTCTTCTTAAAAAGCACTAAATATCATGCAAATTTTCAAATTTCCTCCTAAATGAAGAGAAGAATGATTACATACTATAAAACAAATCCTAAATCCTAAAGCAAATGCAAGACCAGCTCTTTCAAAACATGTACCAAAACAAAATTCCTAAGAATGCATAAATTCTCTTTGTTTGATTGTATGCGCAATGAAATATATTCAAATGAAAAGATTTTATGCTTCCTAAATTTCAATGAGAATGAAATAAATCAAGGTTTGACACAAAGGAACACGAAGAAAAAAAGAAACCAAACAAAGTTCACTAATTTTTTTTATGAGAACTAAAAGAAATCAAGCGTGAGACAACTTGTTCAATCAAGGAATTGAAATGGTGAAAGAGAGAAGAAATCATTGTTTGAAGACCTTAAAAATGAGTATCAAGAATAAAAAACTTCAAGATAAGTTTTGAAATCAGGATAACAGGAGTTTGAAAACCTTTGTGATGAGGACAAAACCATTAGTAAGATAGAATTTGACCCAAGAATCGGGTTAACCTAAGTTCTGTTGGGTATGTGTTATATTCTTTGCATGTGTGTGTGTGGGCGCGTCAGATTCGACAACTGCATCTGATGATTCCTCTAGTATTTCTATTTGTGTCATGTGCATCAGGAACTTTCCTAGGGGGGTCCCAGGTATTCCCCCCCATGGTTACGCATAGCATTCGGGGCAGCGCCCCGAAATTTGTTTTTGGATGGTTTTTGCTATTTTTAGCGGTTTTCTAAATTAATCTCGAATTAAGGTATTAGGGTTTTGGTATCTACAGAATACCTAAAAACATTGTATATATTGTATGGTGAATGGTGAAATTTGATATAATGAATATAAGAAAGGTTTACTCGGTTGAGGGTTTCTGGTGTAAAATCTCTGTGTACTCTGTGTATGAGCCATTGATTAAATTATGTTTTGCTTAAGAATCTATATGCATTGCTTTACTTCACAGGTTTAAAACTTACATGTGGTATCAAAGCTCGTTTTTGGCTTCAGAGGGACGCCTTTGTTGTTGAGGGTTTGGCTCGGTCTTGATAGATCAAGTTTAACTTGGGTCTGTGATAAACCTGGGTTTAGTGGGAGCGTTTGTAGTGGAGATTCAAGTTTAGAAAGAGGAATGGTGAGCTCTTATAGAATAGAGATAGAGAAGTTCAACGGTAAAAACTTTGAACTATGGAAGCTCAAGATGGAGGACCTTCTTGTATACAAAGAATAATGGATCGCTGTGGATCCTGGTACACAACCTACTAGTACACCATCTACTAGCACACAGGCTACTGGTACACAACCTACTAGTACACAAACTACAAGTACACCACCTACTAGTATGTCGAAGGAAGATTAGGAGAAGTTAGATAGAAGAGAAAGGAGTACTATTTGACTCTGCCTAGTATATTCGGTGTTGTTGAATGTCTCAGGAGAATCTACAGCCAAGGAACTATGGGATAAGTTGGGGAATTTGTATCAATCAAAGTCCCTGGTAAACAAGTTGTTTCTTCGAAAGAAGTTGTATCATATTAGGATGGAAGATGGATATTTTGTGACAGAACATCTAAATGCCTTTAATACTCTGGTAAGTCAACTTGTCTATGTTAATATTATGATTGCAGAAGAAGATAAGTGTATTACTTTGTTATGTTATTTTCTAGACTCTTGGGATAATCTGGTTGTAGCAATCGGTAGTACCACTCAATCTACATTGAAGTATGAGGATGTAGTTGCATCCTTGTTATCTGAAGAGACGAGGCGGAAAAGCATGGATAGTCATAGAACAAATGCTTTATTTGTAAGAGGCCATACCCGAGACATGAATCCTGGTAAGTCTTATGGGGGGAGATCTAAATCTATAGGTAGATCTAAGTCTCTAGGAAACTCTTTGAGGAAATACTGGAAGTGTGGTAAAACAGGGCATTATAAGAAAGATTGCAAGTCTAATAAGGTTGAAAAACCAAAGGGATCTGATAGTACCTCTTCCACAAAGGCGAAAACCTCCACTGAAGAAGGAGGTGATGTTTACCTAACATCTACAGGTACACATGCAGAACATGATGTATGGTTGATCGAATTAGGTGCATCATACCACATGACTCCTCACAGGGAGTGGTTCTCTTAATATGAAAAATATGATGGTGGTGATGTATTCCTAGGAGATGACTCAACAACAAACATCATGGGATGTGGAAGGGTTAAGTTGCTGCTAAAAGATGGAAGGATTAGAACTCTCCTTGGGGTTCTGCACATTCCAAAACTAGCTAGGAGCCTAATATCTGTAAGCAAGTTGGATGATGTAGGAGTGGATACTGTATTTGGAAATGGCACTTGCAAGATGGTACGAGGAGCAATGGTGTTGATGAGGGGAGTTCAGTGCAGAACTCTATACAATTTGTTGGGAAGAACTTATACTAATGGGTAAAATAGTTTTGTTGTCCTTGAGCAGACAAATAAAGAAGACAAGACCAATATTATCCCTGAAAAGAAGACCATGATGTGGCATCAAAGGCTGGGGCATATTGGAGAAAAGGGCCTTTGAACACTACATAGTAAAGGCATGGTTGAAGGTATGTCTAATTGCACTCTGGATTTTGATTTATGTGAACATTGCATATATGGTAAACATAATCGAGTAAGATTCCCATTTGGTGCTACAAGAGCAAAGGGGATCTTAGATTTGATACACAATGATGTGTTTGGACCTGTTCCTGTTCCATCCCTAGGTAAATCTGTGTATTATGTTTCATTCATAGATGATTTTTCAAGAAAAACATGGATTTATTTTCTTAAAAAGAAATCTGAGGTATTTGAAAAATTTAAAGAGTTTAAGGCTCTGGTAGAAAATCAAACAGAGAAGAAAATAAAGGTATTGAGAACATATAATGGTGGAGAATTCAGCGAAAATGAATTTGAAGAGTTCTGTAAGAAGTGTGGTATAGCAAGGCATAAGACTACTCCATACACTCCTCAGCAGAATGGAATTGCATAAAGGATGAACAAGACTTTGATGGAAAAATCAAGTAGCATGCTCAACGGTGTCAGGTTAGGACAAGAATTTTGGGTAGAGGCAGTGGGTACAACATGTTACCTGGTCAATCGATCACCTTCATTAGTGTTGGATGATAAAACTCCACATGAGGTATGGTTTGGAAATAAACCCTCTCTTCAACATCTTAGAGTGTTTGGTTGTGATGCTTATGTACATGTTCCAAATGAAAATAGGAGTAAGCTGGATAAAAAGGCTGAAAAGTGTATCTGTATTGGTTATAAAGATGGTGTGAAAGGTTATAAGCTTTGGAACCCATAAACCAAGAAGACTATTTACAATCAAGATGTTGTTTTCAGAGAGGTAAAAGATGTGTCCAAACAGGAATTCCTACCAACGCAAGACGAACCTGAGAAAATAGAGCTTGAGTTGGGTGATGCAAAATATGAATCATCTGAAGAAGAGGAAGCATAAGTAGAAGAAGAAGAACCTCATACCCCAGTATTGATGAGATCAGTGAGAGATAAAAGGCAACCAGAAAGGTATAGTCCACCTGATTTCCGTTCAAATTTTTCTTTATCTATTACTGATGATGAGCCCATAACTGTCAGGGAAGCAGTGAATTCAGAGGATAGTAAACTCTGGAAGAAGGTCATGGTTGAAGAAATGGATTCCTTGGATAAGAATGAGGCATGTAATATAGTTGAGTTTCCAACTAGAAGAAAATTTGTTGGTAGAAAATGGTTGTTTAAGAAGAAGTTTAATGCAAAAGGAAAAGTGGAAAAATACAAAGCTCTACTAGTAGAAAAAGGTTATTCCCAGGTAGAGGGAATTGACTTTGGTGAGATTTTTTCTCCTGTTGCTAAGTTAACTTCTATTAGATTTCTTTTATCTATTGTTGTTGCTTTTGATCTTGAAGTGGAACAGATGGATGTGAAGACAACATTCCTACATGGGGATTTGAAAGAATAAATCTACATGAAGCAGCCTTAAGGCAATGTAGTGAAGGGAAATAAAGAGTTGGTCTATAAGCTAAAGAAGTCACTATATGGTCTGAAGCAATCACCTAGGATGTGGTACCAAAAGTTTGATACATACATCCTTGGATTGGGATTTGTGAGAAGCAGGGTTGATCACTGTGAATATTCCAAGCAGGTTGGTAATCACTTCATTTATGTAGTGTTGTATGCTGATGACATGTTGTTGGTAGGAAATAACATGGATGTTATCAAGGAGGTGAAATCACAGTTATCCTCCAAATTTGACATGAAGGATCTTGGTGCTGCTAACTTCATTATGGGAATGGGTATTAAAAGAGATTGTGCAAATAGGAAACTCTGGTTGAATTAGAGAAAATATGTTGAGACGATATTGCAGAGGTTTAATATGCATGGAAGTAAACCGGTCAAGGTTCCTATTCCTATAGGTGTAAATTTATCTGTAGATCAATGTCCCAAGACATAGGAAGAAGAATAGGACATGTCCCATGTTCTGTATGCCAGTGCAGTTGGCAGTTTGATGTATGCTATGGTTTGTACTAGACTAGACATTGCACATGTAGTGGGAGTTTTGAGCAGGTATATGTCAAAACCAGGGAAGGAGCATTGAACAACAGTAAAGAGGGTGTTCAGGTATCTTCGTGGCACTACCAATTATGGATTGTGCTACCAAGGAAGACCAGGATTGGATAGAGTGGTGGAAATACATGGCTTTGTTGATGCAGACTGGGCTGGAGATCTAGATTGCAGAAGATATACAAGTGGGTATGTGTTTAACCTATTTGGAGGAGCAATCAGTTGGATGAGCAAAATATAGGCTATAGTGGCACTGTCAACTAAAGAAGTTGAATACATGACAACCACTCATGCAAGAAAGGAAGAAATATGGTTACAAAGATTGTGTTCAGGTATTGGGTTAGTACAACAAGTAGTGAGATTAGATTTTGACAGTCAGAGTGCAATATTCCTGGCAAAGAAACCAACTTATCATTCGAAGACAAAGCATATTGATGTTCGATATCACTTTGTGAGAGACATGGTTGAGGAAAAGAAGGTGTTGCTGGAAAAGGTTGACACTTTGAAGAATGTTGCAGATTCATTGACAAACTCTGTGAGCATAGAAAATTTATCCTCGTGTAGACTATATAATCCCCTGGACCCTTAGATGCAAAGAAAACAACAAGTGGGAGAATGTTGGGTATGTGTTATATTCTTTGCATGTGTGTGTGTGGGCGCGTCAGATTTAACAACTGCTTCTGACGATCCCTCTAGTAGTGCTCTCTGTGTCGTGTGCGTTGAGAGATTTCCTAAGGGGGTCCCAAGGGGGGGGGGGAGGTATGCCCCCCCCTGGTTACGTGCAATGCCCCGGAATTTGTTTTTGGGTGGTTTTTGCTATTTTTAGCGGTTTTCTAAATTAATCTCGGATTAATGGATTAGGGTTTTGGTATCTATGGAATACTTAAAAACATTGTATATATTGTATGGTTAATGGTGAAATTTGATATAATGAATATAAGAAAGGTTTTCCTGGTTGAGGGTTTCCGGTATAAAATCTCTGTGTACTCTGTGTATGAGCCATTGATTAAATTTTATTTTTCTTAAGAATCTATATGCATTGCTTTAATTCACAGGTTTAAAACTTACAAGTTCGTCATGTTAATTTCCTAATTATGAAGGACTTGCAAGCTCAAAGGAGGAAAGAAAATTTGGTGATCACACTTCTTTTACTCAAACAAATTCATAACCAAATTCAGAGGACTCTACTGCAAAAGTTTGAGTGACAAATATGAGAAGAAGAAAGAAAAATAGGCTGAAAACCAACCTAGGAAGAAGATCGACACTCTTGTAAGGAGGAAGACGAGGCATTAAACACGGGTTAGTGATCCATAGAACACTGGCAAGGAGCGTTGATAAGGGTTTTCAATACTCTTTGGGCCACTATGGGGGAGCGTTGATGCCTGGAAGTGGTTAAAACAACACTAAAATTTTCCCAGATTCACCAGAAAGAAATAAGGGTTCAAGTAATAAGAATTAACATGAAAAATATCAATGGAAAACCAAGATTCAAAGGGCTAGGAACTTAGGAATAGGAAAAATAGGTCCCTAGTGGAGTCACCAATTTTCTGTTACAGAATATTTCCCCTGCAGACATGTGAAATCTCCCTTGGATATCTAGACCCCTATTGACCAAGAGAGAAAAACAAACAAATGGACACTAACATTCCTTTGTATATATTCTTTATGTCTATAGGCAGATAAGATAGAAGAAACAATTGTGACTTACTCCTTTTCAAAGGTTGTCCTCGCTAATATTCAATCTTTAGCCTTGTTATCCAAGCTCCTATCGCGATGAAGAAAGTCTGCAAGGAAACAAACAATAGCTTATACTTCTACAATATATCATTAGACAAGAATAGATCTATCTATATAGACATAGATCTATCTATATAGACATACATGTGTAAAAAACAATATGAATGAAATAGGCCAAGTTATATTAATGGAGAAACACAGTGAAGTACTTACAAACCAAGGTTGATGTTGTAGGAACCCCTCCAAGATCTCCAGTCCAGCCCTTACCTGAATGTCTCAAGATCACAATGATGATGCTTTGATGAATTCTCCTCACAAGATCAAAAGTTTGTCACTCTGAAATATTTTCTCCCCTTTTCACCTTTGAGTGGCCTCATTATAAAGGATTTGGGATGCTTAACCACCATGAAGGATTCTAGAAATGGTTGAGGATTTAGCTTCTTAGGTTAGGACTTGGTTACACAAAATGGAGGGAATATGGATGACTCAACTCCTCAACCAAAACCACTTAAGAGTATATCAGAGTTGACCCTTAGAATAGCCAAAACTTCCTCTGACCACTTCAACGCTCCCCTAGTATGGAGCATAGAGTGTTGTCAACGCTCCCCCATAGTTCAACAAAGATCATTGATCAAGGATCAACGCTCCATATACATGGGCAAGAGGGTGTTGAACTTCAAAAATGGGTAAATAATCAAGGGAAAAAGTATTTTTTCAACCATCTCATGATGGGTTTGTTTACCAAGTCACTTTTGCCACCCATCGCTAGAGATGTCTCCATGGGAGGTGTTTTCACTGAGGAACAAGCCATCAGTTGTTCTCAATACTTGGACTTGGTATATTCCCAGTCCACCAGGCTTTACAATATGATCCATCATGCTCCTTGATAGTCGAATGATTCATCAATACCTGCATCGAAAACCCATGTTGATCGCATGGAGGGTTCTGTTACCAAAACTGGTTCCTCCTCTGTTCAAACCTCTGAGGTGAATGCGGTCCATTCCATTTCATCTCAGCAACCCAGAGGTAAGAAGAAAAACAAGGGTAACCCAATAATTTTTCTAACCCACATGAGAGTACAAAAACTATTGATACTCAACCAAAAAGGAAATCTAAGCTTCTCTGCATGATTTGTATGGAGAACCACTACACAAAATACTACCCTCATCATGAGGAAGTCGCTAAACTTATGAAGAGTGCCTCCCTACTTGTAGTGTTAACTAACCCTTTACCAACTCAACAACACCAAATGGTTGCAAAAAATCCTACTCCTCTGCAAGGTGAAAATACAGGTCATTCCCACCATGGGGATGCTTTCTCAAGCGTCTCTCAAGTATTTATGTGTAAAGAGATGGTTAGTTTAACGACCATAGATAAGACTTATGACACTCCTCCAGATAGTCATGTCAATGGAGGTGCTACCGATAATCCGTCCACTTCCACTCCTCCTCCATCCTCTGTCTATCTTCAAATCAAAAGGCTTGTTGCTTACTCAATGTTGTGCCCGCCCAAGAGCACAATTTGAAAGTTGATTTTCAATCCAAGTGCCCACACTGCTGAACACTAAAACATTATTGAATATTTGGCGCAAGTGCCTTGTGCTATGTTGACGCTTGAAGTTATACAAAACTGTCCAAGTCAACGTAGAACCCTGTTATTAGCCATTAGAATTGTGGATCCAGAGGTGTCAAATATTATTATGTTTAATCTGGACTATTTTAAACCAAGACTTTCCCATCACCTGGCATATATATAGACCCTTCTTGACCAAGATAGAAAAACAAACAAATGGACACTAACATTCCTTTAGATCTATTCTTTATGTCTATAGGAAGAGATTATAGAAGAAAGAAGTGTGACTTACTCCTTTTGGACGATTTTCCTCTTTGATCTTCAATATTTGGCCTTATTGTCCAAGATCATATCGTGATGAATAAAGTTTGCAAGGAACAAAACATTACCTTCTACTTCTAAAATATATCATTAGACAAGAACATATATATCTATATAGACACACATGTGTAAAAAATACTATGAAGAAAATAGGCCAAGTTATATTAATGGAGAAACATGGTGAAGTACTTAAAAAACAAGTTTGACATTGCAGCAGCCCCTCCAATCTCTCCATTCCATCTCTTTCTTGAATGTCTCAATATCACAATGATGATGCTTTGATGAATTCTCCTCACAAGATGAAAAGTTTGACACTTTGAAATATTTTCTCCCCTTTTCACCTTTGAGTGACCTCATTATATAGGATTTGGGAGGCTTAACCACCATGAAGAATTCTAGGAAATGGTTGAGTATTTATCTCCTTAGGTTAGGATTTGGTTACCCAAAATGGAGGGAATATGGGTGACTGAACTCATGACTCAACTCCTCGACCAAAACCACTTAAGAGTATCTCA
>ML782733.1:299577-314853 GCA_009831015.1 Picea engelmannii
ATCACTCTATGTCGGGAACATATCATGACCGTCGGATTTCCTAACTACAAATGCATACTAATGCATCCTAAAGAAACACACTAAGAAACACACTTTTACCTAACAACAGATTAGACCAAGTAGATATTAACTAACTCCTAAGTGTCTAAATATCCTAACAAGATTTTAATTTTCATTACCACCTTGTCCTCCTCTTCCATCTTCTGACCAATGGTGGACAAGTACTCTCCAATACCCTTAATATTGAGCAAATGCTCTCGTAATGATGCATTCTCGTCCATTTCAATTGAAAAAAACATATTCTTCACGGAGAATCATATTCCCTTGTTTAAAGTCTCATGCGCCTCTTTCAATTGCTTTCAAATCTTTGATGAATTTTTCTTTGTCTGGACCTATGGAAGCATTTAATCTATGATGGACAACTTAAGCAAGATTATTGCTCCTTTCTCTCACTCATCAAACATATTCCACTCTTTACCCACATTTTTTGGTCATATATCATTATTGAGGATGATAGTAGCGAAGAACCTATACTCAAACATGGCCAATGTACATTGCTTCCATATATTATAGTTCTTTTCAGAGAACCTTTGGCTACCTTCTACCATGATGTTAGGAAAAGAGGCCATAGATACAAGTAAAAAATGTAGAAAAATATTTGGAAACAAAGAAAAATATTGGTTCTTCCCTCTGTGAATCTGCAATCATGGAGTAAGAACACCTGGATTCTTGTTGTAAATTGATATAAAAGGCACATACTATTGAAAAACATGTATATTTCTAATAAATCTGTCCAAAATTTATAGATATATACTCTCAAACAACTAAAAGACTCACATATATTGATAGAAATGCTCTCAAAAAGCTCATAATTAGTCAATTTCTACTTGGATCCACTAAAAACAATACGTTAGCAACCAATTCTTCTAGATCTACAAATTTGGGCATCAATATAGGAAATAATAGGTTGAATCTGCTCCAAAATCATCTAAATTGATCTTGTCTTTGAATGACCTGAAAGTGTTTTGGCTCTTTGATGTGCCACACTGGTGATCCCTTGATCCATCTCTATCGGTAGCAGTCCTTAGGTCTTCATGCTTGCATAGACTCCGTGGCACCCAAATTGCTGAATTCACAACGAGAATGTTGATACAACTTCAAGAATGATGGGTTCTAATACCATATAATGATAACATAAACATGTAAAGAGAACCAAGATATGGTTTCTAATACCATATAATGATAACATGAACACGTAAAGAGAACCAAGATTACATTGATAATGAGAAACCAAAATATTCCTTATAAAGAGTTACAAGCTAGTTGAGTCATTCCACTTCATAAATGTGGGATAGACCAAAAAACACGCTAAGTGAAATAAAGTATAAAAGCACACAATAACCTGAAGTCCAAGTGACTTTATTAATTCCTATGTCTAATATCCAAGTGACTTTATTAATACCTATGTCTAATATCTACTTGACCATTATAATCTTATATTTACTTTAACATGGGGCGTGTTTTCTTCTTTTTTAAAGTTCAAATGTTTTAAAATTTTGATACTAATTATAATTCTTTGTTTATAATTACAAAGATAAAAATGGCCAAGGTTGAAAAACCTAGGGCTACATCTTGTAATAGCAATAGCCATGGTAATGGAGTTGAAGTTGATCCTATAGAAAAAAATGATAGTGATATTATTGAGAATGAAAGGACAAATATGTTCATCCATGACAATTTTGTTGTCATTGATGAGGATGCACCCATGGATGAAGTTTATGATGATATTCAGGATGTACAAGCACAAAAAACCTTATACAAAAGCTCAAACATAAGTCTTCTCTTTGTTATTTTGTTGTTGGTCAACTTGAAGGTATTGAATGGTATTTCAAACACGTCTATGACATAGATTCCAAGACATGTAAAATAATTCTTCACATAAATATAAGTTTTTGTCTATTTTTTTTGTGATTGTAATAATTAGGATACAACATCCATTATTCATACATTAATTTAATTTTTCTTATAGATTTTTAGGTGATATTCTCCTACCACCATCAAATACTTTACTACCTCTCATAGATTGAGAATTGTGTGCCCTTATGAAAGATATAGGAATGGAGTATCGAACAATTGATGTACATCCAAGCAATTGTATCATATATTATGAAAAGAATAAAACGAATTTGAAATGCTCTATATGTGGAATTGGTAGGTATCAAAGATCCATGTGGAATTAGTAGGTATCAAGTGTCCATTTTAACATTTTGACACATTCAATAAATAAATTAATTGGACTTTTTGGTCAATTATGAGTAGCTATACAATTGTTGGTGAAATCACAAATAAATTGCATTTTTGAATACATAAATAGATTAAAAACCCGATTTATACAAAATCAACAACTAAATCTACAATTTTAACAATTCTTGACAAACTTTCTGAAAAAATTGGTCCAAAAAATAGATGAAAAGAGTCCAAAATAAAGGGTAGAAAAAGTCCACAACCTAGAACTTTGTCCAAAAAGTAGAACTTCTAAACTATCTTAAAGTTAGATTGAAACCGTCCACACGATTTTGAGTATTTTAGCTTTGTACCTCCGTTGAATGCGGCCAAACTCGCCTTTCTTTTAGAGTGTAAGTTGGCAACCATGAAAATTGATCGATTTCCAACGTTGGCTCAATATAAGACAAAATATGTATGCCGACTTTAAAGGAAAGTGATAAATGTTGTACGTATTACACTGAAACTGCAACACTGTTTCGAAGCGTCCTGCAATCTTGGTTGGACGCTTACATTCAGATTTGGCTGTGAGGACCGTTTAATCGCGTAGCAAATATTTCGAAGTTCAAAGGTGTTATAACCCTAAATTGCACTATCCATGCTTACCTAGCATCAGGCCAACTCATTGCCCTTCATTGCCAAAGTCATGCTGAACAGACTCTTTAAAAACCTCTCAAATCAAGTAACCCGTGCCCTAACCCACTGTTGGGCACGTTGGAACGCTGGCAGGCCTTATACTGCACGCATTGGAACGCGGGCTGGCCCACTACAACCAGTGTTTACCTAACAAAGAAAAAAATTAGGAAAGTTTCCGTCGGGACGAAAAGCTTTGGGTCAGTTAACTGGGACTCCCGGCCATGCATGGCCGAGAGTTCGTCTAAAACCCTAGCTCCTTCTAGCCTATAAAAGAAGGGGTAGGGGTACTATTCAAAGGAGAAAAATCATAGCAAAGAAACTCTACCCAATTGCTGAATCCATTTTGTCCCAACCCTTTAGCCTTTCCTCAAGCTTTAGGAGAATTCAAGCAAAGCAGTTGGAGGACAAAGAAGAGGAAGAGCCCAAGATCAGGATTGAGGAACGGTGGCCGGTCTCTATAATCATTGTAAGTTGATTCATATTGAGATTAATAAAAAAAGATACTTTTCCCGTCCCGAATACACGAGTTTTATATGTTCTATTTGATTTGTGTTTAATCTCTAACCCTCTAGTAGATCAATAGCATGCATGCGTAGTTTTGTCTTGATTGCAGGATCACTTTTTTTGGAAGGAGCAACAGTAGCAATGGGATAAAAGCTCAACGGAGGATCTACACCAACCGTCGATAAAAAGGTTAGTTAGTTCTTCCCATGTTTGCATGAGAAAAAGGGTTTTAGGTTCGGGTAGAAGGTTAAAAGTTATTTCTTAAGGGTCATGATCTGCATGCAAGTTTAAGCCCTAGCTTGTTAGTCCGTAGGGTATAATAACCCCACAACAAAAGGCCTTACCAAAAGTAGAAATTTATTCAAAGACATGAGAGGAGGAAACAAAAGGTGATAAGGAAGTTCTACATAAGTTTGGAAGTTCCTTAGTAAAGTGTACTTGAGAGCCAAATCTATGTAATTGGTGTGTAGCTTCTTGGATATAATTGTAAGAAGTCAGACTGATATGTTTATTTTGGGATAGGTATGTTGTATATTTTGTAGTAGAGTAGTTATTTCAATGAAGGTTGAGTAGAAATAGGTAATTAATGTCCAATAGTAGTAGGTAATTAATGTTGAGCAGCTATAGTTGGATAATCAATTGTTGGTGGTTTCCAACATGTAGAATTGGAAAACCATAAATGATTTATGGTTTTATTATGTCTATTTATTGAGTCATTGGGTTGAAGGTAAAGTGAGAGCATGGAGACCTATAATTTATTGTAACCATTTGTTAGTTGCTAAATAATCATTCAGCATACCTTGAAGTATGGGGTTTTTCTCCTAAAAGGGTTTCCCAAAAAAAAATCATTGCTTAATGGTTGCATGATTATGCTTTGTTTATTACTACAACTGTGCTTATTTAGTTTTATGCACATTCCACTCAGTATAGGAAGCTTATTATGCACATTTTTTCCTTTCATTTTGTACCAAAGCATGATCACCTCGGATCCAAGGTGTTATGGACAAGTTTTTTTTTATCTAATCTTGGTTTGAGTGGGACCTTGTGCATAAGGACATATTATTGCAAGGAAATGTCAAGCATGTCTAGATTAGAAATGGAGAAGTTTAATGACACTTACTTTGATTTATTGGAGCTCAAGATAGAGGATTTGCTCATAGATTGAGATCTATGGGTTGCCTTCCATTTTCCCTTCATCCCTTTTTTCTTTGGTGTCCTTTGAAGCATGTTTTGAACCATGGATGGATTTTATCAAGAAGTAGTATTTTCCATTGAGTTGTTGCAACTCTTCCTAGAGATTACTTAGTAGGGATTTTCTCTTCACTGAAGTTGAATCCATGTGATAGGCTATCATTTATTTTGCATGCTAATATAGGTTGAGAGTCAAATAACCTCTAGTGCTTTTACATCATGAAAACTTGGTATCAGGGATGATGTGTGCCAATTCTTTGTCTATATTCTTGTTGGTGGTGGAAGCTCTACACCCACAAATAATGTCATCTAGTTTGTCTAGATTATGAAGAGTGGTGGCCCCGTCTTGACCAACGAAACCCTATGCTATGCATTATGCCTTTGCATTACAACCTCTAGTTTAGGTCCTTTTGAGGGTGTCTTCCTAGAAAGTATTTCGTATGGGGGATTTTCCCCTACCTCTGTGCATGGCCTACTTTGGTTTGGCCCACTTCTCCTTATCCTTCTGTTGGTATTTCCCCCATGTCTCTATTTACGCTTCATCTTTCTTGAGGTGTTCCTCCTTGTGAACCAGAACTAGTATTCTATAGTCCATATTTACCTTAGTGTGCATCACTCCTTCCTTCCTTTCTTACAACTTCTCTAGTTTACCATTCTCCTCTAGTTGTTGTTGCGTACATGGAATGCAATGGGAGAAGCCATCATATGCAGTGTATGTATTATCACACACAAATGAAATACAATGGGAGAGATCATCTTATACAGTATATGTATTATCATGAGAATGATGTTGGTTTGGACTCAAAAATTCATAAACCCCAATGACCAGGGTCGTTGCATCATATATTGGTAACCATGTACCATGCTTATTGCATAAATTTGTTTGTTGAGCCCTTATCCAAATGTAAAACCAAATTTTATGCAAAACACTTCCATTTCCCATAGTTGTTCTCCTTTATTAAAATCTCATGTCTAGCCCGAGAGCCATCATCAATGAAGGATATGCGGTAAATGCCATACATATCATCCTTTGGTGGGTGGCTAGTAATACCACTATCTAGGAGTATGATGGGCGTGACGTTGCACTTCTCTAACACCATATCCTCAAGGCAAGTGACCATTCTCTAATATAACATCAATAATTTATTTATTATCTTCTTTTGTATCATATTTCAAATAGATGATTAATAATATATAACAGTTTCACATTTCAACTTTTCATTTTATATATTATTTTTTCCTCTTTAAAGCTAGGAGACGCAACTTTTCATTTTATATATTATTTTTTCCTCTTTAAAGCTAGGAGACCCATAAACGTTTTCTTATTAGTCCATGCCTTTAGGTGAGGAATTATAGTAATCGGTTTCTCTGTTTTTCATTATTTTACACATGGTTCAAAACATTTTAAGCTAAAGTTTTTATAAACATTGAATTTTTAGGTATATTTCATTTTTATACTAAATTTTAAACTTTGATGCCTTATTTGGCCTTATTTCTAGGTAGGAATATTTTTATTTGGTTTCAAATTTAAAAAATCAATTATAAAAGTAGAAAAAATCATATTGCTTTGCTTCGACCTGGATTAATACTGGGATTATAAAAGTAGAAATTGTTGAAAGATGATTAGAAATTATGATTTGATTGGTTGGAATTGTATAATTTAAATGTTTTAAGTTTTTGATGTTACTGAAATCTATTTACACATTTAAATTGTTTGTGATGTGATGAAACTGAAGAAAAACAAATTTAACAAGAAATGAAATGTAAGTATCGATCATACTATGTAAGGTTATGGTTGCCGAAGTCGATCTATGATGAACTGCAACTGGATGTTGAAGTTGAAATCATACTCATGCTTTTACTTGAGAGAGTAAACACCTGAAGCATATCTAGGGGGATGTCAGGCACCTGGACGTTTCAGTTACATCTGAACAATTCTGGAGGCTTTTGATGGCCCATAGTTGATACAAAACACTAAGATATCCAAATAGCTAGTATTTGAAATAGATTATAGTGATCCATAATATTTCCATTCTTCTGAAGGCTTGACAAATTTGGGTGGCTTATTGAACATTTCTCTAAAGCTGGTAAACAGCTAGCAGCAACCATACATGCCCAAGATATTATTGCTGCCATTTCTACCTGTTTATAATATATTCTTTCATATGGAGTATTCTCCCACAACACCATCAACAACGTGATTCTAATGCATAGAGGGAAGTAACCAACAGTCTATGACACAAGCATTAGAACTTCACGTCTACATATGGAGCAACTAGATCACTAACCAGCCAGATGCAAGACGAATGGTCTTTTTCCAGTAGTTTTTTTGGAAAAAAATAGAAATGGATGTTGTAAATCAATTGGAAATCTTCGAGCGTGGCACATCTCCATACCACACCAGCAAGCACCTAGCCACTGCAGGGTTCCTACATTCAGGAGAGTGTTCCTCTTTTGAGTTTCTCATATGTTGATCATTTCAGAGTGCATCTTCATACAATGCACATATGGGCGGCACCTGGAAGAGGGCGAGCTTTACAGTAGCAATATGGCAGCCATGAAAAATAAAGATTGGCCTTTGTACTGCAAACAACACACATCTCAATACCTTGGTGAATGCAATACTTGAGGGGCTTAATGCACCTGAGTTCCTATCTCTAGAATTCTGGAGATTTCAAGCTATAATATTTGGCTATCTCTCTCTGCATACTGAATTTTTCAGTCTACAGTCTATTTGACTTCGTATGGTCCTGTGACACACGAAATTCTTTCTTTTTTGGGGATAAATCTTGTTGCAAGATCCATGGATAGCTTCAACCAAATTTGTCACCTTAAATCCTCTAGGTAAGATGGATTTTATAACAAAATATTTTCCACAGTCGATTTTTGTTTACCCTAATGCTTAATTTGTATACAGACTGATAGGGTTCTATGAGTAAACTCGTGTAGAGTAACTGGTTTTTACCTCTGTAAGAAATTGGAGGCTCTTAGGTAGGATTTCTATGGTGTAATAATTATTTTATTACCATTTAAAGAGCGTTGGATCCCAATTTACTTACAAGCAGAGGGATTTAATCCCTCATAAATGAGGAGGTCCCTTGAGTCAATCATGCATTGTGTGACTATGACGCCTGGATAATAGACTGAATGTTATTTATTATGTATTTTTTTTTCAATGTACAACTATAAGTTGAATTAAAACCATGGTGATTATCCTTCAGGAACAATCATGATTGCGGGTTTTCAAGCCGAGATATGGTCGAAAGGTGGAGGTCTCCTTCGTTGTCCACTTGTTGGGTCGAATGCATGGCTAAATGAAAATATTTTAACTGCCATTTCATGGTATTTACCCATTCCCAACATTCCAGTTCCAACTAGCCTATCACAAGTGTACAACTACATCCAAAATGCGAAGAGAGAGGTGTCGACTTCCCAACAGTTCCAAAAAAACTCTCTGCACAAACTGCATAGCAAACGGTTCTCATGAACATCGAAGCATTTGCGGGTTTTCTTACACATGACGTGTTCTGACATGTTTCAAAAAAACTGCCTGCACAAACTGCATAGCACACAGTTCTCATGAACATCGAAGCACGTGATTTCTCCCTTCTTAGCAGGGACTTCTTGTTATCCAACTCCTCTTGTTTATTTATTATCTTCTTTTGTATAGTATTTCAAAAATATATAACAATTTTACATTTTAACTTTTCATTTTATATATTATTTTTTCCTCTTTAAAACTAGAAAATGCATAAACATGTTTTACATTTCAACTTTTCATTTTATATATTATTTTTTCCTCTTTAAAACTAGAAGATACATAAACCTGTTTTACATTTCAACTTTTCATTTTATATATTATTTTTTCCTCTTTAAAACTAGAAGATGTTGAAACGTGTTTTACATTTGAACTTTTCATTTTATATATTATTTTTTCCTCTTTAAAACTGGAAAATGCATAAACGTGTTTTACATTTCAACTTTTCATTTTATATATTATTTTTTCCTCTTTAAAACTAGAAGATGCATAAACGTTTTCTTGTAAATATTGTTATCTATTTATTTAGGGCCCCTACCCCATTTGATAGCGATAGGCCACGTTCGCACTCTAACAATTAACATCTCTTACGGTCACCTCTATTTCGGTTCCCCTACCCCCATATAGTGGAGCGGTCGTCCCTCCCCCATACGCCACCTTTTCACTAACGAATTTACCATCCCTTAGCCCCCCTTCTTTTTTTGGGGCCCCAAAATACCCGGCCAGCAAGAGAGACCCTTTAAGTTCGAAGCCACGCTCACCTCCTACGTTTCTCAAGGCGAAAGGCCCTAAAGCGAAAGATAAGGTAGTCGGGACGTTTTTTTTTTTTTAACCATGGGAACAACAACCTTCCAAGAGTATATACAACAGCCCGCAAGCCAGATATACCAATAACTTGTGACTCAACAGGGGCCGAGACGTCTCGAGGCCCCCACCGAGTGAACCTCTATCCCAGGGGTCGTCTACCTTTCTAGTCTTGTCACAAAGGGCCAATATGAGCATCCCTACCCCCCGCCGGTTTTGAACTTGTGACCTCCCCGGAGATAACACATGTTCTTAACCATTGGGCCCACTCAGGTGCTCTAAAAGGTGAGTGGGCTTGGCCCGGAAACGGTTAAACTCTTGCGGCGAGCCACGCCCTCACTCGGGATCGAGCACAGGACCTGTCCGTCTTAACGAGAGCGACCTTACCACTACGCTGCCTCCACTGACCTTAAAAGGTGAGTGGGCTTGGCCCAGAAACGGTTAAACTCTCGCGGCGAACCACGCCCTCGCTCGAGATCGAGCACAGGACCTGTCCGTCTTAACGAGAGAGACCTTACCACTACGCTGCCTCCACTGACCTTAGGTAGTCGGGACGTTTTGAGTTACAAAGTTGAGCAAACCAGAGGCCTAATTCACGTATATATAATGAGGTTCTCACAAATTCACCACAGAGGTTGTCCGTCGCTGAAGGAACAAAAATATTGTTATTATATGTAAGGCAATATCACGTTTATCACGTTTATAATTTCTTTGTTATCTCCTTTTTTAAATTGTTATTATATGTAAGTGAACATTAAGGCAATATATAGTTTCTTTGTTATCTCTTTTTTTTTGGGTCATATTTCAAATGGTTAATAATGTAGAGAACAATTTTTCTTCTTCACCCTCTTTTTTTTTTTTTTAATCTATTCTTTTATTATGTTTTATATGTTTTCAAGATAATTTACATAAAGAATAAATGAATTTTTCAAGTTAAATTGAATGTTTTGTTTTACTTTTTCATATAGAGGACAACGTATCTTTACATACATTTTGTTTTTAATTTGTTCTTGTTTACAAAGTAATTATATATGGGTGTGTATACAAATTTGGTGGATGAAAAAGTAGTAAGGGGGTCAGGAACACACATTCATATGAACATGTGCGTGTTCTCAAGAATGCACACACATTCCTAACCCTATAGGTTTGGAAGTGCTTGAACCTCCAATCAACTTGCTATGTAGGTTTATTGGTAGGAACGTACACGCGTTCTTCTGCTAAACATTTTTTAAAGGGCCACGAGCGTGATTTGTGATCATTTGCACAATTCACACTCACGTTTTTACCCTGAATGAGCAAATAGAGATGAGCAACAGTGTCTGTGTCCCAGTCAAGCCAGGTATGTTTGATTTCTCTTATTTTTCTCCCAATTTAATCATTTCCAATTTAGTCTTTTTCTCCCAAAAATCTAAATTAAAGAAATTTGTAATTTTCTATTTTAATTAAAAAACCAACCTAATTTACATGTCGTGGCTTATTAAATTGCATCATATATAATAAAATGAAATTGGGAGACAATGCAAACCGCTAAGAACAAAACCAAGGAGAGAAAAACCATAACCGACCAAAACCACCCAATGTAAACACTCAAATTGATGAGGGGTTGGTTATATTAAAAACCCTTGAGGAACAATTAAGGGACATTAAACAAGCCAACAAAGTCTCCTTCGCCACTTCTTTGTACGTCATTGTGAAGTCCATTGCAAGTGCCCAAGGGAAATTGACCTCTATTTATGATTATAAGGAAAGAATGTATGAGTACTATAGCATTGGTTTGGACCAAAACCAGGTCAAAGACTTGGGCATTTCAAAACAACACATATTGACCATTTTTAAGGATCTTAGAAATGGACAAGAACTACCAGTGACCAAGAAACACCTCTTCATTGACTGGTGCATCCATCCCCAGATTAATCAAAACTAGATGGATAGGTGGTATATGGTATTTGATAATCCTCCCTACAATAATAGGGAGGTGTCCTTATATTTTCTAAGAAAATTATGGGATGAGTTTATTTTAGGTAAGCATGTCAACTACTTTGACATGGGTGACTTCCAAGGGGCTAGTCGACGATCCGCACATGACTAAGAGCATGTCTGGCGTAATCCCATGTTAGGTCCTCGTCCCCCCAAGCGAAGGTGTGACCCCCCTACCTAACATCCTCCTGTTGCAGAGAGCTTGCAACATGTAAAAATAGTCATTTCATCATTGAATCATAGCCTAGTGCAACACAATAGTTTTTTTTCACTATCTTGGCAGGAGGTGCCTGCCAATGACATTGATAGAGGGGTTGGAGCTTCAACATGCACAAGAGAGTGCAGTGAGGAGAGGGTACATGGACATAGAAACCATCCATGTGAACCCAAAAAATGCTTGAGTTGTGGGCAGACATGCTATTGATACAAATTATTTTGAGAACAGAATGAAGATAGAGATATAGAAATGAAATACATAAATATATTGCAAGAAACACAGAGATGCATTAATACACAATTTCTATTAATGAGAGAAATGTACAGAAACTATAAAAAATACAGAGTTAATGAACTCGCTAGAATGGTGGAAGCTAATCTCTGAGAAGAGATTTGACGGATACACTCATTCGCAAGAAGAATATGATGATGTTTACAATGAGGCTCTAAAGTCCTTTTTAGCATAAATAAAATCCAAAACCCTAACCCCAAAAGATGAAATGCCAAAAGATTTGTGGCCCCTAATGGGGGTAGTTGATACGTCAACTTCTCGATGGCATAAATTTTGAATTTGATCTCTATTTGGGGCATTTGATACCTCGTCAGAAAGGTATATTCGAGAAGTGAAACTTATGCTAGGGGCTAGGGTGTGTTATTTTAAACTCATGGCCTCCCAAAAGTCCAAAACAATGTTGTTTATGGCCTTAAAATGGCCTCAAAATTTTTGGGACTCGAAAAACTGTTAAAAACTGCCAAAATGGAAACCTATTCTTTGAACCAATGGAATAGGTGGGTGTCCATCGATATCCATATGGATCATTCCTCCCCCCTTAGGAAGAAATGGTCCCCATCACGTCAAGTTCCCGAGGAATATGGGGAAGCTTTTGTTGAATTTGAACCTTGGTGAGATGCTTGCCTTGCTACAAAAGCTATCTTGCTTAGCTTGTTGAAGGTTGTCATGAACCTGTTGTTGGAGGGGTTGGATATGTTCAACGAATATAGTTGCATGATCTTCCTGAGTGTGGGAGGAATATGTCAATGAAAATGCAGCATGAAGAGTATGAAGGGATATGTTACAACTTTTCTTGATTGGGCAGTGTGAAGGCACCCTCGTAGATGTAATAAGAATATCTTTCTTCTCTTCTACAATCTTTTCGATCCGATTCTGCTGGACAAAAAGGTTCTGGATCGAGGTTATAGTGGTTTTGATGTCCTTTTGTTTTCCTTTTGACTGGATTTTGAAGAGGCTAATTTTTGTGGTATGAGAGATTACTTTGCGACAATCTTTTGTTGGGAAAATAGTCAGAACTACCTCTGGTATCCTGTAGAGATTCCCCCCCTAGAGTAACAATGAAACTACAGGGTTGAAACTCATAAACAACATGACACTTCCACATATATGATTGGCTTAAAAAGAACATCACATACTTCTAGTGGGGAAACATCACACAATACCTCATCCTTGAAGGGCTTGATGTCATAGGTTAGGAGGCACTGCTGGCTAACACGAAGATCTCATCCCTGACGAAGCCACCCGATATCGTATGGATGTAGGTGTGGTGTTGTTGGAAAATCCAATTGTTTGATGACCTCTGCTGAGATGAGGTTCTTCTAGCTTTCTCTATCAACAATAAAATGTAGTGGGGTCCCCTTCACCCAAATATGTGAATGGAAGAGGTGCTCTGATGCAACCTCGCCTACTCTTCCTCGGGGCTGCACGACCACTCGATCGAGGATATTCAAATATCTGAGCCGAATCGTCTCTTTGGTCCTCCAATAGGTCCTGAAAAAATGACACACATAGGTCCCTTTGATGTTGTCGTAGGTTTAAGTGACCCGTATAGGTGTTCTCGGTCACTTTTGGCAACACCAGATTTTGAGTACTAGGTCTTATATTAGACTCCTCTCCAATATGACCACGAACTATGGCCTCGAGCCAATCTCTTCCCGAATTCATTCTTCAAAAATTCTGGATGCAACTGCCTCCCTCTTCGTCGATCTCTGAATTGACAAAATTCAATAATAGGCATTGGCTCCTATGTACTAGGCCCCTTTTCCCTGCGACCTCAGGTTGTGACCCAGGGCTTAATCCAAATTGTGCTAAGTCTTTGGCACTTCGACCTTCATCAGTTTCTCTTTTCTCTAACACATGACGCTTGCAAAGTGTCGAATGTCGGACTAATGGAATCTCGATCCGTTCTCCACCCATCCTCGCGATCTGACGGTTGATGGCATTTTGAACTTCACTCCTTTGGTAGTTTTCAACTGCAGTTGTCATCAATTACTTCGAACCCTGAACCGATGAACACAACTGGCGTGATAATCGACGGTTCTCACCTATCCAACAACCAATGACTGCGATCAATTTCGAAATTCTAGCCTTCGGGAGTTCCGAGTGTTGAGTTATTCGTTTCCTCTTTACGACTTTCTTCCGCAGTGTCTTTCCTCTGAAGGATCTGTTGACACATGTCTTTCGAGACGAACGGTCTAGATTTGTTTTAGCACTTCGAAACTTTAGGAATTTTTGCTCCACGCTACTGCTCACCAAGCTCACCCTCCGAAGTTCTCCTCTTCTGAAGGAACTAATCCTCTGCCACACATCCTCTTGACTCAACAACATGGATTTTCTCCACTATTCAGACTTCGACGATTTCCGTTGGTCGTCCACACGACACAACTCCTTATATCTTTCAACGCTGAAACTTCGGGTGAGTTCTCATGCCTCCATGTGCCTCCTCCAAGATCAAAGAATAGGATGCCTTTTTAGGACTTCGATGAATTCCTCGCTCCTGTGTACACTAAGACTAAATCTCGCACATTTTTCTGAGATCCAACGATCTGGAATGATTCTTCTTCCTCCTGGGCGGATCTTCGTTGGTAACTCGATAAACCTTCAGAGATTCACTCACTTTGAAGATTTATTCCCTCTGTCTCTCTTGATATTTGTTTCTTGAACGCTTTGACCCCTTAGGCCTGGCTACTTCGACACTTAGTCGAATTTCAAATTGGTGCACTCCCTGCAAGGGATTCTTACGCAAGACTTATCTTCTTGCAGGCGACTGTGCACGCCTTGTGACAATCCCTCTTGCACTCCTTGCAAATGGAAGTTTCACACTACCTCTTCTGAGCTTTTGAGTCGAAACAAACTCTGTCAACGCACTCCTTGCGGACTGTATGCACACCTTGCATGAAATCAACGAAGAGAAACAATTGAAACTTATTTTAATGCTTCACAGTTTCATATACTCAATAACATAACCCATTCATTCATGAAAACATAAAATAATAGGGAAACTGTAAACAATAGAAACGCCATGCGCTGGGTCAATATCCCTATGTTATATTCATTCATATGTAAATGGCTATAGTTCTGATAAAAAACAACTTACATTCAGTAACAACTATCTCCTATTGATCTGTAGGAGCCTTATTCAGGCATACAATGCATCTATTTATACCAGAGGTTCTTTAGGGTTCCCTCCAACTACTTATCTGATCAATGTAAAAGCTTACAACTACTTATTCCTATTACAATAAATGTCTATGACAGACAATTTAATGAGAATGTTTAGATCCACGCCAAAATCAAATAACTCAAGGATGATATGATCTTTCCTGGTTTGATGCGATCACTCAACCTCCGACCATTAAAACTTCTATGATTCATTATTTATTCAGAAGTTCTCTGAGATACACCATCTTTCAAAATTTAAAATTTTACTCAAAAGGCGCGCTAGGCATTGTGTTGTCATCTCATGTGGCTTTGTTGACGATGCTCCTGCATCATACTCCTCTGGGCAAAAAATTCATGGACTCCTGTCCATGAGCTCCTGCACTGACCTTCCATGCTTCCAGACATCAGCTTCACTTACCCAACTGGCATCTTCTATCGGGTGTCCCTTCCACTTGATCAAATATTTGAAATAGGCCTTCCTCCTCATCTTGTTGCCAATCCTATGATCAATTATCTTCTCCATTCGTGGCTGTAACACACCCACTATCAATTTTTAAAATTTTTGGGTTAATCTCCCATAATTGAGAAATCCCCAGAAGCCTACATTAGCGAAAAGCCGAATCCCTGGTTCAATATCGGGATTCGGGATTTCTTCTATCGGGGTTTTGACACC
>ML782733.1:325420-360490 GCA_009831015.1 Picea engelmannii
CCTACCAGTCTGCGAGCCATTAATTTTCAGGGCCAGCGAGCCGCTTTTGGTTCTCCGGGCCAGTGGAGTCCAAATACGGTATTTTAATCCTTGGTGGAAGTTAACGCCCCTTTTTCGAGGTGCCCTCCACCACCATCGTGGTCTCTTTTTCTGCACATCCCCTCTCAGCAGTTCTGTAATATAAATTCATAATGTTATTTACATTTTCATCATGCTTTAGCATGGTAATTCCTGTATTAGGATTAATTACAAATTTGGTGGAAACAGGGTGTTACAGTGGCTTTTCTGCTACAAACATCTTCTTCTCCCACTAAATATTCTCTTGATCTTCTGATCTTTCTATGTCATATTCCACGTAAGGATACAGGTCTAAAATTTTGAATATGGGTGATATTCCCACATCCTCTAGCAGCTCTATCTCATAAGCATTGTTACCAAATTTCCTTAGGATCTTGCATGGTCCAATCTTTTTCAATTTCAGATTTTTATATATTCCTCTTGGGAACCTTTCCTTCCTCAAGTTTGCTAAAAAATGATCTCCCACTTCAAATTGAAGTTCTCTTCTGTTTTGATCAACTCCGTGTTTATACTATGCATTGTTCTTCTGCAACTGCTCCTTGATTTGATTACGAAGCTTCTGCATCTCTACAGCGAAGTCTTCTGCTCCAACGCTTTTGAATTCAGTCTGTTCCATGTATCTCAATTCTGATAACCCTCTTGGCATCATCCCATACATTATCTGAAATGGGATTTTTCCTATACTTATGTTTGGTGAGTTATCATATGCAAACTCTTCTTGTGACATAGTTTGATCCCACTAGCTATGATGTTCAGTGACCAAACTTCTCAACAAATTTCCCAAGCTCTGATTTGCCACCTTCTTTTGTCCATCTGTTTGAGGGTGATATGTTGAAATAAAATACATTTTTGTCCCCAGATTCTTCCATAATGTTCTCTAGAAATTACCAAGAAATTTAGTGTCCCTAACTGAGACAATACTCTTGGGAAATCCATGAAGTCTCACAACTTCCTTGAAAAACAAATTTGCAATGTGTGTTGCATCATTTTTCTTTTGGCATGGGATAAAGTGTGCCATCTTTGAGAATATATCAACCAAAAAAAATATCGAATCACTTCCCCTCTGGGTTCTTGGCAATCCCAGCACAAAATCCATGCTTATTGCATCCCAAGGCCTATCTGGAATAGGTAGTGGCTGATACAATCTAGTGTTTTGTTTCTTTCCTTTTGCATACTGGAAATATTACATTTTTTCACAAACTTCTTCACCTCTGCTCTCATACATGGGCAATAGTATGAACTTTTCAACTATGAAAATGTCTTTTCATGGCCAAAATGTCCTCCTAGACCTCCATTGTGTTTTTCCTTTAGCAGATTTTGTCTCATCGAGCACCTCGGTATTCACAATTGGAAACCTTTAAACATCAATCCACCTTGAATCATATACTCTGTCCACTGGCTTATGTCTCTAAGAACATGATTTTCACATGCTTCATATGCTTCTTTGAAATCTGGATCATCACAATACATATCCTTAAGGTGTTCAAACCCTAAGGTCTTGACCTGGAATTCCTGCAGAATCAGACATCCCCTACTCAATGCATCAACAACTTTGTTAGCATTACCAAAAATATGTTTAATGACAAAAGTGAAATTTTGCATAAACTCTATCCAATTAGCATGTCTCTGGTTTAACTTCTCTTGTCTGGTTATGAATTGTAAAGCTTGGTTATCTCTATACAAGACAAATTCTTTTGGAACAAGGTATTGCCTCCATTTCTTCAAGGCTTGAATTATGGCATAAAACTCTTTATCATATGTGGAGTACTTTCCCTTAGTCTCATTCATCTTCTTATTGAAATATGCAACATGCCTATTATCTTGGCTAAAAAATGCTCCAATTGCAACTCCACTTGCATCACATCTTACTTGAAATGTCTTCCCGAAATTTGGCAAGACCAGAATTGGTCATTCTGTTATCTTCTCCTTCAACATATTGCAATTTTTCTCACCTTCTTCTATCCATTTAAAAGAATTGTGTCTCTTCTTCACTGTATCCATCATTGGTGCACAAATTCCATTGAAATTTCTAATGAACTTCCTATAGAAACTAGCTAATCCATGGAAGCTTCTCACTTCAAACATACTCCTTGGCAATGGCCATTCTTTGATTGCTCTGACCTTCTCGGGATCCATCTTCAATTCATTTGAAGAGATCACAAAACCCAAGTAAATGAGTTATGTCTTCATAAAAGAGGACTTCTTTAGATTTATCAACAACTTCTCATGTTGTAGTCTCCTCATCACTAATGCCAGATGTCTCAAATACTCCCCTTTAGTTTTATTGAAGACCAATATATCATCCAGATATATGATCACAAACTTACCAATGAAATCCTTCAATACTTCATTCATCGGTATCATAAAAGTACTTGGGGAACTTGTTAAACCAAATGGCATAAAAATCCATTCATGCAACCCCTCATTTGTCTTAAAGGTTGTTTTCCACTCATCACCTTCTCTCGTTCTTATATGGTGATATCCACTTTTCAAATCTATCTTTGAAAATAAATATTGCTCCACTTAAGCAATTGATTAAGTCATCCATTTTTGGAAAAGGAAATATGTACCTAATGGTGATCTTATTTATGGATCTTTAGTCTGTACACATTCTCCATCCTCCATCCTTCTTTGGACTCAACACAGTTGGTATTGCGCATGGACTCAAGCTTTCTCTGACCAAACCTTTGTCTAATAATTCTTGGACTTGTTTCTTTACCTCCTCATTCTCTTGAGGTGTCAATCTATATGTCGCTTTGTTTGACAAACTTTCTCCTAGTATCAAGTCAATATGATGGTTGATACTTATGATGGGTGGCAATGAGTTAGGCAACTCATCCACTACTATGTCAGCAAAATTCTCCAACAGCTCCTGAACTTCTTCTGGAAAATTATCCATAGAAGTACTTGTAAGGAAAACTATGGGATTCCTCACCACAACAAGCTGCATCTCATGTTCCTTCTTGACTTCACTCAGGAGTTCCTTCCCACTCATGAGAAGTATGCTTGTGTTGGGTTCTTCCTTTACTTTATTCTCTTCTATTGGAAGCAACATGTATGTTCTACCATTCTTTTCCAAAGTGTAAGTGTTCCTTCTCCCATCATGAATGGAATTCCTGTCAAAATGCCATGGTCTCCCCAACAAAACATGACATACATCCATGGGAATTACATCACACAAAATCTCATCTCTATATCCACCTATTTTAAATTCAACGAGGCATTGTTTAGTTACCATTACCCGGTGTCCTTTTTGCAACCATGAGACCTTATATGGATTTGGATGTGCAGTTGTTCCAGATCCAATTTCTCCACCATATCCGTGGATACTATATTATCAGTTCTCCCACTATCAATTATCACCTTGCATACTCTATCTTTAGTATTGCAAGTTGTCCTAAACAAACTGTTCCTCTCCACTGGTTTTTCAATTTCTAGTTTTGGCTTCAAGAGAACCTTCCTCAACATCATAGATTTTCCATCCTCTGCACCTTCTGCTTTAACATTCTTTTTTTGTTCTTTTGAAATGTGAGCCTCACCTCCTCCTTTTTTTTTCTAGGGACATTCCCAAGACTTGTGTCCCGATTTTCCAAAGGTATAACATGTTATCTATCCTCCTTTGCTTCTTCCTCTTCCTCTGGAAAAAATAATTTATTCCACCAGGTTGCCTCCCTCTGGAGCTTCCTCCTCTTTCTGAGTGACTGTGGATTTTCTCATCCTCACCCTTGGGCTTCTGTGCCTTATCATGGGAAACTCCTTTGCCTTTGTTCGGGCTTCTACCTCTTCCTCGTTGGCTTTGTTTTTTGATAATACTTGGGCATGAACTTAGCCTTCAACTTGGCTACCATTCTATCCCAACTCTTAATCTTTTTCTTACCTTTTGTTCGTCTGTTAGCCTATAGTTCATCCTGTAAGTTTTAAACCTGCGAAGTAAAGCAATGCATATAGATTCTTAAGCAATACAAAAATTAATCAATGGCTCATACACAAAGTACATAGAGATTTTTACCGGAAACCCTCAATCGGGAAAACCTTTCTTATTTTCATTATATCGAATTTCACCATTCGCTATACAATATATACAATTTTTTTAGGTATTCCGTAGATACCAAAACCCTAATCCCTTAATCTGGGATTAATTTACAAATCAACTAAAAATAGCAAAAATCGCCCAAAAAAAAATTTCAGGGCGCTGCCTCGGGCTACCGCCCGGTGCCGAACGCTGTGGGTAACCAGGGGGGGGCATACCTGCCCCCCCCTAGGACCCCCCCTAGGAAAGCGCCCGACGCACACGACAAAGCTCTAGGTGAAGGGATCGTCAGACGCAGTTGTCATATCTGACGCACCCACACACACACACATGCAAAGAATATAACACATCCCACCACAATGTTGCATGTCCTTTCAACTTGGTGACAACATGTCTCACCTTCTTGTCCTCATCAACATCTTCATAGTCAAAATACTTTTCCATGGACCTTATCCAATCCAACAACTCTTCAACATCTAGATTCCCTTCATACATTGGGATGTCTATTTTCGCTCTGTCTCCCAACTTCACAACAAATTTCAGTAAGCGTTCTTCGAAAGCATCTCCCTATGAAGCTTCTTCAACCTCTGTCTCTTCACTTTCTTCCTCACTGATGTCTCCAAAATCAGGTGCTCTCCTCTGTGCTGCTTCCATCGCTTCCAACCTTGCACACAGTTCTCTCATTTACCTTTCAACAACTCGATTGACTACATGAGGTTCCATGTGTCTCCTCAGTGGCATTGTGTTGACTGGTCCTCACACACATAGTACAACTTCAAGCTCTTTTTCTACTACCTGAAAATGAAATCAGCCTCTAATACCACTTGATGAAACCTCCCTACTCTCCCTCGGGGTTGTACGACCTCCCAGTCAAGGATCTTCAAATATCTAAGCCGAATCGGCTCTTCGGTCCTCCAATAGGTCCTGAACAAATGACACACATAGGACCCTTTGATGTTTCCGCAGGTTTAAGTGACTCGCATAGGCATTCTCGGTCGCTTTTGGCAACACCATATTTCTAGTACTAGCTCCTATATTAGACTCCTCTCCAATATGACCATGAACTATGGCCTTGGGCCAATATCTTCCTGAATTTGTGCTTTGTCAATTATGGATGTAGCTTCCTCCCTCTTCCTCGATCTCTGTATCGGTGAAATTCAATAATAGGCACTAGATCCTCTGTAATAGGCCCCTTTCTCCTGGGACCTTGGGCTATGACCCAGGGCTTAATCCAAAGTGCACTAAGTCTTCGACACTTTGGCCTTAGGCAATTTCTCTTTTCTTTAACACACGACGCTTGCAAAGCGTCGAACGTCGGACTGACAGAATCTTGATCTGTTCTCCACCCGTCCTCGCGATCTAACGATTGATGGCGATTTGACCTTCGGGCCTTCGATAGTTTTCAACCACAGTTGTTGCCAATTCCTTTGAACCCCAAACCGATGAACATAACTGGCGCGAGAATAAACGGTTCTCGCTTATCCAACAACTAACGACTATGATCAATTTTGAAATTCCACCCTTCTTGAGTTCTAATTGTTGAGTTCTTCCTTTCCTCTTTGCAACTTTCTTCTAGAGTGTCTTTCCTCCGAAGTATCAGATCTTTCGACACATTTATTTCGAGATGAACGATCTATATCTATTTTGGCACTTCGAAACTTTAGCAATTCGCGCTCTAGGCTACTACTCACCAAGATCACCCTTCGAAGTGATCCTCTTTCAAAGGAAATAATCCTCCGCCACACATCCTCTTGACTCAATGGTCTGGATTTGTTCCATTGTTCGAAATTCAACGATTTTCGTTGGTCATCCACATGACACAACTCCTTATATCTTTCAACATTGAAACGTTGAGCGAGTTATCCTACCTCCACCTGCCTCCTCCAATATCACAGACTAGAATTCCTTTTCAGGACTTCTATGAATTCCTCGCTCCTATGTACACTGAGACTAAATCTCGGGCATTTTGCTCAGATCCAATGATCTGGAACGATTTTTCTTCCACCTAGGAATATCTTGGACGATAACTCGGTAAACCTTCAGAGATTCACTCCCTTTGAATATTTCTTCCCGCTATCTCTCTTGATCTGTGTTTCTTGAACCCTTTTACCCCTTAGAGGGCTACTTCGACACTTAGTTGAAATTTGAATCTGTGCGCTCCCTGCAACATATTCTTATGCAAGACTTAGTTTCTCATGGGTGACTATGAACACCTTGCAACAATCCCTCTTGCACTCCTTTCAAATGGAAGTTTCACGCTACCTCTTCTGAGCTTCTAATTCGAAATAGACTCTGTCAACGCACTCCTTGCGGAATTTATGCACACCTTGCATGAACTCAATGAAGAGAAAGAATTGAAACTTATCTGAATGCTTCACAGTTTCATATACTCAATAAATAACCCATTCATTCATGAAACAAAAAATAACAGGGAAACTGTAAACAATAGCAACACCATGTGTTGGGTCAATATCCCTTTGTTATATTCATTCAGATGTAAATGGATACAACTATGATAAAAACAACTTACATTCAGTAACAACTATCTCCAACTGATCTGCAACAACTTTATTCAGGCATACAAGGCATCTATTTATAAAAGAGGTCCTATATGGTTCCCTCGAACTACCTATCTGATCAAAGTAAAATCTTACAACTACTTAGTCCTATTATAGTAAATGTTTGTGACATACAATTTAAGGTGAATGCTCAGATCCATGCCAAAATCAAATAACTCAAGGATGATCTGATCTTTCCTGGTTTGACACACTCGTTCAACCTCCAACCATTAACACTTCTCTGATTCATCATTTACTTAGAAGTTCTCTAAGATACGCCACCTTTCAAAATTTAAAATTTTACTCAAAAGGAGTGCTAGGGGCTATGTTTTTATCCCATGTGGCTTTGCTGACAATTCTCTTGAATCATGCTCCCCCTCCTCATGATCCTCTGGTTCTTCTAGTTGGATTGTTTCAGTCACGACAGTAGCAATGGGTTCTGTGTCAATGATTTTTCTCGTTTTATTGTTTTCTGAATCAGAGTCAGATCCAAGGCTCAGATCATTTTCTTTGAGCCTGACCAACAATGATTGTTTTGAGTGACATTCATCAGTGTTGTGCCAAGGGATTTTGTGGAAGTCGCACCATTTTCTGTTGTCATTCATTTTCTCGTTACCCTTATTTTCTTGCGGTTTGGACTGGTTTTCTTGAGGTTGGTTATTCTGTGAGTCAAGGATTCCTTTACCATACTTTGGTTGTTACGGATTTGCAGACCCAAACTCCCACTTGATCTGCTACTTAAATTTCTTCTTAATTTTGACAACATATAGATAAGCAGCTCCCAGTGATGAGATGTCTAGAAACTCCATTCTTATTTAGGTGTACATGTGTAGAGCCCCACGATATTTCAGAACCATATGGAACTTAGAGTATTTGATACCTAGTTTGGTGTGCAAGGTATGGAAAGTATTTGTTGACTCTGGCACTGCTTGGCCCCTTTCATGATGCAACATGGTCCATCTCATGTACTGGTCATCATAGTTTCCAAGAGGGTAATATTTTTCCTTGACTGCATCCATAAAAAAATATCAGGTGGGCTTGGCCCAAATATTATAGACTCCTCTGTGGAATTTTTCTCCCAATAATCTTCCCACCAATATTTGACATGGGGGACAACCTTAGGGAGCGCAAAGGTGATATTTTCTCTATTAGAAAAATTGTTGATAGAGAAATAACCTTATAACAGATTTAACCACTTTTCCAAAGCATCTGCATCTATCTGACCTTCAAAAAAGAGAATATAAAAATTAATTTGTACCTTTAACGGGAGGTGCTTCCAAAATGGTTTCTTGATGAAGATGCATCTGTTATTGTCGGAAGTAGTTGAAGGATTTGGGAAAAATTCTCCATCATATCTTCCCTTTTTCACATGAGGGATTCCTCTAGAAATAGATTAATACAATATTTTTCTCCCACGTCTGTCTTTTCTTCCACCATGGGAAGTTGCTTGGGTTGGTTGTCCTCAAGATAAACTAGCTCGAGACCCAACTCTCTATACCTTGACCTCGTTGGGGACATGCACTAAGAAACAATAATGAGCAACTTGATTTGATACCACTAATCCATATTATTTTGAGAAGGAAATAAAGGAAAAGATATAGTAATGAAATACATAGATATATTGCAAGAAACACAGAGATACAGTAATACACAATTTCTATTAATGAGAGAAATGTACAGAAACTGTAAAAATACAGAGTTAATGAACTCGCTAGAATGGTGACAACTTATATTTGAGAAGAGATGTGATGAATACGATCATTCACAAGAAGATGATGATGTTTACAACGAGGATCAAAAGGCCTTTTTAACATAAATAAAATCCGAAACCAAAACCCCAGAAGATAAAACGCCAAAAGTTTTGTGGGCCCTGATGGGGGTAGTTGATATGTCAACTTCCAGAGGGCGTAACATTTTCATACGATCTCCATTTGAAGTGTTCAATACCTCGTCAGAAAGTTCTATCTAAGAAGTAAAAATTCCATTAGGGTTCAACGCATGTTGATGGCAACCCCTGGCCACCAAAAGTCCAAAAACACATCATTTAGGGCCTCAAAACAACCTTGGAAGTTTGGGACTCGAAAAACTGTAAAAAACTGCCAAAATGAAAAACTATTCTTTGAAATAGTGGAATAGGTAGGTTTCCAGCGATATCCATATGGATCAGCGATGGGCCTATAGATCGTAGTGGAAAACATAGCTTCATGGAGGAGGTTAGTATCTTAACCCTCTCTATGTTCTTCATCGTTATATAATTATTCTGTATTCTATGTATTTATATTGATATTTTATTGTATGTTGTTTTGCATTTGTTACATCTGAGTAGTAGACCCTCTACGCCCATGGATGCATAATTTCCTAGCCCCACCACCAATGCATAATTAGAGGAAACATTCTCATTGGGTGCACCCCACCCAGAGGTATGTGTCACATTTGATAAATTCGCCTCAGTCATTTCTTTATTTTATGACATCCTCAAATTTTTAATGTTCTTGTATTTCTACAAGATTTGGGACTAAGCAATGTCAAGAAATGTCCATCTGGGATGGAAAATTCACCTGCATCACAGGTATCATGTATACAGTTAAATATCGTATAATTCTAAAAAAAGAAATTGTTTATGTTTTTGAATTTTACCATTTGGTACTAATAGTTCAATATTATTAATATGTATGTAGGCTACAAACATATTTTCTACTTATAATACTACTACACTCCCTGGGGAACTGTGATTTTATTTTGGGTTACCTTTGTCCATGCTTAGGGAGTTGCAATCACTTGTACATTATGTGGGGGTCTATCGCATCCCACCCCCAACATCTGTCTTATTGCACACATCCTCAATGGATTCGCATGCAAGCCACCCATCTGCACTACCTCTTCCATCGCATCCATCTACAATGGATGCACATGTATGCCACCCACCCCCACCACCATTTCCATCGGCCCCATCTACCTAGGTTGCAACAATAGAGGTTCCCTTAGAAAAGGTTGTACAAACCAGTGCTCCATCTGCCAGATAATCTCCATTGAGGCCCGAGATATTCACGGTGAGATAATTTGTTGATGATAATTTTTTATGTATCATGAATTTGATTTTATGCATATTTGTTTAACTTTTTTAACTTGATCCTTGTAACTAATGCAGGGTGGCATCGTGGAGAGATTGGGGTCGTGGAGGAGGGTAACAACCTCACGATTAATGGTAGCATATACATTGAGTTGTCTTAGGTTAAATTACAAAGTTTCATTTTGTATGTCTATTAATTCATTCAGGAAAAAAACTTATAACAATGTTTTTTCTTTGTGCAGTATCTAGAGTGTCAGAGCATGCCCAAGCCTAGAAGCACTTGAGGTGCTTCCTCGAGCAAGATAAGAAAGATATATTTCTAGGATGCTCCTGAGGGTGGCGAGGGTGGCAGTGGTCATGCAGAAACAATGAGATTCATAAAAAAGGTGTCATGATATATATATATATATACAACATTGTCTAAATTGTACATTTCTTACAAAATGGCACCTTGTGCCCAATATACAAAATGACAACAAGTTCCCTAACATAAAAAACATTCATATGGTGGCCTAGATACAAAATGGCAATAATTGGTCAATCATTGGCCACTTCCACCCTCACCATTCTCATGAGCATCTTGGAAATCTATCTTTCTTCTCTTGCTTGAAGAAACAACTTGAGTAGATTTGGGTTTGGGTGTGCTTCGTCACTCTGAAGACTGCACAAAGAAAAACCATTGTGACAAGTTTTTTTCCATAATGAATTAAAAGACTTACAAAATGGTACTTTGTAATTTAACATAAGACAACTCACCACATATGGGACTAACGATCGTGAGGGTGTTATCCTCCTCCATGACCCTAATTGCTCAATGATGCCATCCTGTGTCAGTTACAAGGATCAAATCATCAAAATTAAACAAATATTCATAAAATCGAATTCATGATACATTAAAAATTATCATCAACACATTATCTCACCGTGAATATCTCTAGCCTTGGTGGAGAGTGACTGGAAAATGGAGCACTCGATTGTACAACCTACTATGATGCAACCTCTATTGTGGTAGCCTCAATGGATGGGGCCGATGGAAATGGTGGTGGGGGTGGGTCACATACGGATGCATCCATTATGGATGGATGTGATGGAAGAGCTGGTGCAGATGGGCGACCCATGCGTGCATCCACTGAGGATGCACCGAATAAGAAAGATGTTGGGGGTGGGAGGCAATGGACCCTCACAGGTTGTACAAGTGATGGAAACTCACTTTTCCTAGAGTAAGTTAACCCATGATTAGAGGTCAGGTGCCCAGGGAGTGGACTAATACTATAAATGGTGAATATGTTAGCATCCTACATACATATTAATAATATTGAATTATTAGTACCAAATAGTAAAATTCAACAACATAAATACCACAAAATATTTAAACAATATTTAACTTTACACATGATACCTGTGATGCAGGTGACTTGTCCATCCCAGATGGACATTCCTCGACTTTGTCTAGTCCCACAACCTATAGAAACACAAGAACATTACAAATTAAAGGATTCCATAACATAAATAAATTACCATGGTGAATTTATCAATTATGACACACACATGTGTATGGGGTGCGCCAAATGAGCAGGTTGCCTCTACTACTGCATAAATGGTGGAGACATGCATTGATGCATCCATGGGCGTAGAGGGTCTGTTACACAGATGTAACAACTACAAATCAACATAATGATATAACGATATAAATACTCGGAATGCCATATAAATATGTAATGATGAAGAATATAGAGATGGTTAAGATAGTAACCTCCTCCATGATGCTATGTTGTCGAATGTCTTCCATAGGCCCATAACAGGTCTTCCCGCAACTTGAGCATCTATGAGGTTGACATGGACGACTACTATGTCCATGTTCTCTCTCCTCACTCCACTCTGTTATATGGGGTGAAGCTCTGAACCCTCTATCAATGTCACTGGCAGGAACCTATTTCCAAGATAGTGCAACAAAGTTATTGTGTTGCACTAGGCTCTGAGTCAATGATGATATAGCTAATTGTACCTACTGCAATCTCTTTGCAACAGGAGGATGTTGGGAAGGGGGCCAGACCTTTACCTGAGGGGACAAGGACCTAACATGGGATCGCTCCTAGCATTCTCTCGATACTGTGTGGACCCTCAACCCACCTGCTAGAAGTCACTGATGTTGAAGTAGTTGACATGTTGAATCAAAATAAATTCATCCTACAATTTTTGAAAAAAAATATAAAGGCACCTCCCTATTATTGCGGGGAGGTTTATCAAATACCATGTACCACCTATCCATCCAGTTTTGACTAATTTGTGAGTGGATGCACCATTCAATGAAAATGTGTTTCTTGGTCATGGGTGGTTGTTGTTGATATCAAGGATCAATAAAATAGACATCAATTGTTGTTTTGATATGCCCAAGTCTCAGACTTGTTTTCTATCCAATCTAGTGTTGTAATACTCAAACATTCTTGCCCTATATTCAGAAATAGAAGTCAATTTCCCTTGGTCACTTGCAATGGACCTCACAATGACGTCTAAACAAGTGGCCAATGACTCTCTGCTTGGTTCTCTTGTTCCCCTTAATTGATTTACAAGTGTTCTTAATGTGTCCAACCCCTCATTAATTTAGGTTTTTAAGTTGGGAAGTTGTGGTGGGCTGGGGTTTTCCTCGCCTTGGTCTATTGGTTGACGGTTTACATTGTCTTTGGGTTCCATTTTATAATGTATGTTGCACTCTAAAAATACAATTTAATAAGTGGACCTATAAAAAAGGTATTACAAACAACAATTCCATTTTATCCCAGGGTGAAATCATGAAGATGGGTTACACTTTTGGTTGTTTTATGAGAAAAAAACTGTATTTTCACAAGTTCTTCAACTTCCGTCATACACAAATATTTTTTTTGTTTAGAATTTCACTTTACAGTAAAACCAAAACTTGTGAAGAATTTTGTTAGCTTTTCAATGATTATTTTTCAATTTTTTTTTATCATGATTTGATATGTCAATTTGGCAATTGTTTAATAGTATATTCCTTAAACATGAAAGAAATGATAATGAGTAACTTTTTCCTACAACAATGTATCTATTATTAAAGTTATGTTTTTAAGAAATGAAATATACTGCAACAATCTACAAAGACTCTATTTTACTATGACTATCATTTTGAATCTAACGGATGAATATTATAATTTCTAGAATTTTTTGAAGTTGACCAAGCTGAAAATGTTGCAGATTTTAAACACATGTTTTTCTACACCTTGTATCTATCTTAATTTTTACTTAAAACTAAAATCTAAATATACCCTTTTGAAAAAAACAGTTTTAGGATTATGAATATATTTTTTCTAAATTTTTCACTATAAATTTTTAGAGATACCGATATTTTATTTCACTGAATCATAATGTCTACTGAAAATATTATGCAGTGATTTTTTTTTAAAATTAAACAAAATTAGATAAAAATAAAGAAAATGAAAACAAATTATAGGAATTGAAAGTAGATTCAATTTTGGAAACGCTGGTGTCATTTTCAAAACCAAATTCTCAGTATTTGCAGTAGTCCGCAACCTTCGAAGTTCAGGTAAGATTGGGGAAATTCTCTAGTTTTTGTTTTCAGTCCCAATTTCATATTTTCGGTCGAAATAATCTTTTGACTGAAAAAAAATTATTTCGACCGAAAGACTAAATTCTAACGGAAACCGTTAAAATTGAACAGTTTCCAAGGTTATTCGGCCGAAAAAAACTTATTTTGGTCGAAATCCTGTTGAACGAATTCCGTCGGTCGGAAAAAATGAAAAGACACGTCCAATCACTTCATTTCGCACCAAATTGTATAAATAGGATTTCGGCCGAACACATTTAACACAATTCATCGGATGGACAGACAGATATGAGCTCAGGGATAGGGATTTCAAAGCATTTCTATTACTAATTGCAGCTGTATGCTTTTCTTTATTTATTTATTTCCTTCGTTCCATAGGCTTAATCGGAGGATCGATATCGATACATGATGGTTTTCTAGAGCACCTAACCAAAGTTTCGAATCATTTTTTTTTTTGTTTTTTTTTAATAAGGTAATTGATGTTTGTTCAAGTTTTTATTGGAATAACAATTTATATGTTGAAAGATAAATGTTGAGCATTTTTTCAAGGTGAAGTATTTGTTGAACATATCTTTTACATATAACTATAAATGTCATGGGAAACAAAAGTTTGCGCAAGATAAAATTTGATCGCACTCGAGATGATACTCGCCAAATCAAACAAATGAAGGAGCTTTATTGGAGAAAGAAACAAGAACATGCAAATATCGAAGAAAGAAACGATGATAATGTCAATAGATATTTTCAACATGAAGAAGTTCAACCAGGTATGCATACACATATGATGATTGAGCACACGACACACATTGAGACTGTATTCATAAAGTACATAATTCAAAGTATAGAATTCAAGTTTAAAATATTGTAAATAATATAATTGATTGTAATTACGATTTGATGTTTTTCAAAAAACATAAATATATTTGTTTCATAATGTCGAGGAAGATGTTGAAATCGAAATTGAAGCAGAAGACGTTGAAATCGAAATTGAAGCAGAAGACGAATCACCTATAGGTATGTATATAAATTTTGATAATACAAGATGAACACTCATGTATATATAGTTTAGTGAATTTGTGTTCGGGTTATGTTTTTTAATATAAACTTTAAATTGAAATATGCAGGAGAATCTATCAACATTGATGATAAAATATTAGAAAATGTTGATACTGGAAAATTTGGGAAGAAAAAAGATAAGAATTATATAAGATATCGAACTAATAATATGTATAATACTTTTTTCAAAGATGAATCAGTAAAAGTACAAGCTAAACTTTTACTTTGTCTAATGAAGTCAAAAAAGTTAAAAGAAGCTACATCATTATTGGGTATTCAAAAGTCGATAAATGATACAAAGGTGAAACAAAATGTCTTTAACAATATAACTAGTGTATTAAAATCTTTTGGAAAATATCGAAAAGAAGATGTCCGTGTTGCACGTAGAGCGATACAAACAACAGTTGTTTCATTTAGCAATATAAAAGATCATTTGACATGACACATGGCAAAAACGATGTGAACGTCAAGAAAAAAAATGCACAAACATAAAAAAATTCGATTGCAAATAGATGTAAATGACGAATTGGCTTGTTGGACAATGATTTCTAGACAACCCTACAAAGATAGACTTGTAGAAAATGTTAAAGAATTGGCTCGTAATTGTTGGTTGGAAGAATCTCGTGTTTTACCACATACAAGGGATGTGTTGCGATGAAGAATAGCAAAAAAACAATATGAAGAACATCCAAAACATATATTTCCAATGACACAATTAGAGTTGTTCAATAAGTTCAAAGAAGAACACAAAGAAGTTAAAATTTCCATCAATACATTTGTGCAAAAAAAACCATGGTTTGTTAGACCCATCACTGTTCATGACACTTGTTGTTGTCATTATCATGTGGAATTTGAGTTGTATTACGACACTTTTTTCGATTTTGGTAAAACATTATGGCCAGGTTCACCTCCTCCTTCCACATTCTGTGTTTTTATATCTGAAATTCTATGTGAAAGAGAAGATGATGATTTATTTTACAAAAACAAATGTGTTGGTGGAAATAAATGTGATCATTGTGGAAATATAAGTTTGTTTCATTCAAAGTATCATATTGATATGAATGATCAATCATTCTATAATATAAGAGTCAATTGGAAGAGATATGAATATATCAATAGCACCGCTCCACATTCTTCAAATGTTATTTCCAAAAGGATTGATTTGAAGGTAGATAAAATCTGTGTGATAGATTTTTTGAAGAAGATTGAGGAAGAAATCTATAAATACACCAAGCATTCACATAGAGTGCAATCGAAAGATCTACAATTCAAACAATCCCGTGAAGTGTTTCCACCAAGGACAATTTTGTATAAAGTTGATTTTGCAGAGAATTACACATTCACTGCACAAAAAGAAATACAGAGCGAATATTATCATTTTGATCAAGTCACAATATTTGTCCACATTCTATATAGACATGCTCAATGGAGTCTTGATAACATAGAAAGCACCAACGACAATCAACATGTTATTAAATAATATCACTTTTATATAAGTGATGATCAAGCACACAACACACATTATGTACAACATTGTTTTGATAAATTTTATGATTCGTTGAAAGAACATGAAATTCGATTCGAACGACATTGGATATGGTCAGATGGGTGTGCGGGTCAGTTAAAATCTTCACGATCATTCTATTGGTTATGTCGTCTTCATAAAAAATTAAACATTACACATTATTGGAATTTTTTTTAGACTGGTCATGGAAAAGGAGAGCACGACGGTGCAGGGGTATGTATAAAACAAACACTTCGAAGGTATCAGTTGAACCCTCATGCTGATCAATTTGAATCCACTGAGAAAGTTGTTAAATGGTGCAAAATGGCGCTAAGCCATGAATATAATCCTTCAAGGCATGTGTGCGGGTGTGTCTAAATATAAATGTTACACATGCACACATGATTTTTTTTTTGAACGTGTTCAAATTTATATTCAAACTTCAATAATTTTCTTGAGAGATTTCAAGTTAACAAGTTCTTGTCTTGTGAATGTTTTTTTGGTATGTTGAAATCCAAGATGTAAATAGATCAATCCTATATGACGTCAGTACAATACCCGGGACATGAAAAATACATTCAGTTAAAACAAAATGTTTTGAAAATGTGTTTGTGTTTGATAGAAGAAATGATTCTTGTTTTTGTTCAGTTTGCATAGAGAACACAGAATCCATAGATATTTGCGAAAAAGAAAATGCAGGATATGTTAAATCTTGGAGACATACCGAACTTAATGTAAAAGGGAAAATGCCACTTGCAAGCTCAGAGGAGATGGAATCAAATGAAACTATAGTATTAGTTGATGGCGATAGAGTTTTTGATCTTGTTAGAGAAAGTAATTTTTATGTTTAAATTTTTTCAAATAACTTGTAGATGTACATGTGTGATAATCTAACACGAACTATTTGTTGTCCAATATATCCAATTATTTGCAGGAGATGTTTTTGCCATGATTTCACCTGTAGACAACAATGAAAACGTGAAGTATTATTTGATGCGATGCACAGAACAAAAGATGAGTCTATTAGAAGATTTTGATGATAACAATTTTATATATGAAAGAGTATCTATTGTATTGAAAGGATATTTTTTTCAAGAAACCCAGCAAAACGATACTCATGTTCACTTTCAAGATTACCAGTCAGATGTCACAAGTTGTCAATATAGTCATTTGGTATGTGTAGTCTGCATAAAGTTAATAGAAGTTCAATAAACAAAAAAAAAGGTTAGAAAATGGAAAATGTCCAAAGTCAATCATGAACGAATAATTGAAGATGTAATACTATTACGATGTTTTTAAACAAGTGGCACATGTACATTCCAGAATTGTTTATTTTTCATTGAAAGTACTTTCCAGAATTTGATGACTTGTTTTCACTATTTTCAACCATATTTCCAAATAGGATATTTATAAAAAGGGTACATGTATAAAAAACTTAGGATCATTCTTAAAAAACACAGATAAAATATGATTCAACCATATTTTATCTGTGTTTTTCAACCATTACACCAATCAAAATTATTTTATGAGCATTACACCAATCAAAATTGAGTTGTATACCTCTTGTATTGTAAGCATTTTATTTTAAACTAAAAAATTGTTAAACACCATTTCCATTGAACACTTACTTTTTTCAATAGCATTTTTTTCCATTTTATTTTACTAATATTGCATTAATTTAAAAAAAAGTTAAACATATTTTATTTTTTCTATTGTAATAATATCTTGTTTCAAATTTTAACTCATTCCAATTTTGATTTTATTTTACGACCATTAAATAAAAATTAAAATTGAATTGAACATATCTTTTATTTTGAATATTTTTTTTTAATTATTGTTCTCAAAATTAAAGAAAAGTTAAAAACATCTCTTTCATTTTGAGATTTTATTTTATTAAGGGTATATGAACTTTGAGGTGAATATATCTTCTAGCTTTAGCATTTTTTTAATGAAGTTACATGATAAAATTAAAGAAGAGTTGATCATCTCTTACATTTTAAGGTTTTATTTTATTGTCACATCATTTTGAGCATTTTATTTTATCATTATCACACAAATCAAAAAAGAGTTGAACATCTCTTCTATCTCAAAATTTTATTGTATAAACATTACCTATAATTAATTTGGATCTTTTCTATCTTGAGAATTTTATTTTTATTACTATTGCACCAATCAAAGAAGAGTTGAACATCTCTTCTATCCTAGATTTGAGAGTATTGACTTGTTTAAATGGTATTTTTTTTTTTTAAATTAATATTATAACAACTAAAAACAATTTAAACATCTCTTCCACTTATTGTAATAACACTTGACAAATAATATTATATATATAGCAATATCTTCATTCTAATTATTAAGTTGATTTACATTTAAAATTTGAAATTATTTAGAATCTTTATTTTAATAATTAAGTTGATTTTCATGTAAACTTATTTAGAAGTGTTAATCATTAGAATTAAATTGTAATTAATAGATCTCTTCTCTAACAAAGTTAAGGAAATTAATACAACCTTGCCTAAAGTCAAGTGAATTAAATTGTAATTGATAGATTTATTCTCTAATAAAGTTAAGACAATTAATACAACCTTGCCTAAAGTCAGGTGAAGACCCTTACAAAAATGTGGGTTTATGTGAATAATACTAAACCATAGCTTGCAAATCGTTTTCCTAATGTAATTCTCTTTCATACATGTTATCTAAGTTGTACAAGGGGTATGTGTTGTTCCTTGGCATGTCTAAAACACAATGTGTTGTTCCTTGTTCTACATTGGTTACATTCTTCCAAAATCAAACACAAGTTTTATGAAAGGAAATTGGTAAATCATGAAAATGTCTTCCTTTTAGTGCAGTTCATACCAATATAGGCTTTGCATGTTTAAAGTGTTTTCTATTACCATATATTCTCAAATAAGTTTTGCATGGTTTAACATGTTGTCTACTATCATATATATTCTTAAATAGATATGCAATGTTACAATCTTGTATGTTTGACAGTTCAATTTTTTCTTGTCTATCTATTGATTTTGCATATTGTTAAATATATAAACAACAACACATTCTTGTATTATTGACTTTGCATATTCTTAAATAGATAAACAACAGTTCACATTCTTGTATTATTTCACTTTAATTTTTTATTTTCATTTATTTAGCAGATATCATATGTCTATTTTTTCTTTAGTTTTTCCTTTAGTTTTTTTTTTATTAGTTAAGTGCACCTGGATGTAATCAATTTATTTAACGGGTTTCATATGCATATCTTTCCTTTAGTTTTTTTTTTTTATTGTAACCAATTTATTTAACAGATCTCATATGCATATCTTTCATTTAGTTTTTTTATTAGTTAAGTGCATCTATGTAACCAATTTATTTAACAGATCTCATATGCATATATTTCCTTTAGTTTTTTGATTAGTTAAGTGCATATCTATGATCTCATATGCCTATCTTTCCTTTATTTTTTTTTATTTTTTATTAGTTAAGTGCATCTATGTAACCAATTATTTAATATATCCCATATACATATCTTTCATTTAGTTTTTTTATTAGTTAAGTGCAAATCTATGATCTCATAGGTCTATATTTCCTTTAGTTTTTTTTATTAGTTAAGTGCATCTATGTAACCGATTTATCTAACAGATCTGATATGCCTCTCTTTCTTTTAGTTTTTATTGTTATTTAAGTGCATCTATGTAACCAATTTATTTAACAGATCTCATATGCCTATCTTTCCTTTAGTTTTTTTTATTAGTTAAGTGCATCTATGTAACCAATTTATTTAACAAATCTCATATGTCCATCTTTTCTTTAGTTTTTCCTTCAATTTTTTTTATTGGTTAAGTGCATCTATGTGACCAACAAGGTCATTAGTAACTAGAAAAAAAAAACAAATCTTTTAATATAAAATTAATAACATAAAATGAAACATTTAAATTAATACATAGCAGAAAATTATTTAAGAGTTTGATCATATTTTTGACAATTCAGAGTGAACATAAAATGAAACATTCAAATTAACACATAATTTTAATACAAAATTATTCTACCACCAAAATTATTTGATGATATGTCAATAGAATCATATTTTTGACAATCCACAGTGAACATAAAATGAAACATTTAATTTAATACATAGCAGAAAAATATTTAAGAGTTTGATTATATTTTTGACAATCCACACTAAACATAAAATGAAACATTTAAATTAATACATAACATAAAAGTATTTAAGAGTTTCATCATATTTTTGACAATCCACAGTGAACATAAAATAAAACATTTAAATTAATAAATAGCATAAAAGTATTTAAGAGTTTGATCATATTTTTGACAATCCACAGTGAACATAAAATGAAACATTTAAATTAATATATAGTAGAAAAGTATTTAAAAGTTTGATGCTTAATTTAATGCATTGTAAAAATGAAAATATACAAAACATTAGTTCATTACTAATTAACTTTGTCATTTTTTTTCCATCAATTTTGAGAAATAAAAAATGAGACAATAAATTGTGATTTTGAATTCCAAAATTATGATATATATATATATATATATATATATATATATATATATATATATATATATATATATATATATATATATATCAAAGTCTACACTGTAAAATACATAAGTTCCACATCCATTTTAGGATTATAACAAAAACTAAGACATTTAACTCCAAAATTCTAGACTCTAAGTCATCACTTTAAGATAGATGACTCCATACCTGCAAGTCAAACCTGCAAAAAAAACAGAATTCAAAAATTAAAAATTTACAAATCAAACATACAAAATAATACAAAATTCGAAAATTGTGATTAAAACAAAATTGACATACATACCAAAAGAGTTTAAGTCTCATCCTCCAACATACTCTTTCCCGCAAAATATATTGTAAACATATTTTTCACCAAATATAATTTATACATTGTGACAATAAAAAACAATAATAATAAAAAAAAAAACACATATTAACATATATACTGTAACTAAATATTAAATAAAACAATAAGAAATAATAACATACGCAACCATAGTTAAATAGATTTAAGATAGTTACTCTCCAATTAAAAGTATATGATTTAAACAATTTGTAAATCTTAAAAAAAATTAAAGAGAAAAATTTTGTTCTTGGTAAAAAAAATTGTGAGTTAGAGTTAGATAATAATCTGAAAATATAGAACTGTGTATAAAGAAAGTTCACAAATCTCCATATTAAGATATTATTCCAATGAAATACTTATCTCCTTGTGGATAAAGTCTCAAATCCTTCAGGTGAAATTCTCCTTGTGGATAAGGTCTCAAATCACTCAGGTGAAATTCTCATCACAGGTGATGTTATTGTATTCTTGGTAAAACAAATCGTGAATTAGAGATAGATAATAATCTGAAAATAAATATAGAATTATGTATGAAGAAAATTCACAAATCTTCATATTAAATCATTTTTCCAATGAAATACTTATCATGAAATACTTATCTCGTCCAAAATCTTTTGGGTGAAATTTTCCTTATGGATAAGGTCTCACATCCTTCGAAATTATTATCCCATGTGATGTTATTTGATCATATTTACACAATAATAAAATATTAATCTCCTCATCAGTTAAATACTTCTCCCTTCTTCTGCAGTGGTCATATAATCAAATTCCACAATTCCCTTTCAAACTAAAGGACTCATAAATATCCATATTAATCAATTCTTCCAAAAAACTACTTATTATTTAAAAAAGTTCACAAATCTTCATTTTAAAAACCATTCTTCCGGAAAATACTTATCTTCTCTTTCTGCGGTGGAATGAATGTTCTCATATAATCTTGCATATACAAAGAAAACACAAATCTGCACATGTATATTAAGTCATTCTTAAAAAACCATTTAAATGACATGTACTCATATTAAATATAATGAAATGCTCTTTGAAATTATGTGTGAGCTAGCTCACATATACAATATGTTTGAGCTTATTTGTAAATCTAATTGAATGTTGGTTTTTGTGATTAGTAACCAATTTAGTTAAGAGTTTGACAATACCCTGGCAAGAAGGAATTCACTTCGTTGTATGTAGAAAACACAAATGTCCATACTACGTCATTCTTGGATAAGAAAACAATGAACACAATTGAAAAAAATTTACAAACTTTCTCTTTTCTGATGTGGGATAGAGTCTGTTCTCAAATATTCAAATGTTCAAGTTCAAAATTAAGTCTTCATCATGATCTAAACTTAAATAAATTTGAATGTACACCATTTAAGACAACAATAAACTTATCTAGGGGTTCTATATATTTCAAAATAATTGATCAAAGCGTTGAATAAGAAAGACTAAACTAAAAATTTGAGAAAAGTAAAAAACATACATTTATGAATCATCATGAATGAACACATCCTTCCCAAATCTGGGTTCTTCCTCTGCTTCCTCCTCAATCCCAGTCTCCCTCCCAAGCACACTCTTAGATACTTTCTTCTCCACATTAGCCTATATAACACATTTCAAATTTGAAATTTTGAAAAATTAAATTTAAATGATTATAACACATTAAATTTAAATGATTTTAAGACATTAAATGATACTTGTGAACTCTCACCCTCTTCAAACTCTCCCAATGAGAATTGAGACAAGCCTACCCAAGTAGTAGGAGATGGAATATGGATTTGTGAACAACACAACTAAGAACTAAATCTAAGATTCAATGTGTTCACAATTATACAAAATTATAAATGTTGTTGATCTCTTATTCAAAAGAGTGGAAATTGAACAACTATTAGAAAAAACATACCTGATTCAACCCATCCAAATTTAAACTTGTCGAATCAGGTCCCCTACCTACTAGAGATTCATTTAATATATCTTCAAACTGCAATTAATGACAATAATAACTAGATTATTTCTATAGATACAATGATATCTAAATTTAGAATTAGAAATAAACTATCATAAAATGCATCAAAAAATTCATAACTAGAACACATACGAATCTGCGGTTTGAGTCATCATTTTGAATGAACTTCTTCCAACCATCCCGGAAAAATTTTGCATACTCCAAAACATTTTCTGCTAACATTGTATCCAAATCCACATCTGTTTTATAAACAAATATGGCTTGGTAATTAGCTTCTTCTCGCCGACGGTTCATGCCAACATCAACACCATAAAAAGTTACTTCCAAATTTTCTCTAATTGCACTCATGGCCTCTTTGTCAACCTCTGATATAGTCTACAACTCTGAAAGTGAAGAAAATTCTCTTGTTGGGCGAGGTACTAAAGGTTGTGGAGGCCTCGGCAATGCCGCACTTCGATATGCCCCTTTGCGATCATATGTACGTCATTTACCAGTCCCATAATACTTGGACGATAGACTAGTATAATCAGGGTGCATGTGCAAGAAAAACTTTGCAAAAAAGCGTCTTGAAAAATAGTGTGGAACCTCATCGTTCCACGACAATTTCCCATATGCTACCAAAAATCTATTATACAATTGTCCTTTAATGTTAGGGTGCTTAAAATATTGCACCTTCAACATCTTCCACTTTGGACCCTCTTTGAAATTGAACATCGAAATTACATCTTCTTTTGAAACTCTATTTTTTACTGCCTCTCATTTATCAGGACTCGTTACCTCTGACTTTTGCCACCTCATTAGATCGACAAATCTATCTGTGGTTGGCCCCATCTTCTGATATGCGTCCATAAAGTTTTCCAATGAATGAAAAACAATTTGCAAGCTTTGTTTACTCTCCTAAGGGAGTTCCAAGACCACCAAATCATTTTCCAGTCTTCTTTTAACACCTGAGCATCACTCAAGCGCCATTGCTTCAGTAATCCCTTCTCAGGGAAGTTCATCACCAACATCCGAAGGATAGGTGGACGTAGGTGTGTAATATTTTCTTTCTTGATAACGCGGTCTCCTAAATCCACCTTCACCCTATGGATCAACATTTGAATCTTCATGACAACCACTCTCTCTTTCATTGTCGTCTCTTGCTCTAAACTAATTTTCTACACACACATTTGAAAGTAACTTCAAGATTTAACATCACATAAATTTAAATACAACAAAAATAAACAAAATCAAAGAAAATTACCAGAAATATTCTCTTGTCCATAGGTATTCCCTACATTCTCAGGTGTAGGAGTATCAATGCGCAACCTATCTAAGAAGGCTGCATCCGTAGCACTTGCTTGAGTAGGTTCTGCAGTTGATCTATTCACAGACTCGTTTGAAATTCTCCTCTGACGAGATTTTGTTGTTGGTCACTCGGAGTCTCAGTAGAAGGAGTTCTTGTTCTTCCTTCTTTGGATAATAACCTAGAGCATTTGCGAGGAATATTTGGAGAATCCTGTGTCGACATCTCTCCTCAATATCTATCCACAAAAAGAGTTTATCAATAAAAATGCAGAGATGTACCCAAGTTCAAGCAATTAAAAACTCAGCTCGAGAAATCGAATATTTAATCAATCAAGCCGAAAATGTATTCATTCATAAGAAGACGCAAATACTGAACATTCATCCATGAATCAATCAACTCAAAGATAATTAAAGGATAGATAGCAGGACAAATTATTATCCTTCACTCATCATCCATGCACAAAAAAATAGGGCATTTGAATTTATAGGTCTTTAAACAACGAAGTGACAAACATCGATTCGGCTCCTAGGCGACTTTTTAGGCATAGACTGATGACTAAAGGGATAAGAGACAGATGATAAAACCACAATCTTTTCATAATAATCAATAAAACCCACACATAGAAGTCATTGAAATCAAAATTTGGGTTCCCCAAGGGAAATCAATTCAAAAAAACAACAAGCAAGGGGATTCATTAAAAGTTCCCTATGGTTGGATCCACTAAAAAAATGTATTAGAACATTTATTTAAGATTCCTTAAAAAATCCCTATGGTTGGATCCACAAAGACCACATATAATGCAATGCATTAGAATCCCCAAAACAAAGAGTTTAATCTTCATAACCTCACACACCCACTAATAACATAAGAAATCTTTAGTAAGTGGTGCACAACAACTTGTTATGCCCTTAATCTTGGCACATAAGAAATCTTGCTTTACTAAGTGGTGCACTCTTATCTGATCATAGATTGGATAATGTTATATTATATAACATATGAACTGTGCAAATGTTATATTATATAGTTGGATCACTTGAGAGATTTAAGGACAAATTGTTGGATAGCTGTGGATATGGTTGAACTAGATACATAACTGTGAAATACTTTATGGTTACCTAAAGTTACATAAAGGGACCTAATTGTACTATAAACTAAGGGGTTTCCACTAAGGAATTTCTACATTGAGTGGATAACTACCCAAAATTAACTCAATAGCATGTGCATATTCTTTGAACATGGTTCAATCCACTAAGACCACATATATATTCTTTGTAACATTTCTTTAAGATTCATTAAAAGTTCCCTATGGTTGGATCCACTAAAAAAAACGTATTAGAATTTTTTTTTAAGATTCCTTAAAAATTCCCCATGGTTGGATCCACTAAGGCCACATATAATGCAATGCATTAAAACCCCCAAAACAAAGAGTTTAATCTTCATAACCTCACACACCCACTAATAACATCAACATGGGATGGGTATGAGGGTTGTTCGTATTCCTAATATAAATTTCGATGAGGTGGAGAAAATATAATATTTGTGAGGCTTAGCTGGAGTTAGAAATCTAGATAAAATATAGTCATATAAGGCGAAAATTCATGTTGATTGAGAGTAATCATGACAATAATTTCAAATGTAAGTGCATCATAACCTATTGTAAACATAGTAATGTGAGTTTTAATGAGATATATATTAAAAAGAAGATGATTTTGAGTGATTCTTAATTGTCACAAAATTATGGTGGTAATGAAGCCTATTTCTACAAATAGTAATGTGAGTTTTAATGACGYATATATTTTGAAGAAGATGCAATTGAGTGAGTCTTWATTGTCACAAAATTAATGGTTCTAAAGGGTAATGTCTATAGATATCCACACTCCCCTCGCGTTGTGGGAGGGTCATGATATCCRCACTCCCCTAGATGTGTGATGACTAATACTAGTTGTCTACTAGAGATATTAGGTCGAAAGGTTTGAAGATTTCACATTTGGATTATATCTAGAGTTAGTTCAATATAGTCAAAACTCCAACAAATTTCAACAAAGGAAGGGATGGGAGATGCGAAATGGAATTAAGGGTTTAAAGGGAGCTAGGTCATTCTAAGTCAATTGAGGATCACATTTGGGATTCGATATGTCGTTCCTTGTTTCCTCACATAGTTCCTACCATGTTTAAATTATAATAATTCAATTTTAAAGATGGATGAATGTTGAATTAATATTATTTCTTTAATGAGGATTATTCGAAGTTTGATTTACTTTATTTATTTGTATGCATGATTAGTTGTTAACATTTTAAAAATTACATTAGGAACATCGCTTGTTATTATCATCTACATGTGGGATATGTGTGTGCTAGCTATGCCTAAATATCCAACACACATACAATATTATGGTTCAATAAACACATTAGTTACTAATGTCTAGGTTATTAATGAATTAATTAATAAGTTATCAATTTGAAGTTATATTATATGAATATAAATATCATCAATAAGATAATAATTAGTTCTCATCTATAAATATTATATGAAGTTATAATAAATGAGTATAATAATTAGTTCCCATCTAAGACTCTTTTATTTCTATATTAGATTTTATTATCCAAGATGAATTACTCGTTATAATTATTCCTTTAGTCAAAGGGCCACTACAATTGGAAAAGACCACCAAAGTGGGAGACTGGTTCCTTTTTGAGAAGTTTACAATGATAAGAGTCTATGGTTTGGAAGAGAAGCCATATCAAAAGTGAGTGTTGAATTTGGTAGAGAAGCCATATCAAAGGACTGAAAAAAGTGAAATTCATTCAATTACTGACTAAAAAGCCAAGCATATTAAATTAAATATTGATTGGATGAATTTCAAGGAAAAACCAAATCTACACAAGTAGATGCAAAGAATAAACATTCAGCCATGAATCAATCAACTCAAAGATAAATAAGGGATAGATATCAAAGCAAATTCTTATCCTTCACTCATCATCCATGCACAGAAAAGTAGGGCATTTGAATCTATAGGTCTTTAAACATCGAAATGACGAATGTCAATTCGACTCTTCGCTGATTGCTCAGGCACAGACTGGTGACTAAAGGGATAAGGGACGAAAGATAAAAGAAAAATCTCTTCAAAATAATCAATAAAACCCACACAGAGAAGTGATTGAAATCAAAAGTTTGGTTCGCCAAGGGACTGTCATTCAACTCACATGTTTATCATTCACAATGCACAGTCTATCAATAAAAATGCAGAGATGTACCAAAGTTCAAGCAATTAAAAACGTGGAGATAAATCAAAGTTTTAATCAATCAAACCGCAGAGGTACTCGCTCATAAGAAGGCACAAAGACTAGACATTCAGTCATGAATCAATCAAATCAAATATAAGTAAGGGGTCCATAGACAACATGGAAAATTCTTATCCTTCACTCATCATCCATGCACAGAAAAACAAGGCAGTTCAATCTATAGGTCTTTAAACACCGAAGTGACGACTGGTGATTCGGCTCCTAGCCGACTGCTCAGGCACAAAATGATGACTAAAGGGATAAGTGACAGAAGATAAAACCACAATCTTTTCATAATAATCAATAAAACCCACACATAGAAGTCATTGAAATCAAAATTTGGGTTCGCCAAGGGAAATCAATTCAAAAAAACAACGATGGGATGGTAGATGCAAGATGGAATTAAGGGTTTAAAAGGACCTGGGTGATTCCAAGTCAATTGAGGATCACATTTGGGATTCGATATGTGATTCCTTGTTTCCTCACATAGTTCCTACCATGTTTAAATTATAATAATTCAATTTTAAAGATGGATGAATGTTGAATTATTACTCTTTCTTTAATGAGGATTATTTGAAGTTTGATTTACTTTATTTATTTGTATGCATGATTAGTTGTGAACATTTTAAAAATATGCATTAGGAACATCGCTTGTTATTATTGTCTATGTGTGGGATATGTGTGTGCTAGCTATGCCTAAATATCCAACACACATACAATATTATGGTTCAATAAACACATTAGTTACTAATGTCTAGGTTATTAATGAATTAATTAATAAGTTGTCAATTTGAAGTTATATTATATGAATATAAATATCATAAATAAGATAAGCATTCAATAACTTTGGTCAATATGTGTGAAGTAATATTATATGAATATAATTATCATCAATAAGATAAGCATTCAATAAGGTTGGTCATCACTATAAGTAATTTTTAAATTGTCTTCAATATTAAGTTATATTAAGATGAGGTGGAGCAAATGGAGCAAATGGAGCAAATGTAATATTGGGAGGCTTTGTTGGAGTTATAAATCTAGATTAAGAGCAATCATGACAATAATTTCAAAAGTAAGTGCATCATAGCCTATTGTAAACATACTAATGTGAGTTTTAATGTGATATATATTTTGAAGAAGATGCAATTGAGTGAGTCTTAATTGTCACAAAATTGATGAAAATTTACCTTCTTTATATTGAATTAGTTTGAAATTTTAAAATTTTAATACTTTAACTTTATAACCTTTCTTCATTAACTTTATATTTATATACCCATTTTAATAATTATACTATGTTTCATTTACCTAGAACTATTTATAAATAGGATAACAAATATGGTCACACGAAGATGTTAATACATTCCTATATTCATTCTTATAGATGTCACAAAGTCATATATAGGTGTGTGTCCTTTATAGATGGACATATGGAAAGGACTTGTTAAGTGTCATATATATTACACTATAAAAAAATTGTCACAATAGATCATACCATAGGTTCTAAAATCAATTATATGTAATGTAATGTTTTGTTTTAAAATTAAGATTTAATTTATATTTGGATAAGAAAACAACATAAAATGCTTAAGAAAATAACATACCAACCATGAACAAAATTAACATACCAATCATGAACATAATTAACAGAATTAAATTTGTTCTATTTTTGTCATATTTAATTCAGATTTAATTATGTTAATTCTGTCATTTTTCATAAAATGACAACAAATCCAACAAAGATCAGAAACACACATCAGTTTAGATATGTATTACTCTTAGTTATAACAACATATCAAACACACATCATAGAACATGAACAGATCTTATTGTATGAGTCGTAACCCTATATTATGTTGAGATCATATAGATGCGTAGAGTAGATTATCATAAGTTGAATGTAAAGGATGTTGGTGTATTTGTATTAGTACTAAGTTAGAACCAATCCCATAAATATGAAAAGGTATAAGATGTGCATACATGTAACATATGAGCACAACCAATATAGGTCTTATTCATATCCTATACTAGGAGTAGGACCCTAATCAATAAGAATGCAACATCAGTGTCATTATGAATGAATATGATGGAATTACTTCAAAGCAAAGAATGTAGTGTAATTCAGTTTGTTCACAGGGCTTGTTGTGGTCTCATATCATATTAACTCATTACTTCATCATGTTCAACCCTATACAGTTAGCTGGTATGATTACAACAGGTTTGATTCATGGTTCTGTACACTTCCTTTATCCCTATTGTTTCTATGATTGTAATTTTTAACTAAATTTTTTAATTTTAAATTTAAATTGAAATTAACAATACTATTAGTAGAAAACTGGAGTTTTTGTCAACGTTGTACTTATTTTGCTCCTATTTCAGCAACTACTATAGAAATGTTTTTGTATTTCAAGCTTTTTGTTAGGTCTGTTAAATATTGTGATATGTACTAGGTCCTTTATGGTGATGTTTCTTTATAATTGTTGTCAGAGTCTAATTTTGTTCAGTTTGGGCACTATTTAGGGTAGTGGTAGCCCTGTAGCAGTCATGCTTAGCCCTTGGTCTCATTGTTTATAGTTAGAATAGCTAGTCTGTGTCATGCCCTAAAGTTTACAGTCTCTTCAGGCCTCTGTCTATTTTCTGCAACTCTGTCTATTTGCTTAGTGGTTGTATGGATTTCCTATGGAACTAGGCCTTTGTTACTAGCTATAGAACTAGTTATCTTGTTGCTTGAGGTACTACATGGACATGGTCGAATATGGCCCTGTCCATGTACATTGACATGGCCGAATATGGCCCTATCCATGTACATTGACATACCCGAATTTGGGCCTGTCCCTATACATGGACAGGGCCATATTCGTCCATGTCCATGTACAGGGATAGGCCCCAGGGACAGGTCTGAATTCGGGCCTATCCCTGTACATGGACAGGGACGAATAAGGCCCTGTCAACATTCTAAACTCAATTTTTTAACTAAAAATTTAAATTTTCTAAAAATTAAACATTTAAACATATTTGAAATCTGGTCCTGTTTAAAAAATTTAAATTTGGCCCTTTTTAAAAATTCAAAATTCAACCCTGTTTAAAAATTAAAAATTCGGCCATATTTAAACATATTTGAAACATGTTTAAAAATTTAAAATTTGAACATATTTAAACATAAGGGACATAGCCATATTCAACCCTATCCATGTACAGGTACAGGCCCGAATTCAGGCCTGTCACTGTACATGGAGAGGGTCGAATAAGGCCCTGTCAACAATAAAAAATTAACTTTTAAATTATAAAATTTAAATAGAAATTTAAAATTTAAGCCCGAAATAGAAATTTAAAATTTAAATTCTAAAATTCCAAAATAACTTCTAACTTCTAAATTCTAGCTTCTACATGGATAGGGCCGAATAAGGCCCTGTCAACATTCTAACAAAATTTCTAAACTCAATTTTTTAACTAAAAATATAAACTTTCTAAAAATTTAAACATATTTGAAATTCGGCTTTGTTTAAAAATTTAAAATTCGGCCCTATTTAAAAGTTTAAAATTTAAAAACATTTAAACATAATGGATAGGACCATACTCGACCCTGTCCATGTACAGGTACATGCTCGAATTCAGGCCTGTCACTGTACATGGACAAGGATGAATAAGTCCCTGTCAACAATCTAAATTTTTTTTTTTAATCCTAATTTAAATTCTAAATTCTAAGCTATAATTCTTATCTAAACATACCTAAAAGAACGCTCGTTGCTCCAACATCCACAACACTGCCCGACCGCTGCTCCAACGTCCACAACACCGCCCGACCGCTACTCCAACGTCCACCGCCCGCAGTAAATGCTCTCTTCATAAGAAACGCCAACAAAAACCAAACGCTCTACACAAACGCCAATAACAAGCACTCTCTGTCGAACATCAACATACGCCAACAACCAACGCTCTTCGTCGAACAACAAAAAACAAACAAATGCTCTCCGCACACCTCGCACAACAAACACTCTCTGCACACCTCGCACAACAAACACCATACACCTCGCACAACAAACGCTCTTGCAAAAACTATTGCAGGAGCTATGTGTGGGTAATATATAAACGTTTTTTCGGCCGAACCAATCTTTCGGCTGAAAAGTTCTTTCAGCCAAAAAATATTTCGGACGAAACATTACTTCGGCCGGAATATCTTTTGGCCGAAAAGATGTTACTGAATGAAAAATATCTGTCCGGCTAAAATTGTACACGAAAATCGAGGGCATCGACAAGGTGTCGTTCGATTTGACGTTCAAAGGTTCCGCCAAAAAATAGTACTTTCGACCAAAAAAAAAATTAGCTAGGCCGAAAAAATGTTTTTCGGAATTTTGGAGACCCGATTGTCACGAAATTATTACCCACCTTCATGAATTCACCCCCCATCAAAATTATTAACATAATTTTGTGTGAAACAAAGAAAAACTATGTGTTAACTTTACAATGAACTTGAAAAAAACCTATACAAGATTAGATAATTGTTGAGAGATTTTCATTCAAGTATTAATTGTGTGCAGTGAACCTAGCTAATAAGTGTTCAATATCATTGGGATTTACATCCATAACCCATGACTAATTGTTTTGTATTTTTTGCAAAGCCAAGAGGAAATGGCAAAAATCAACCATACCTTTCTTACAATGGACACGGTGGCAAGATCCCGTGTTTTTCTCCTCCTCTATTAGTCCCAAATTATTTCTCCAATTGGGAAAATCGTGAGTGCAGTGTGCAAATGAGTACAAAATGCGCACATGGTCACTTAAAAATTGAGCACAACAGGAATGTGCATGTTCCTGCTGATGAACCTACCTGGCATGATGACTGGAGGTTCGGTCCTTACTAAACCTATAGGATTAGGAACATGTGCACGTTCTTGAGAACGTGCACGTGTTTCTGCTGACCACCTTGCCACTTTTTCGTCCACTTACTTTGTGCACTCACCCTTAAAAATAATTTCTTTATTATTAGTTTTTCTAAGGCCTTACCAAACCTATAGGATTAGGAACACACATGTGTTTCTACAAGTGCACGTTTCTATTGAACCCCTTGCCACTTTTTCGTTCACCAACTTTGTGCACTCACCCTTAAAATAATTTATTTATTATTAGTTTTTTCCAAAACTAAACAATAACGTAAACATTTCTTTACGAATATTAATATTCTAGCATAAGTAAGTAATCATTAATATAACATCATATTAATAAATTTGATATTAGTCTCTAATGATGAATGGAGTGTCCACTCGAAACATTGAATATTTTAAAACCTCTTCCACGATATTTATCCATAAAAAATTAATTAACAAAATTTATCATTAAATTATTATTTTAATATTTTAAAATAATTAAAAATAAATGTTATAATTTTATTTATCAATTCTTATTTTCTAATTTACATATTATACTTCATCACATATCTAAAAAAACAATATATATTTTTAAAAAATTATGAATTTTACACCTTTCTTTTATCCTTAAATTTATTAGAATATAACTATAGTGATAAAAAACACAAACACAAAACAACATATAATATAAAGGAATACTAATACAATTTCCAATCTTAACATATATTTTAATAACTATCATTAACTTCCCAATTTCCCAAATAAATTTACTATCATTTAATAAAACATTGAACACAAACTAAAGAAAACTTAATCAACTACCATTAAAAAGAAAATGAAATCCATAAAAGACACTTTTGACCATATGTGCTCTTGCGACAAAGATTATCTTAGAAACTAAGCATTATTTTCAAGTAAGTAAATTAAGGAGCATGAAACTCATAAAAAATTAGAGCACCCACCCCACACCTCACCTCAACACTTGTAGAGCACTCTATGATCGCCAATCCCCAAGTGTGTTTATAGGATACTAAAATACCTGCTAGAGAATATTACTAAATTAGAGAAGCAATGGAGATTATCAAACACCTTCTAATCCACCAAAGACCAAAGAGGAACTAGGTAAATCAAATAGACTTTTTGCTCTTTACTCTTATCTTTGTCATGTTTTTAGATTATGCTTTTTCTTTTTTTTTTCTTTAATTCTTAATTTTCTCTCTTTTCTTTCACTTAGAACTCCTTTGTTTTGTTTTTTTATTATACTTAATTATTTTAGCTTTAATTCCTAAGTTTTTCTTTTTCTTTGACTTGAGTGGTCTTTCTCATGCTATTTTAATTAAGTTTTGATTTCTTTTTTATTTCGGATTCCTACTTTGTTATTATTGTAATAGTAATATTTTTAATAGATTTTTTATTTTTATTTTTTTAATTATTCTTTTATATTTTATTGGTTAGTATTCTTATTTTTGGTTTTGGTTTTTAATACTAATATTAATATTATTTTGTTATTATTCTAATAGTAATATTTTTAATGGATTTTTTTATTTTTTAAATTATTCTTTTATATTTTATTAATATGTATTTATATTTTTGGCTTTGGTTTTTAATATTAATATCAATATTATTTTTAACTAGTAAAATTGATTATTAATATTATATATTTGTGTTAATTTTATTGTTCTCTTCTATTGTTTTTATTTGAGGCGTACTTGATGAAGATTTTGTTGTTGAGGCGAATGGTCGTCATCTCTAGCTTGGATTGAAGCAGCAAGCTCGTGCTAAAGTACGAACTATGGTGTTGAACTAGTGTTGAGATCTAGGCTTCATGGTCGAGGCATTACGAAGCAGCATGCAATAATTGTTGAAGGGCGTTTGCATGGTCGTTAGCACAAACCCACTGGTCAACTTTAACTCTGAATTAATGTGATGCATTGGGAGGTGGTTGGAGGATGCCTCGTGTCACCTAGATTGTCATGGCTGGAATCCCCACAGAATTCATTTGGTTTTGTTTTGTTTTTAGGTTTTGATTATTTTGGTTGATCTTTATTCTCTTAACCGTGTGGATCTTTACACTAACCATAAAAGCAACCCTCACAAAAATCTCAAAACTCAAAGGTTCATTTTTTTTTTATAGGTTTAGATTGTATATAATTAATAAATTTTTTTATAAAAATGAAATTTTAATTAAAATATTAAATAAAAATTATTTATTAAAATATAATTATATTTATAAATTTAATATAGTTTTATTTTTATTTTTTTAATTTCATCTTTTGATTAGCATGATTAAAGTTATAAGTTCCTATTTCTTAATCGTTAAAGAAGAATAGGGTGAAATGCCTAGTATCACATATACACTGTATGCATATTAATGTACACCATAGCATATTAGTGTTGTCTAGTGGTCTTGTCAATATCTACCACTTCTCTTTATAGATAAGTTATGGTGTGTATTGGTTGTATAATTAAATTGTAAATTTTAATCTTCAACTTTAGTTTTCTTAAGTTTGTTAACTATTTAGTATAACTAAATTGTAAATTTTAATATTTAACTTTCATTTTTTAATTTTTTATATTATTATATTTTAATATTATTAATTATTTTTTTAATTATTTTTTATTTTTTATATTATTATATTTAAACATTATTAATTAAATTTTCAATTATATTTTATTTTTTCCATAAATCGATGGCTTTTTTTCCTATGAATTGAATTGAGGCTTTCACGAGGGCAAAGATGTCACACAGACGCCCACATGATTTGAACCACATTTACTATATGAGGACTCATGGACATTAAATTCAAAAGTCAACACTACTACAAGGCTTTGAATACTTAGCTTCGCTGGACACAGCAAGGATTGCATTTTCCCAAACCGCTAGACTTTAACCTAATTGGATATATTACAAAATAT